>BROG01000029.1:1385000-1985000 GCA_030159075.1 Atrina japonica | reverse complement strand
AATTAAGTGGGAAAGTTTGCCAGTTTTCTTGCGGAAGGTCGGTGGTCTTTACCCGGGAACCGGGGTTTCTCCTCCACCAATAAAAACTGGACGCCATCATATGACTGAAAGATTGTTGAGTATGGCGTAAAACAAAAAGTCAAATAAAAAAAAAATAAAAATCACTAGTCTTAACAAATCACATGTTGCATTGTTAAGAAGTAAATGTTTAATCCTTTCCTTTTAAGCTTTGACATCCCCGTATGTTCTTTTTTTCAAATTACCAATCACTTTATTTAATAGTACAAAAATAAAGTCTTAATATGCAATATATTGTTAATTTATCATAAACCTCCTACTAAATAATTTGCATATGTTATTAGATAATTTGCAATAAATATAACCAGAGGATGCGATATGGGTTCCAAAACTACATCAAGGGATGTGATAACTATAATCCATATCGTTCACATCATATCGAGACTTTCGGTATATCAATTGTTTCGAAAACTTACACAATGAAGTGCCATTTGATAGCGAGCATGTACTGAACTCTTTCTCAAATGGAATTATGAAACTGTGATATCTCATAGGGAAAAAACTTTAAATTTCGTTGAAATATTCAAAATGACGGCTCAGAACAGATTGTTGATGACATGAAATTTATTCTAGGAAAAAAAACCAGTGAGTTGTTTCGATAATGGTTATCCAGCACATTTCAATGTTGTTTTTTTTCTTTTGAGTATATAACAAAAAAATATTTTAAAATGGTCATTTTTATATCATAACCACATCTACTTTAAACAATAAATATCCTTGTCTATTCTAAAGATTTCCGACTGGCAGTACGACTATTCGTTGAATCTCTTCTAAGACTAAAAGCGATGTCCGTCATGATGGTTCTTTGATTGTGTGTTCAATGACCACGATCAGTTACAATTTATCAAGAAATAGCAAACAATGTGACGATCATACTTGTTTGAGATGCATCTGGGGTCCTGTATCATGCCTATAATATCCAATAATATATTAACAGGACGTTCTAGTACTTAATACTCACTAAAAATTATGTAATTGCTGATGTAACACTTTCACATTTAAGTGAGTGATCATTAAACAATACATTTATCATTAAAATATCATATAGTGTTTAAACGAAATCATATATTAAGACAATTATTAATTCTACACAATTTATGATCTGGAAATATAGTTATGAACCTAGTTCGATGAAGAATGTTTTTTTGGAATTATTTCCTCTATTGTAGATTTTCGTTGAACTGGCTCTATCCGTGGTCCTGTTGCCCCGGGTATCATAGACACTTCTAGTGGTTGTTTCGTTGCGGGCATTTGGCGGTTATTATTATTACGTTTCATTCCGTTACCGCGACGACGAGGAAATGCAAAACCCACAGGTCTGCCAAATGTCCCCGGTCCTCTTCTAATTTTGGAATTTTGAACTCTCCTACCATTGTTGCGACTCATCAGTTTTAATCGTTTTCGTTCCCCGTTTTTCCTGATTTTTCGATTTGACCTATCCGGGTTGAAGTTGCACATCATTTTTATGGGTACTGACTTCCTGGAACAATTCGTGACTCGATTATAAAGTCCACATATACAAATATTTTGACCGTCTGGGTGCATCAAAGTTTCACCAACTTGATATACCTTTCCAAGTAAATTGCATGTTCCTGTGTAAAAAAAGAGTGTTTGACCCGAAATGATAATTGAATCAGCAATAACAAGTTTATACAATATCAAATACACATTCTCTCCAATTCTACGATAACTTCTAATTTCAATATTCTATCGACAGCGGGCACAAGATGGGGATGCCGATAGCTAGTATGTTCCTTAGTATATAAAATAATATATTTAAAAATGATGGCTAAATATACCAAATGATAATGATAGAGGAAAAAATCAAAGTCAACAACACAGCAACAACAAACAAGTAGCCGAAGGAAGAGAAAGGGATGGTTTCATGTGACCCAGAAGCAGATTATATTTTTTATTTTACGTTGTTGCTCGCGTTCAGAAAATATGTCAAAAGGCACATATTAAAAGTAAGCAAATTTTGTAGAAATAAAAGAGAAGATTGAACTCTTGAAGGACTTTGTAAAATCTTTATATCTGAAATCGTCATGTGGTGACATTATAATGTGTGGCAAAGGCTATATATCCATTTATATTTTTCCGAAAATAGAAAATACTAGAAACACCTGTCCATCTTTGTCAGCATTAAAGCAACAGAAACATAACATATTCTTTTGAAATCGAAAATATGTGATTGAAATAATAAAATAAAATTGGTCATTCAGTTATAGGAAATGAATGTAAGGTATCATTTTATGAAATATATGAGTGTAGGAGACATATTTGATCATAAATCTGGTCAAAGAAAGTAGTAGAGACACTTAATTACCATAATGTGTGGCAACAAATATCGACAACATCACGAAATATCTATTTCGGTTTATCTTACAATTTCAATTTGTAACAATAGACATTTTGTAGTGAAAAACATTTCACCTGCACAATACAAACAGTTGTTTCCTGGGCTTCTATTCAAACATGATTTCGGTGTGGCTGCGCATTTCCACCATTTGCAGTAAACATAGTTGTTATGTTTCATACAAAGTCTGTCGTATCCATAGACACTAGACACATCGGGGATTTCATGATGTTTATACCTGTAACATTTCCTTCCAAAACGTTTTTGACTTTCTGAAAATGAAATCGATAATTGTTTAAATATCATCTTTATTTCATTTTATGACACTGACAGTGGTTGCAGAAACGCTTTTTTTTTACTATTATCAAGTCACCTACTAAGTCCGTGGCCGCGTGCTTAGAGTATCGCTCTTTAAACCATGGAGTCTCTCGTATCTAGTTAGCGCCGGTTCGAGTCCCGCTGGAACCTAAGCTGATTTTGTGCAAATGTTTGCCAGTTTACTTGTGTAAAGCCGGTGGTCTCTTCCCGGTTACATTGTAGCCGGGTTCTCTCCTCCACTACTGAAACTGGTCGTCTATATATGACTGAAAAAATGTCGAGTGCGGCGTTAAACAGCATTCAAATTAAGTCATTCACCCCTGAATACACTTAAGACTGGCCTAAATTATTGATTTACAGAAGAGTTCATTGTTTTAGGGGGTTGATGAGTAAATCTCTTACGTCTAAAGAAACTACGACATCTAATACACAACATTTAACTGGCATTACTACATTCATTATACGATCTTAATTGTATATGGTCTATTATCTCTCTTTACTAGAGTGTTATATGGATAACAAATAACGCTCTTTGTTCAGTATTATAGTATTTTTAATGTGGTTCGGTAAAGTTAGAAAAGGTAATTGCTGATATTACATGTGTCTTTTTCTGATATGTCAAATTAAATTACTCATATACATTTGTCAAATACTGCACAATATGCATTTTCAAAAGTCATATTAAGATTTTAATATACAATAAAGCCCAGTATACTATAATTATGTATTACTGTAATCATTCTTTAAGATATTCTTCACACTTTTCTCAAAAAATACATTGTATTCTTGGTTACATTGCACATGGTACTAAAGTCTCGATACAAAATAATAAAAAACAAATAAAGTTAAATGAACGCGAATTTAAATCATTTAAAAAATATTTTACAACAATTAACAAACACGTTTATAAACCTATATTAATGTTGACGTGAAGGGGTCCTTACTGTGGGGGGAAACTGGAGAAGTCTACTTGAAGAAAAACCACGTGTCCGATCTGGCTACCACCATAACATCTCACATAATTCTCTTTACAATCCTAAGATCGAACTCGGGTCACATTAGTGAGAGGCAGATGCCAAAGTAAATATGAATATGTACGAATGGATAATCGAAACTCCAAATCCATCGGAATACAACAAAGTAGATATAAAATGGTCTCAACGTGAAGAAGAATTGCGAGTCCCAACGGGATAGGACCAGGTGCATAATTTTTAAATGGTGTTGTAGGCCACACTTAACATATTTTCGTTTCTATGGACGTTGTTAAGGAGAGAGCCCGTTTATACTGTACACGAGAAGAGACAACCGGTGTCATATAAAAATCAGTCAGGCCTCAAAATGTGTCTGGCCGGACCGAAAATGTTAACACTTTTGGTCCGGTATCTATAATTTTCTGTCCCCCAGTATAAGAATCTGTCCGGCAAGATAATGTGTCCGGACGGATTTATACGACACCGGACTACAGCAAGTGGACTGGTAAACTTTTTCATAAAATAAAGTTCAAGCAGGATTCGGTTCCGTACGGACCAGCAGGGTTCGCGCGGACCAAAGGCGAAGTACTGCATTGGTCAATGAGCGATGCTCTAAGCACTCATACACTCTGATTCGGGTAACATTTCGTTACAAAAGAATATATCCTACATAAATGTGGTTACATCAAATTCTAAATAGTTGTGATGTTATATTAAACCTATAAAGCCGTGTTGTAATCGGTATACACATGGATCCAAACACAGCAATTGTCATCACTGTACATACACAGCGTTTCTGAACAATAACCTATTATCAAAATCGAAGTGGTGACTTGAAATACATCCAAATTACCAAAACGCAATGGCACTAACTGTAATATAGTAGTATTTACCAATAAAATACTAGAAGTACCATCAACAGAAGGCAGATCAGTAACCAGAATACAATACTGATACAAAATTATTAACGCAATATATTATTATCATAATGCAGTAATTTTACCAGGGTACAATACTAAAAATCTGAAATCATTTTATTGTCGGCGTAAAATTTCTATGATCAAATTTAAAGATTTTATACAATTAAAACTTAAATCCAGAATACACTACTGAAATACTGAACCGGAATATAATACTGTAAACCGGAATACGATAATCTTGTCGGATTACTAAAGCTAGTGCTAAAATACAAAAACCTGTATTGGAATATAATAATATTAACCGGAATGCACAATATTATCGAATTACTAAAATTAATGATAAAATACAAAAACATTTTCTGGATAAAATAATATTAATTGGAATACAATGATACACTATATTGTCGTATTACAAAGTAGTGCTCAGACACAAAAAATCTAATGTAATACTATATACTGGAATACGATCATACTGTTTACTGTACTGGAATATATAATTGTTAGAAGATAATGTACTGTTGTAATATATTAATATCGCTGTATACAATACAATATAACGTTTATAATTTTATTACAAGAACGCAATATTTTTTCCTAAATAACAATATATTTCAAAAGCCACCAGCATTAATTTGAATACAGTGCATATAGTAGGATACAAAGCTGTTACCGACAAATTGTTAATGATGAAAACAGTAATTCAATATCTATAACTTACCTGTTTGCTTTATAAAAGCAGTCAAAATCAAGAAAACAAAATGGAGTGCAAAAAGGCAAATCCTACAATAGAATGGTGATCACATGTTAACATTTCGCCAAAAAAAATGTGGTGCGTAAAAACACTAAGCCAAATTTATGATTTCAATGAAGACAATTTTAATATATTTTCAAAAATTTAAAAATTTAAAATTCATTATAATCATTCATTTTTTTTAAAGACAAGATGTTTTCAAAGGCGATTGAGTGGATATGCATATTCTGTGTCATCTAATTCTTGTTCGTTCGAAAAATTACAATGGTTACTTACATATTGACGTACATCCTTTGGATTGGATATCCCAAGAAAAATCGTGCGTAAAAACAGATATTTCATTCGGTCTACTTTTTATAAACAAAGACCAATAAGGAAACAGATAACAGCGTCAATAAGATTGAATACTGAAAAACAAGACATCCATTTTAGTTGAACAGTCGATTGAATAAATAAAATCATTCTCGGAACACCTTTTAGTGAAGTCAAGCTGTAGTTGTTGCATTTCATAACAAAAAAAATCATTTCTGTGTTTCAAATGTACAAAAATGTTGGTGTTTGTCCTGGAGTTTTTGCTTGTATTTAGTACATTGAGACGAGGATTCGTTATTCTCGTATTTTATTTGGATTTGACTTTGGACTCACGGCGGATGTGACCGGTCGACAGGGGATGCTTACTCCTCCATGGCTTCTGATCCCACCTCTTGTTTTCCAGAGGTCCGTGTTTGTCCATATTTACCTGATTTGTATCTGTGTTATGGACATCCTAAAGATTTATACTTTGGTGTCTGAAATTTTTTAATATTAAAAGTAGATGTACAGTTCCGAAAAATAAAGTGGTATCATACAAGGCCAAATGATAAGCCTGAATGTATCTCAAAATTCTTCAAAGCGTAACCACTGTAAAAAGATGAGTACCTTAGCTTTTGAGCAGTTTACAATTTAAACAGTGCCATTCATACGCATTATTACTTCAGTTTGATATGATATGCCTTTTTTCTAGTTGTCACAATCCGTTCAAATTGTGGACTATTTTGAACTCAGATTGCGCGACGTCAACAGAATTGTGACGTAGGTTATTTCCGGTTTCGTAATATATATATTGACGACATTCAATATCTTGTTTCAGGTCAAGATAAACTCATTAATCGGAAGTTATGTAGGGCACATTTTCCATTGAATATGCATAATTTCAAAATCTTAAAATAAACAAGCTGAGCTGATTTTGTTTTGTCAGTTTACTTGCGGAAGGCCGGTGGTTTCTTCCCGGGAAACCGGTCTCTCCTCCATCATTAAAATTTGGGCGCCACAGTATAACTGAAAAAAAAAACTATTGATTGAGGCGTAAAACACGGTTTAAAATTCAAATCATATATATATATATATATATATATATATATTATATATATATATATATATATATATATATATATATATATATATATATTAAAAATTTATTCATCGTTCTTCACAGACCTATCCACACCTAAATATGGGGGATATTTTCACCGCGAGATAATTGACATGCATTGAAAGTCATTATGGATATAAATTGCTGGTAAAAGTTGTTAGAAACAAAACTTTGAGAACTGACTGATTTGAATGATTGTATACTTCCATTTAGTTTCACCGATTTATAATGATTTGTTATAACATGATATGTTATCGGTCGTGTGTACGTATTTCTGAGTTTACAACTACATCAAATCCTGACACGTTAAACACGATCTTATCCAGATTATATTATGTAGCGTGTAAGTAACACAAACACACACACACACACTCTCTCTCTCTCTCTCTCTCTCTCTCTCTCTCTCTCTCTCTCTCTCTCTCTCTCTCTCTCTGACGTTTGATTTATATAAATACGTCACTTCTTGACAAGTGTTGACCATCATTATACATTAAAAGGCCGCAACAATTTATATGCATGAGTTCTTATGTAAAAGATGATCATTACCGTATATAAATCAATTTACGTTTTGTTCTCTCTTTATTCACTATCCATCTATCATTCTATCTATCTATCTATCTATCTATTACTGTCTAGCTATCTATCAGTCTTTCATACACACACATATATATATTATATATATATATATATATATATATATATATATATATATATATATATATATATATATATATATATATATATATATATATATATATATATATCCCTAAAACCAACAACATTATCTAAAGATAATCATAATCTTAAGATTAAAATGAAATGAACCACACACACACACACACACACACACAAAATCAGTAACAAAACAGAGCAAAACATTTAAACCAACTAATACATTAACGCACAAACAATATCATTCAGCTACAGCATAATAACTAATCAATATATTTCTATTTTATGTATTTTACATTTTCCCAAAATGAAAAATGGATATAAAATCACGGACACCAAATTATTAATATCCCGGATACCCAGGATACAATTTACAAATCTCGTGAACATTGGATTAATACGGGTGCCTTATAGTCTTGGTCTGATGTTTGTTTGTTTATTGTTGTTTAAAGTCCCGCTCAATAATATTTCACTCATATGAAGACGTCAACAAATGACGGTGAAGGGCTTCAAATTGTGGCATATGCTTGGCACTTACGGCCATTGAGCAGCGAGTTCTTTAACGTGCCGACACCTACTGTGACACGGGACCTCGATTTTTACTGTCTCATCTGAAGGACAGGAAACCAACCAGCCGCCGGCTGGACTCGAACGCACGACCTCACGATCAAGAGTCGAGCGCGCTTCCGACTGAGCCAGATTGACTCACTTGGTCTGATGGGACCATTTGAGTACCGTATACATAAACCAGTATCTTGTATTTCACTGTGTGTGTATGTGTGTCACTGAAAAAAAAAGATATTTTAAACACTGGAAACATAGTGTTCTTAGTCTCGTAGGAGATTTGTTTAACAATGGAGGATTAATCAGTATAGTGAATTTATTGATATTCCTTTCTTTGATTTAATTTGTTATTTTTCAGTAATTAAAAAGATAGATATGAATTGGAAACAAGTTTGCTATTCACAAACGGAAAACAACATATTGATAAATCAAGAAAGAAGATATTACATCTGAAATGATTTAAATTTTTATATAAAAAATTTGTGGATTGCCACTTAATAAAACCTACTAAATGTCAAAACAAGTGGAAATCTGTTATTCATTTAGATGAATATTTCTGTTGGCAAGCTGCATATCAGAATATATAAAACTATTCTAAAGAAACAAAATTCCAAACTTTTCAATTCAAGATCTGTCATAGAATTCTACCAACAAACACCATTTTAGTTAAAATGAAATTATCAACAGATGACTTTTGTACATCTTGTAAACGAGAACAAGAAACTTTGGAACATATCTTTACACAATGTTATTATGAAATTAAAATATTTGAAGATTTCACAGTTAAATATACAGAAATCATGATAAGGACTTCATTTATTTTATTATGTCTCTGACATTTTATTTGGAAATCCAAAAATGGGGTAATGTTAAATCATTTCTTAGTTTTAATAAAAAATCATATATATGTTTGTCGTGTCAAAGGTTCTATCCCAAACTTTGATATTTGTAGAAACGTTTTTTAGAAACTACGTGTGCCTGGAGAAATACATTGCAAGGAGAAATTCATTACTAGCACAATTCCAAAAGAAATGGGGTGTTTTTGAACAAGCGTTAATACCATGAGGGAATTTAAAACACAGATGTAATACTTTTATTTAGAATGTCTAAATATTTGTATCTATTATATCTATAAATAAGTGTACCAATTAATCTACAGACTATAACATGATATTGAGATGCACGTCTGTATTGACTATGATATGTACATGTGTATTTTTGTGAAATATTAAGTGATACATGTACATGTGATTCATATTTAAGTATTTCATATTTACTGTTATACATGTAGTAAACTTGAAGATACAGAATAATCAGTACTCTCCCCCTATAACTATATGTATAATTTGTTATATTATGTAAACTAAATAGTTATTTAAGTTATATTTCAACATGAACCCTAAATCTTTTAGTCATGGATTTAGTGAAAAGCTTTCTCCAACTCTTTTCAACCTCATTATATGTACAATGTATGAAATAAATGTTTTGTGAAAAACTTGAAAGAGTGCATGCAAGGTGTTTAACTGATTGTTAGAAAGTTGTGTTTCTTTACTTATTTATTATTATTTCTTTTCTGTTCTTTTTCTTGTTCGTATAATGTTTAAGTGGGTTGTGTAAGAGTATGTTTAAGTACATATATGGTAGTATGAGCCAGCCAACCCCTTACTCCCTAGCCAGGTGGAGATGTACGTGGAGTGTAAAAATCCTGGCTCAATTTTTCTAGAATAAATGTTATATATAAAGGAAAAAAGTACCTTGTATTTCGATACTTCGATATTTTATTCCTTATATACTGAACTGACGTAGACGATTAGTATAGTCATTTCATTCTTATTCTTGAAAAAAACGTGTGTGGACAAAATCTTTTTTATTTTATTTATTCTCTATTTTTGCTGAAAAAGAAATTGTTCTGAAAAAATGATATTAAATTACCGAATACATTTGTCTGAGTAGGTTAAACTTATAGCTAAAATCTTCTTTTTACAGTGGTTACTCTTAGACGGATTTCGGATATACATTTAGATTTATTATTTAGCCTTGTATGATGCCCCTCTTCTCTTTAGAAAGTACAAATGTATTTTAAACTGGAGCTCAACTGATGAAGTCTAATTGACAGTAACGATCGTCTTGGGCATTATAATTTTGATATTATGTTTATAGCATTTATAGATTGATGTAGTCGCGGAGCAGCACTGTGTTTCATGATTAAACCGTTGCATATTTATATTGGCCACGTGACCATTGTAAACAAATTCCAGAGATCTTAAAAAAATCTATGAAAATCATATACATATATATGGTTCATTCACAATTTCAACACTCAGCATAACCATAATGATGACGTTTCCAGAATGTGATCACTGTTTTCACAAATTTATCACAAATACTAAATCAAATTACACAACACCTGCTCAACAAATATGATATTTAAACATAAAAAATCAATTCAATGACCACATAAACCGCTTTTATCACAAAATTTAAGTAGATTACAGAAAGTAGAATATTTGAGTATAATATAGACATTTCTGAACACGAAATTGAATGATGAAATGAACAACAGATGAACAATCGGACGATAACAGTAGAGAAGCTGCAACGGTGAGTATATATATATATATATATATATATATATATATATATATATATATATATATATATATATATATATATATATATATATATTCTCATATAAGTAATTTCTCATAAAATTTATCAAGACTGACTCGCAACGCTCATATATATCCACAAACAAAAATAATTCTTAAAAAAATCGCCAAGAGAAAAATTGCAGATTTCTTCAGACATACACTATCATCTGGTTTACTTTTATGGCTTCCGGTAGGATTTTTTTATGTGGCTCCCTTTTCCCACTTTGTCCTATACCAATGCTTATAATGGCCAAACACATTTTTATTTTTCCAGATGAGGTATCCGTCACTTGGAACAATAACAAAATCTGCCATATTGTGTTTGACTATCATATTAATATTTTTCTTAATATCGATCAAAAATGAAAAAAGACGTCAAAATTTTCTCTTGCAACTTGCAAATGATCGAGTTCAAGATAATTCAGTATACTTTCAACATATAAGGAAGAGGGCCAAAGGCAGGTTTCAGAAAAATGCACCAATGAAAAGACCTGTAATACAATCTAGATCAAAGCCGGAGAAATTAATTCCAACATATTTCAGCAAACCTCTAGAAACAGGGGGTATAAACTGCAACGCTCTAAGTAAGGGAAATATTGCGACTCTAACAAAGGCCAAACGATTAAACCAAGAAACAAAGATGGCGGCCATTTCCAATTCCAAGTACCAAGAGATGACAAAACATTGTCCGACGTTCAAGCGTACTAGGCAATACATTACTGATCCTTTGACTGAAGAAGAGAGAACTTTCCCTCTTGCGTACAGTATTGTAATGTTTCAGTCAGTCTATCAGACTGAACTACTGTTACGTGCCATATACAGACCTCAAAACTTTTACTGCATTCATGTCGACAAAAAAGCTCCGAGCGCAATGCAGCAGACTCTTACGTCCATAGCTAGATGCTTTAAGAACGTTTTTGTTATTTCATTTCCTGTGGAAGTTACCAGAGGCACGTTGTCTGTTATAAACGCAGATCTCAAGTGTTTACGATTTCTGTCTAAATATACAAACTGGAAGTACTTCATTAATTTGTCTGGACAACACTTCCCACTTAAAACCAACTACGAAATAGTCAGAGTTTTAAAGGCTTTGAAAGGATCTAATGACGTAAAGGGACTTCCTGTTCGGTAAGTCGAATAAACTGGATCATTACGTAAGCATTTTCTGTATGAGTTAGTGAAGCATGACTGCATATTTTGTGTATATTTTGATCATACACCATCTTGTCATGTAATATTTTACCATAGTTCATGTCGGTAGCGCGCTGGACTCTTGATCGTGAGGTCGTTGGTTCGAGTCCAGTTGGCGGCGGGTTAGTTTCCTGTCTTTCGGATAAGACAGTAAAAACCGAGGTCCCGTGTCACAGTAGGTGTCGGTACGTTAAAGAACCCTCACTGCTCAATGGCCGTAAGTGCCGAGCATAGGCCAAAATTTGAAGCCCTTCATCGGCATTTGGTGACGTCTCCATATGAGTGAAATATTCTTAAGTGGGACGTTAAACAACAACATACAAAAAAACCATAGTTCAAGATCAAATTTTAAAGTTTTTTATATGTGGCGACTTTTGTATTTCTATTTGATAAAAAATAAATATGTATGTGTGTAGAGATGTTGATCAAGATTTTTACCTTTTCAAACATATTAACATACATTTCTGTAAATGTAAGGTAAATGTAATCAGACCACTTAACTAAACTGTTACTAATGTATTATAACATTACTTATATTAATTATAAATGAAAAGGACATACTGTAACAAATACCAGTTTACGAATGCAATTTCGAAAAGTTCTAATATCGATAGTGCGAGATTTTATTTCATTGTAACGATAGATAGATAGATAGATAGGTAGATGTATGGATGAATGGATTGATGGACATATATATGAATAGAACGATAAACATTCACCATAGTTTGTAGTTGTTTTATTGTTGTAGTTTGTTTGTAGTTGTTTATTTGCTGTTTATCTGGTCCCCTCTCGTTCGGGATTTACAATTGAAAACACAAATTCATACTTTTTCAGAAATAATGGTAAAAATGCGACAAAGCTGCCGAACGGTTTTTTTCTCTACACAGGATCCGTGTCTGTGATACTAAGCAGAGCGACAACCAAACACATTACGTCACATCCTGCACCTAGACGCCTTCTAGCCTGGTCACGTGCAAAACCAAATTCACATCTCAATTTTTTCGCAACAATAAACTACAACCCACAAAACAACGTAAAAGGCACATACAAAGGTATGTTTAAATGCATGTGTTAAGTTTCAGACTAAAGCACAGCTGTGGGTGCTGCGATATACGCATGAAAGAGTTCTAGTGGCGTATACATGAATATGTTCGTGTTACGATAATTTATTCATGAACACGATTGTGTGAACAGATGGTCTAGTATTTTTAAATTCTGATGTTTTTTTTTCTCGATAAAATTAAAATGAATTTATATACCATAACAGAAACACTTATAAATGCCTATACACATCTTTCAGACCAGTACACATAAAGCAGTTTAAGTTTTTTCTATTTCGATAAAAATATCCGCAACCTTGGCAAAGGATTAAACGATTTAAGATTTCTCAAGTTTGAAATTACTTTTCTTTACTGCAGTGGATCACAATACTGTATAGTTGTTTAATTTCAGGGGGAGAAAATTTCGCGTCTTTCAACAAGTAACATATTCGCGGGTATGACATTTCGCACAAGATGGTTTACGAATTGTCTTCCTGATATTTCATGAATGTAAAGTATTATATCCACTGGCATTTAATGTCGCGTATATTTTAATGATCGGGAATATAGAGATATAAAATCACCCGCGAATAAAAGCAACTATACAGTAATTCTCAGATCAGCAGGGTCTGCGACTTCACAGTTTACCTACATTTCACTTGAAAACATTACAATTATCTATCAATCTTATAATTCTTTTTATTTCGTTCTAATACAGGACCTCTCAAAGCTGGTATACTGAAGAACATGCCGCATATTAAAAACTACATAAATGACCAATCCGGGACAAACAGACTCCCATGCCATGGAATTCGTGTTCGAAATGTTTGCGTATTTGGAATTGGAGATTTGCCATATTTAATGAAAAGAAAAGAATTGTTCGCTTATAAATTCAAGTGGGATTTCCAACATACTGCATTGCAATGTTTGGTATATATGATACACGAAAGAAGTCGCAGACAATATATGAATCCACAGAAATTTGATGACTTGTACTATAAGACAATCCCTTTTGTAAAATACAGAGTTTGAGGGAAATGACTAACAGGAATGATTTATTTTTCATATATTAATGTAGACAGTTTCATTGCATATTTTATACTAAATGTGTCATCTTTATTATGCATGTATGTTTCCAATTGATATTTCACAAAAGGCCCATCACAGAACCTTTGGCAGATTTCTCTATTATGACGTCACAGTTGACTCGTCAAATATTTGTTTAAGTATTAAGTCACAGTCGAATGATTGAGAATCACATATCAGAAATTTGGTGATAGGTCAATTTACATATCGCCAAATGCTCGACACGGCATCTTATGGTAAACTTTTTTTTCCATTATGGCCCGTCAAACATTTGTGTGATCAAGAGGTCACAATCTAATGACGTCACAATAGCACACGGAGAGCCACAGGTCAGGCATTTGGCGATAGGTCTATTCTAGTGCATCCATAATTCAATTATCGCTGTTATATTGATACCATGTAAAAATTATTAGTATATTATTAAGATTATAAAGTAAATACAACATTGGTCCATCGATGTCATTCTCATTCCTAAGCCATCATCTATATATCAAATTGTATTTTAATGCTCCTTAAAAACTGTTGTTAAAAACATAATGCATGTTATTTGTTCAACTAATAATATCATAACGTTCTAAATTACTTATATACACTTGAATTATTTTCCTATTTGGATTATGTTTATTTCTCAGCTGCTAAATGCATCAATATTCTTTCCTTAAAATAGTCAACAGATGCGTATAGCTAATTTAACGTTAGCAAAGAGAACATTTCTGCCCACTCTGTACACTGAGATTACGAAGAATTCAGTTTATTTATATACAAAAAGCAACTGCTTTGAAAACTGAATATTTACTAAATTTAGTTTACATCAATGTACTATAACTATGAGAGAGAGAGAGAGAGAGAGAGAGAGAGAGAGAGAGAGAGAGAGAGAGAGAGAGAGAGAGAGAGAGAGAGAGAGAGAGAGAGAGAGAGAGAGAGAGAGCAAGAGAGCAGACACAACTGTATGGGTCAAGACACAACTGTATGGTTGTGTAATTCCGTAACTTCACGGATTGTAAGTTTTACGTTTTTTTCCCTCTTTTGACTATTTTGCATTTTTTTTAATTCGCGGATTGGGAGTACCATAAAACAGAACACCAGGTCATTCAAAGGCAGACCGTAAGTCATTGTCTATATTGATTTATCAAACACTCATTCACAGTTTACTGAATTCATAAATAACAACACCGTCGCTACAGCAAATATCAACACCACGATGTTTCTTTTAAAGGTTTTCTTTTTATGTGCCTGAATTGATTTTAAGATTTTACTTAAAAGAGAATTGTATGTCGATAGCTGTACATCAGTATCTCACTGAGTAACATATGCCAAGTTTCCACTTTTTAGGCTCAGTATTTGTAGTTGGCAATATTTTGTGATTCACATGAGTAAAGCGTCTAATACTTAAATGACCTGCATCAAGGAATCTTTACCAATAAATGATTCAGGTGCACGCTTAACGAAAGGTCCAAAGCCCTGGTCTTAGAGTGACACGTAAAACGAGTAACCATAATGCAAAAAATTGGGAATTATGACATAAGACAAAAGCAGGTTTTGTCTTTGTGACTAACCAGAGGCAGCGTGTAGGTCTAAATTATTGTTGCCAGCGCCATAATTCGAAAGTATTCATAAACTATCTAGATCTTGAAAATATGTGAATATCTCTGGATACAATGTAACATTGATAAAACAGGCCTAAGCTTTTTAAGGATGTCAAGACTTCAGACTTACTTATCTTATAAAACTAGCTCTTGATATGTTTATGTTAACGTGTACATTTATAGATGACGTAAAGATAGATCAATAATCTGATAGATTGATGACAAATTGACACATGGACCAATAATCTGACAGATTGATGGCAATGGGACACATAGATCAATACTCCGATAGATGGGTGACTGCGGACACAGACCAATAACCTTATGGATCGATGTCAAGGCACACATATAGACTGATGACAACTTGAAACATGGACCAATAATCTGATAGATTGACGACAATGGCACATATAGATCTAATAAATTTGTGACAAAGCCACAAACTGACCATTTATCTATGACAACAGCACAAATTGACCAATAATTCGGCAGATCGATGATGACAGCACAGTTGCCATTAAATGACAAAACCCTGTACTGTTAAGAATTTAACTACAGATCTCGATACCAATCATAAAACACAACATGCATGCATTTCTACATTAATTTATTTGTCGATCACAGTATAAACAAATTTGTTGACTCGCATAGAACATCGGGGATCACTCCTCCGTTGTATACATAAATAAAAGTGATTGATGAAATCAAAACTACTGAAGATAAATATGAAATAAACAATACACAAAACAGAAGAATGAATAATAATAACGATGAAAACTCGTATACTAAGATTGAACATATTTCAAAAACTTCAGCATAGAATGGGATATCACATTCCAAAATTGCAGAAACTTTTTATTACATACATACCTATCCTCCTCCCACACTGGCATATAAGGCCCTTTGGCCCTCTATAACTAATTAGTACTCAGATAACATTTTTAGAAAATGTGGCACGGGAGATAGGGCACCTGTCTTGATTTTTTATTTCTAATCCCATACTTTTCAGTTTTTTATGTTTTCTTTTTATAGATCATTGCACTAAACAAATGAATATACGAGATTTCATTTGAAATATGCATACATCATTGTTCAATTGTGTCTAAATTAAGACAAAGTCAAAGACTACTTGGAACTTTTTTTTAATTTTGAATTTCATTTGAACCGAAAATAACAGTCTCAGCTAATTTACCATTATATCTGATGTTCTGTCAACCACGACAGTAACAGTAAAGTAACTCATTTGTTAGGAAGTCTATTTTGCAAAATATCGGAATTTGGGTATTTTTTATCATCATACAAGGATAAAAACATCGTATGAGACAAAAAAATCAGAGCCAAATTATTGTTTGACGACCAGATACATAATGGAGCTTTAAATTTCTGATGAAGGTGGATTTTAATAACCCTTCTGATGGATAACTGCGATAATGTGGGATATTGAATAACAAGAGAAATAATTCTGTTCATATGTAATTAAATTGTCATGACACAGATAATATTCAAGATTTTTATTTTTCAGAAAATGGTCATCTGAATTCACAAGGCGTTGAATTATAACTTGTTTCAAGAGTATTTAGCCATGAACTTTTATAGATCTGTTGTTCAATTTCATTTGGTACTGCTTGCATTAGGTCTGTGATTGGCAAAAAGTGGTGCCTTTAATCGTGGTCAAGGAGACACTAGAAAATTAACTAAAAATACAAGTGGTCAAATAGGCCTTTCTGGTCACTGGTGACCCTGTTCTATCTACAAAAATACTTTACATTATCCTTCCTGTTGAGTACCTACATACAAACTTCGATCATACCCAATGCTTTATGAGAAAAATCACAAATCTTTTAAATTGTGAATCACAATAGGTCTGCTGATAATAAACAGAACAGTGAATGAAACTAAACATTTGTCACGGCATAAATTAATTTGGAAAACATGGATTGGTCAATCAGATATATCAATGACCAATCAAAGTATTGTAAAAAATATATGAAAATGTGATATAATTCTACAGTTGCAATGCACATATACTGAAATTTTTGAAAAAGATCATTTGTTAAAATTCACACACAAGATCCTAATACTAATTAACAGCGTAAAATGAATACACTCAGGCACGCTAACACATATACCCTCTACCATAAAAGAATAAAGTTTGACTTTTAAACAATAAGGAATATAAGATTAAAATCGAACACAGTGTCACTACAACGCAAAAAACATGATAAATCAGTCATAAACTCGGGTATATCTTACAGAAGGTGAAAGTGATCTTACATCAGATCTTGTCTTCTCTTTAAACAAACTGTATAAAAGTTTAAACATTACAATATATATTATAAATATCGGTATAGTACAATAACAAAGAGACCTGTCTGAGCACGTATTGCTCACGTGGTCTACATATATGCACATAAAACATGAAAAATCAATCTGCAGCATTTAATGTCTATCTAGCCGTTGTAAACTATTTTCTTGCAGATGACGGACGGACGGACAGAAAGCTAGTCAGCTAGCTGTTTACCTCAGGATCCTAAGCTGATTCTGTGTAAATGTTTGCCAACATAAACGTGTTCTCTCCTACAACATTAAAAACTGGTCGCCACTATTTAACTGAAATATTGTCGAGTACGGCATAAAACAAGATTCAAACAAACAAACAAATCGGACGTAAATACAATGGCCGCCCAGTGGTGATAATAACTCACATGATCCCTCCAGTGAGTGAACTAATGGCCCGAAATATCTGAACAGTCTGATGTATTACAGCCCCAGTACAGCTGCTTCTTTTTTAAAATGTACACCATGTCTACCAAATGTGTAAGTAATATAAAAATGTGCTGATTAATTCTTCAAATTCAACCCAAAGCAAAATGACTCGGGTGTTGGACAAAATAAAGTGTAAATATCATTTTGTGAACATTGTTGTCATTTTCTCGTGGCACATTTAAAAACTGCAATTCAAAAGAAAAATGTCAGGAAAATCATTCCTATAAATATTTTTTAAAAAACACATTTCTTTTGCACTGGATGTCATGAATGCAACAGAATGATTTGTTAAAACAGCATTTTTCTGTCATATCTTTATAGAGTCTTATATTTTAAAAACAAAGTTTTAAAACAAAAATTCTTTTGCATTGAAATCCATATAAACTGGCCGTCTAATGAACACTCTTTTTACCTGGACAATTTCAAAATTTAGGCTATAAAGCATAATGACATTAAATATTACCAGGAAGAGTAATCATTCTTGTCACCATACCTTTGACCATCCACCAAGGAATAAAATGCTTTTGTTTTGAAGTTTGTCATTGCCAAAATGTGATTAAAATCTTCTGTAAAATAATCAAAAGGTTACTTCCTTCTGCTAATTTATATGAATTTGTCTATACTATATCAGTAAAAGAAATAATTTTGGGCAAACAATACTAATATGCTTTCCATATTAGTATTTAAAACAGATGTAAAAAAAAAAAAATAAACCAAAACATTTGTTTATCAATGAAACCAATACATATCTGTTTATCAATAAAATATCTAAATCTATAACTGATGATTGAGTTGAGTGTGTTGAGTATTTATCCTGCAAAAAAAGCAGCCAGTGTTGATTTCATTTATGGACCAAATTTTAGACTTTTAAATACACTGATTAATACTTCCTTGGCACCTTGCGTCAAACGTCACTTTTTTGGAGACTTCAAAGGCAGTCCTTGTTTTATAGTCGGCCTGACATGTTAACCTGTTCACCCCTAAGTATAAAAATGGTATGCTCTTTTCTATTGTCTTAGATCAGTCTATTATGATATGTAGTCTTTAAAAGGTAAATGATTATTGCATTGGGATGGTGTCATTTAATTTGTACTTGATGATGTCTACATTTAAAATGAAAATAGCAACATCACACAATATACAAAACAATGCATGACAATCAGACTAAACTTACCTTACTTTAGCGCAGACACACCCATTTTACACTGTCATTTTAGCAGATGGATACATATAGGATTTTACATAAATGACTGATCTGACCTTGTAGCACAAATAGAATACTTCAGCCATCATAAATAACAATTAACACATTTTTGTAAGCATAGAATTAATCACTTGTCAAAACATAATAATAATAATAAAACAATAACACCTGCATATGACTTCAAATGTCCAAAAACATTCTAAAATATGCATAATTCATGTACAACTGTCATATGTGATCAAGAAACAATTTCAAATTACCAGTCATCAATTACTTTACAATGTCCACCAATACTAGTTTTGCTGTATGTATATCATTAATTATCTAAAATTGTTTGAACATTTTCAATAAAGAGATAATTAAACATAATAAATCACATGAAGTAAATTATAAAATGTAACAAAGTCCAGTATATTACCATACAATGATTCTTGTATGACAATAATATAAACAAGGAACGACTAAAGGCAATATGGTCGAATTGAGGAGTAATACATATGGAATTAAAAATTCAATGTAAAAAAATTCTGGTCTAGTCAACTAATGTTATCCATGTTCTATCATCAAGTTACAATGTGATACCGTAAAGTTTCCTGACATCAGAGCTAAATGTAAAAGTTAAAACAAAATTGTCGATGCAGCCAGACACGACAGACAGATATTGTTAAAAGTCAGTGACTGGAATTTGCTTTGCAATGTGGTCAATATTCAAACGAAATGCAAATTATTAGAATTAAAAAATGTTCTTTTCTTAAATACGTATGGCTCAGTCTAGAGACAGAATGAGGAAATATGTGTTTGGTTCGTTTATAGTAATTAAAATGTCATTTTTTATCTTTACAAAACGTCAGCATAACATCAAGCAGATTCCGGATATATTCTAAATATAGCCTAGGCTAAAAGTACAAGTGAACAGTCATAGATTTAAATCCGGCATATACTATTAGATAGCTTCAGAATTTATAGTACTTTAAGATAAAGGAAATAGCTTGGATATATTTGATTGGATGATAAGGGGTACCTGTTAAAGGGGTACCAGTTACATGTACTGTCCTTATTTGGCAGTAACATACAAAAGAAATTGTTCTCTGACAAACAACAAAATAAAAACAATGTTGAGAGCTAATCAATTCATAACATGTGCAAATCTATGATTTAGACATTTCCGTATATTACATCAGACATGACACTTTGTGTCAAGCAACCCCATGATTCAGCAAAAGAATTAAAGATGAAATAAACAAGTATCTGTGAGTTTAACAACGTAATACCGAGTCTCCATCTAATGTACAAAAATTGCAGTTATTCTAACAACACTCAAACACATGCACACACATACAATGTCACATATTTGAAATTAAAATTTTGGAATACTGTTTTAAAGACTAGGAACAATTAATCTGTCCTAAATCATTGAACTAGAATGGCATTTAAACTTAATATGTACCTCAGCATTTTGTATCTATATGATAATTCAAATCAAATGTAAATACTAAAATGTTGCAAAAAATAGCTAAAAGGTGAGAGGGACGGAGCGATGGACGGATAGATATATATCGAGAAAGATTGTGAAAGAACATATATTTGTAGCAATATTAAAACTGTTCATTCTTCTCGAGTTGGCTGCCAAAGTGTTACATGAAGACAATGAAACTAAAACTTCCAATATTACTCAAATATGTAAAATCTGTACTATACAGCATTTCTGATTTGACTAAGGACTTTCTCTAAAGTTTTTATATCTGAATATCCATGCCGTTTACCCTGACATAACATAATGATGTACCTGACATAAAATACTGATGTAATAGTCTTGGGTTCCAGGAAGTATGATATTAAATAATTATACTTCTGGATAATCTTAAAGCTCATTTTTGTGTTTCACTGGTACTTGACTACCGGTAAATTGAAAGAAATATGGTATTTAAGCCTTTCACCATTAGTATCTGTATGTTGCTAATATCTTAATCATTCCGAACTTCCTGTAACTATACGGCTTGTGAAAATTTTGCCTTATCAATTGAAAAAATGACATTATAAAAACTTGAAAATGTAAAATTTCTGAATTTAAAATTTCAACTTGTGATTAAAAATACTTTTGAAACAAGTGTAAAATAAAAAATACTGCTGTTAAAATATATATATATATATATATTCCTCGTCCCATATGGCATTTATTGATGGTGTATATCCCATATTAGGTCAAACAAAGACTTTATTAGTTTTATAACTGTTTGATTGCCCTTTTTGTAATGATACTTAAATAAAAAACAATGTATAAAGGTATTCTATAGGGCCTACACATTTCCTTTCTTTTCAGTGAATCACATAATACTTATGTCATTAATCTGTGACACATTAGATTTATATTGTGACGTCATCTAAGGCTTACATACATCCTTTGGAAGCAATACATGGAATATATTCCATCTTTACGTGTCCAGTCTAAGCCAATGAGTATCTCAGATTATATAGGAGTATATATATATATATATCGGCAAAATCGGATGAGTTGAAAATCCGGTTATTTCAAAGATGAACAGCCTGTTCAAATTTAGATAAGTATGTTTATCAATATCTCAGTTATCTTGAATTCCAGATATTTCAAAGTAATAGGTGTGGTCCCTTGAATTTCTGGATAATGAGATATAATTTGTATATATACACACATACATGCTTTGAGTGAACCCTCTTTACAACGACCATGCTTGTTCCTAGGAGATTCTGTCATCATATTGAAGTCGTTTGTAAAAAGAAACACTTCACAAAAGGCACATTAATTGACTTCAATTGAATTATCAGCTGTTATATGAAATAAAATTAATTTGAATTCTGAATAAAATCAGTAATACTCATCTATTAGATTAAAAATGCATCCTTTGAATACAAATACTCCTTATATTTTCGATGAGTCTTTTCATTTCAGGATTTTACGACTAAAAATGCCTGTTTGTTATGAAACTTTACTGTTGGTTTAGAAAACTGTAAATTCTGTTATATAGGACGATAATCAACATTATGTAGGTTTGTTCATGGCAAAACCCTGTTGGTAGATGAAATTGTATAAGGCAGTCGGTATAAGGCCTTCTGAATATACAATGTATATACATGTTAATATATACATAAAGTCTCAAATACAATCTTCAGTGTGTAAGTAAAGGAGATAAAAACAAATGTGTGAGTCAAGTAATAAAAGCAGTAAAACCAGAACAAATATTAAAAACTGACAACATATATCTATACAAAATAAAAAAAAAAGTTTTATCAAAACAAATCATATTCAAATGAAAGCATAAATTGTTACAATGTTTATACATGTATATCCAATACAATATAAAAAATTATATTTTGTACAAGAATTGGACGGTTTAATTTACAACCAGAATATGGTTGTATGTTCCTGTCTGTAATGCAATATGGCTTGTATCTTCCTGTCTGTAATGCAGTAAATTGAATACTAAACGTAACTTATATTGAATGGTCACTGACAATGAAAAATGCCTGTCTTGAAAAATTGCATTAAGAAAATTACCATATCTCGGTTGAATAATCTTAAAATCTATTAAAAGACAACTTGCAATGAAAAACATCCCACGACAAATGACATGAACACTCATGAGAGAATCTACTGCACTATAAATTGATCACCAGTTTTATAAATTGAGACAAGAAATGTAAAAAAAATATCTCTACAAAGTGTAAATGTGATATATTCCAAACCTACCTAAAAATAATACCCGTTTTTTCCCACTCTTAAGTTTCGTACCCCCAAAACCTCACTATATCCTCTACATGTAATAGTTGAATAACTTCCTCAAATTTGATATCTATCTTCCAACTATTAAGTTTGATGCCCCCAAAACCTCACTACATCCTCTACATGTAAAAGTTCCCCAACTTTTTCAAATTTGGTACCTATCTTCCAACTCTTAAGTTTGATACCTCTAAAACCTCACTTTATCCTCTATATGTAAATGTTCCCATACCTCTCCAAATGTAATACCTCTCTTCCCACTGTTAAGTTTGATACTCTCAAAACCTCGATTTATCATCTACATGTAATAGTTTCCTAACCTCTCCAAAATGTTATACATCTCTTCCCATTTTAAGTTTGATACTCCCAAAATCTTGCTTTATCCTCTACATGTAATAGTTTCCTAACCTTTCAAAATGTAATACCTCTCTTCCAAATCTTATGTTTGATACTCCTAAAACCTCACTATATCCTCCACATGTAATAGTTTCCTAACCTCTCCAAATGTAATACTTTTTATTGATCAGATCTGATTTTGCATTTTACATTACATTAATTTCTATAATGACTGGATTCTTTACATACAAAAACATTTTATGACTAATCAAGTTACCCTCTTTTGTATTTCTTTGCTCCATTATTTGTATATTGGATGGAGCTCAACTGATCAAGTCTAACCAACAGAAAAAATTGTCTTGAACATTTGTTTAGGCCTGTTTTTTATTTCTTCAAAATTATAAATTTGGTATTATGTTTATGATATTTGTATAACAAGTCTGAATACAGAGAAACACACCTTAACCCTTAGACTGCTATGCACAACTATCATTGTGCCACCATTAATAGTCACTGAGTGCAATGCACAACTATAGTTGTTTCTCGGACTCATCATTTTAGTTGTTGTCATACAGGGTTTTCACCTGTACAGGTGACAATGACACATTACTCAAGATATATCAGTATCTTTATAAAGTATAAACACTGACAAACATTTTGTATCTTGTACACTTTTTGAATTATCTGAAATAAAAAAGTGTATCCTAATTATTTTTAATTATTAATAATTAATGCAGCAGCGAGAGCCTATATTGACTCTATTCTGTAGCAGTCAAAGTGTTAACAACTAACATCAATCTTGAAACAAGAAACATTCAAAAAAAAATATCAATCACAAGCTTACATCAAAATAGTAGTGAAAGGGAGATAACTCCAAACAATCTCACATTATAGATAGTAAAACTGAAATACCTAGTAATCACACATACACACACACACATCACACACACACACACACATATATAATAAATCAACAAATTTAACAATTACTTTTTAATCATTTGTGTAGTCTTTTTACAGTAACTAGCATTTTCCAGATTCCTTTTTAGGCATCTTTCAGATTTATTACTTTCACATTTTATGTTTAAGACACTACTTCATCTACCAAAATAATTCTTTTGATTGTGAAGTAAAGTTTTCTGGTGTTGTTTAGTTGTGACATCATTCTATGTATATTTATATTAATTACATTATATTAATTATGAGCAATGAATACTCCCCTACAAAGATATCATATCTATATTGTGAGCAATGATTACTCCCCTACAAAGATATCATATTTTAAAGATATTGTAAACACTGGATGCACAGATCCTGATATTTTGTATCAGCAATGGATGCTCTCTTACAAAGATACTGAAGATATCATGTTTACATTGTGATCAATAAATACTCCCCTACAAAGATACTGAAGATATCATATCTGTATTGTTACCAATGAACAATCACCTACAAAGATAATGAAGATATCATATTTATATTGAGATTAATAAACACTCCCCTACAAAGATAGATAGGCAATAAACATGATATATTCAAATGACATTATGTTTATACTGAGAACAATAAGACACTTTCCTTTACAGAAAATGAACACTGATTAATGAGTACATTTTTTTTTTCAAACTATATTATCAACTTTATATAAAAATTGTCAATAATATGGGGATATGGATCTATGTGCTTATAACATCCGATTGGTCTTTGGGCAAGAAACAATTGTAAGGTTTATGACATCACAAACCCATGTGACAAGTACAATAATTGAATGTACTGTATATAGAAAGAACATATTGAATGAATGTAACATTTAATTTGAAGAATGGAAGCATCTCGTACATCCTTCAATTGTCCTCTAAATGAAGAATGACCTTGAGTTAAGATTATGCTGATAAATCTTTTGTTCATGGACGGCATTGTGGTAAAGTTAAAGCAACAAAAATCAACGACAGCTAAGTAGATGCATACAGCGAAAACAAAATGATGAATGTATATTCTAACACATAAAAAATAATTACTATAGACTAATATTGCTTTTCCTTGTTCATAAATTCAAATAATATGACCAACTTTCAATGAACAACAAATTGAATATGTGATTCAACCAATTTTATCCTTCAAAAATACGTCAAATCTGATGAAGGTGAAAAATGAGTTGCGTACAAAAATTCTTAATATGAAATGAAGAAAATCAAAGTCACTGACTACCAATTACGTATAATTTCCATCTTGAGAGTTTGAGGCTCTTCCCAGAATTCTGTCTGCATTGATTGACACTTTCGACAAAGAAATTTGTAACTCCTTTAGCTGTTGTTCTATCTTTTTGATTAAATTTTCTATGGTAGATCTATCAATACCAAATCTTTCATCCACTGAATTATCATCTTTCCCCGAGTTGGACAACTCGTTTGAACACTGTAGCTTTAATTTCAGTTCTGAATGAAAATGCCTGTAAAAGAGAAGTAATCATTGTAGTACAAGCATTTTAAATACAAAACAATAAAATAAAAATGCATTTACACAAAACAAAATATCTAGGTTGTACACGTAGATTATTACATGGATAAGAATCTTGGTGTTATTTAGATAACAGCGAAATCACTTGTGTAAGGCAATATAATTAATTTTTTGTAAGAATCCGGATATACATCAAAACAACAATATCTCAGTTATTTGGTGGCGGCCAGATTTTAATGGTTTAGTTACACTGTATCTGGAAAGAGACCACCACATTTCTGCTGGTGAACTGACAAACACTATCACAAAATCAGCTTTAATAGGTTCCCGCGAGACTCATACCCACACTGAGTAAAAGTGAGAGACTTTATGGTTTAAAGTGCAATGATCTTATAACTCAACCACGGAGGCCCTGAAGGCAATGTGAACTTTTATGACTTGTTTTCTCTGAATTTGACTAGTATGACTATGTAAATACGTAATCATATCAGATGTTGAATGTAGGTGCTGTGTCTATGAGCTAATTCAAATATTATAAAGTATATTAGTACACTGTAACAGATTCTTGTACAGTAAGCTTAATCCCCCACTTTCACTTTGTTTGCAACATGCTCAGGGTAGCAACAGTCATCACAACTTTTTAAAATCTTAGCATGGGGAATCGAAACCCAGGACATTCAACATGCATGTTGTACCCTCTAGTACTAACACAAACCAAATGATAAAGAATTAAGATAAAAGATATCTTACACAAGATTTCTGAGATAATCCCTCATCTCGTCATATTTTTGTCTACTCTCTAATATAGCTCTGTGTATATTGTATCTGGAGGCCCGCTCATCATTCAGACAACCCTCTGTAACCATACGTAATTGTTTTTCCTGCATCACTTCTGCACGCATAGCTTCTACTTCTTCTGAGGACTGTAAAATATAAATTCTATCATTGATCTACCATATCTGATGCTTATATCTATTTGCATTTAGAATATTTCAAGAAACATTCTACATATGGAAAGTCATTTTTAAGAGAAATAAGCGTTTTGACCAATGTCATGCCTAAAATATAGCTAAACATCATCAACTACATGTAAAGTACCTTAATTTGGATTAATGTCAACACAGTGATAATGTTCTCACCTATCATACTGTAGCAATGGCTTTAAGTAGTCACAATACACAGCAAATCTTCTCTTATTATATGACATATGTCATGCCTATTTTTGTTGTCTTTATATCATAGGGGTTCTTCTTTGTTCCATGAATGATGAAGATATTAAGAGAATTAGCACGTTCAGTCATCCCAATAGCAAATTTTTTAAAAAATGACCTTGAAATTTTGACAAAATATTCTTCACAGCACATCCTAGAGATTTAAAATGCAAATGTCGTGAAATGAAAACAATGAAACAAAGTAAACATCAGCACCCAGTTGCACAATTCAATTGTCAAATTTAACCTAAGGTTAGCCTATTTGTTTAACATTGGCTAACCTCACATTAAATTCAACAACGTATTGTGCAACTGGGTGCTGACATTAATACAATTTCATTCATACATGTACTAAATGTAGATTTAATTCTACATGAGATTGTTTATTCAATTATATTATTGCTTTAAAACATTATGTATATTCTATAACATACAATACAAACCTTATGTAACTGAAGGGCCATTTCTTGCATTTCGCCCTCCAATCTGTCCGCATAAGCTTGCTCTAATTTATCACTGGACGGTAGTGGCGCTTTGCTTTGCCATCTAGCAATTGCATTGGTCATTTTCTTTCTAGGACCAAATAATCTGCACAAATAAATCAAATCACCATTAGTTACTCAAAGAAATAAATATACTCAATAACTATGGAGACATTGACTGATTTTCTGTTTTCTTTAATTATCTTCTTTAGCATGCTCAGTATTTTTTTTTTTTTCACTTTAATGGTGATATCTGGGACGGGTCCAGAGGCCTGTTTGACAAAAGGTCCTAAATTTTAGACTTTTAGACCACACTTGCAACCATTATACAAAGAATTAGGACTTCTGACTCATGATAAAACAAGATGGCTGATGGGCCTTAAGATGCTCATCTGACAAATATGATCCTTATATCATTTAAAAAACCTTTCTAGTATATATTTGTATACAATAAATCAATCAGTTTTGAGTTAATAAGCCATTTGTATAAAACCATACCCTATGCAACTGGAAGAGACAGTGAATATACCAAATTTGAAAGAAAATTTATCATTGGTTTATGAGAAAAAGATTTTTAAAGATGTACCAAGTTTTGACACTTTCTGGCCCCTTTCAGAGTCTGTATGGGTCTTAGCCCTTTTTCATTTGCAAACTCTATATTGAGAAAGTTCCAGCTAAGTTTTGTTAAAACTGAACCATTTACTCTTCAGATGAAGTTGAAAATGTCTTAAAAATAATGAAAGCTGATATTTTCCATTTACTTAGGTGTCCGAGACCTTGACTGTTGACCCCATGACCTAAAAACTTTGTCACCATGATCTACTAAAAGCCCATTTATCATCAGATTTCAATTTTATTTGCAAATTTTGTAGATAATGACCTAACAACAATGTATACCAAATGTGAAAGAAAACTGATTACCTATTTATGAGAAAAAGATCTTTTTAGAGATGTACAAAGTTTTGACCTTTTTTTAAAAATCTTTTGGAGCCCCTAAAAGTTCTTGCCCCTTTTGCGAACTTGAAGCCACTTCCCAGTACCAAACTCCCTGCTCCTTTGGTCCTACTGCTTTGGTTAATCTGTCCATTGTTAGAAGTCTTTTAAGTAGAAAAGTTAATGGACGAACAACCACAGATGTGACAACGGAACTTGGGCCATATAAATGGCTCACTTGGCCTTTTGGGCCAGATGAGCTGAAAATTTCACCAGTGTAACAGGTAAGACTACATAAATATCAGTCAACTTCTCAAACTATAAAACTTGACTAATAATCACATAAAAATTAACTTACTTTATTCCAATTTCTTTCAGATCATTATCAGTAAGGGACAGAAAAACTTGTAGATCCACATCTTGCTCTTCAAAAGTCTTCAGATATTTTGTAAGTCCGGTCTGTTCCAGTAACATCCGTAGATCAGTTGGATAGTCACTGGATTCCGGCTATAAAAAAATAAATGGACTCACCGTTTAGCATCACAAGTCTACTTATAGCATTTAGTACAGAATATGTTAGCTTCTTGGATTTTGATTACTGTAAATCCGGTTTTATTTCCCAGAATCTTATTAACGCGTAATTTCGCGAGAACTCATGCTCTCAAAAATAAAATTATCATGTAATGAAGTATGATAATAGTAAGACAAGAAGGGCATATGGAATCACAAAAATATTATCTCGCGAATAAATCTAGAACATTTGTATCGCAAAAATAAAGTCCTGTGAAAATTTTTGATTTTACAGTAGTTAAATACATGCTGTCTATCCACTGTCTCTTGACAACTGGCGACGTTACCTGACAATGGATACTATTCTTAATGATAAAAAATTAGCACACAGGAGAGAACTTGTACAAAGATGTTTTGATTGTGTAAACATATATAGACCAGTGAGAAAACTATATCCAGCATACCTTTTTGGGAACAAAAAATGGCTGATCTGGAATTCCTGGATTTGGTGAAAAAAGTTGACAACCTAGCTGTGAGCCAAAGTTAGCACCGATATTTGGAAATCCTGACGTTAAATCACCAGTCGGTCCATTAGGAAAATCAAAACTAATATTTTTCTGAGTAGGTTGTTCAAAATTGACTTTATTTTGGTGATGTTGCTCCGCATGAATGTTTTGTTGCTGAAGGTCATATTGCACGCCATGTTGAGGTATATGTTCAACTCTGTTCTGCTGATGTTGATCGTGTTTTGGTATTGGTTGAATCTGTTGTTGCTGTTCAAACTGCACTCTCTGTTGTTGTTGTTGATGATGATGATCAAACTGAACACGTTGTTGTTGACTTTGGTGTTGTTGTTGTTCAAACAACACCTGATGGTGCTGGTTGTGATGTTGCTGTTCAAACTGAACTCTGTGTGGTTGATTCGGTTGTTCAACTTTCACTTTCGGTTGCTGGTCAAAATGTGTTTTATGTTGATTTTCATGGGTATGATTTGCCTCAAATTGAACTCGGTGATGGACATGCTCTTGTGGTATCGAATCAAAATTGTGAGGCACGATAATATCATTTGTACTGAATTTAACGCTTGGCGAGTTTGACCTACTTTTATTGGACTGTCTTTCTCTGTCCTTCAGTTGTGATGTAGGACTCATTGCACTTGGTTTATTGTAAACATTGGTGCCAGATTCCTTTTTAGAGTTGTCCACACTGGCAACTGAGCTAGGTTTTGCACTATTTCCTTCAGTGGCATCAACACTTGAAGTATTTGCACTACTCCTGTTCCGAGGGACACCTGAAGTCTTCTCCGATTGAGATAAATTTGGTCTATCCTGCAACACAAGATTCTCCATTGCTTTATTATAGCTGGAGGCAGGTGATAAAGCTCCTTCACTTAGACTCCCGGAACTTTCCGTTAAATATTGAGCACCGCCACTTCCATCAAGTGAAGATGGACCGCTGTCTCGTGGCTGACAGTCATCACTATCGGCACTACTATGACTTAAACTAAGGGCCGTTATCTGACGACCACTGGAGCCAGAACTACTTTTTATGGTCAGAGCACCAGTTTTTGAAAAGGCATTGCCATCTTCATCATTATCATTGTCTACAGAATCTATAAGAGAAAATTAAATTGAATGAGCCTTACAGGAAAATAGATTGCTTTGATGTACTGACACAGATTTTCTAAAATATCAATCAATTTCAAATTCCACAAAAAATGAAAAAGTTAATAACTGTTTTGCTGATTTTATAAAATTTGTATACTATTAAATGCACAAAATTGTGATTGTTTAAATTTCATTTCTATTCTAACATGACAGACACTGTGTACAGTGAACCTTTTATATAAGACCTCCTTGGGGACACAAGAAAACCAGTTTTTATGGGGAGGTTGTCTTTATATAGAGGTTGATTTGTACACAAATGGTACTATTTGGGACCGCAAAAAATAGTCTTTGTGACCAGCTGATCTTTATACAAAGTTGGTCGCTAAAGCAAGTTTTACTGTGTACACATTAACTTAATTACAGTTTTTAACTAATTTTGCTATGCAATCATTGCTATTCTGAAAACCAATTCATTGCTATGAATTTTAATTTAAAATTGTTTACCTCTTTAAATTGACTCAAATGGAAAAATAATATAACAAGAGTTGTCAGAAGACACTATAGCTCAGAAGACAACCAAACTCTCAAGAGATGCATTGTATATCAAAAACTGAAATCATGACTAACAAGTAGGTCAAATTAAAGGTATCATTTAGGTCATGTCATAAGACTATGGTATCATCTAGGTCATGTCATAAGACTCTGGTATCATCTAGATCATGTCATAAGACTCTGGTATTATCTAGGTCATGTCATAAGACTCTGGTATCATCTAGGTCATGTCATAAGACTATGGTATCATCTAGGTCATGTCATAAGACTATGGTATCATCTAGGTCATGTCATAAGACTCTGGTATCATCTAGATCATGTCATAAGACTCTGGTATTATCTAGGTCATGTCATAAGACTATCGTATCATCTAGGTCACATCATAAGACTCTGGTATCATCTAAGTCATGTCATAAGACTCTGGTATCATCTAGGTCATGTCATAAGACTCTGGTATCATCTAGATCATGTCATAAGACTCTGGTATCATCTAGGTCATGTCATAAGACTCTGGTATCATCTAGGTCATGTCATAAGACTGGTATCATCTAGGTCATGTCATAAGACTCTGGTATCATCTAGGTCATGTCATAAGACTCTGGTATCATCTAGGTCATGTCATAAGACTCTGGTATCAACTAATTCATGTCATAAGACTCTGGTATCATCTAGGTCATGTCATAAGACTCTGGTATCAACTAATTCATGTCATAAGACTTGGACATGGAAAACATTAACCTTTACTACTTATATTTAAAAAAGTATATAGCCCAGGTTAGTTTTTGCCCCCAGACACCACTGACAGCACCGTGGATATGGCACTGGCCCTCCTAACATTAGTCCCATGGAGCTTAATGATGGAACTCTTAACTACAATGGGGCACAACCATAGAATGAGACCGGCACAGAGAAGTGGACACCATGTCTGGTCACGTCTATCTTTGGGTTACTACAACAATTCAAATGTTCAAGATTACTGAGGCAAAACAGCCATGGCCTGGACTAAAAATATGGATTTTCAAAAAATCTTCTTTCATCACTATAGACCTTTTTCAGTTTAACTAGAATAGTTTGTACTCAGATCACATGACTTAAACAGGAAATAGGCAAAGGCCACTTCCGGTTTTATAATATTACATTGGCAACATTTGAGGATATCTTGTTTCAGTTCATCTCCAAGAAATAAAGTTTTATATAACTGTTATATAACTTTCTTGCAAAGATGATTTATGTAATCACATTACTGTAGGCTGCTTTTCAAATCTGACACCTAGCACTGCATGATATCCACATTCCAGGTAATATACATTGGAATCTTGTTATCCTGAAACCCACAGGACCACCCCTATTACTTTGATATATCCGGAATTCGAGATAACCAAAATTTTTATTTGATATATTCTTCTATCTATAAATATCGGGACCAGACTTTCAATTTTGACATATCCAGAATTTTGACTCATCCGATTTCAACATAACAAGATTCCACTGTATGACATAAACTGCTTAAACAGAGGTGATGCTGCCCTCATTTTTCTCTGAAGTTGCACACTATTATGACGAACTGTAACAGAACAACTCGAAAAAGGTCTCTGAGGATATGTGAAATATTTATCATTGATTGGAAATTTTCATCCACGTTGAATTCTGATGAAATTCTGACATTGTTGAATTATTACCTTTTCCTCCAGAGCTGTCTAACATACTATAATCCTGCATGTTGATTGGAGAAGTCACATCCCTGTAGGAGAGACTTGCTGTGGCATCGGTATCGCCCTCTCCTTGGGGATAAGTCACATATCCGTGTGGTACTTCTGGAAATAAAAATGGTTAAAGTACAATCTGAAAATCGTCCTTCTTATCCTTATAACTGATACCACCAGCTAGTATTAATTGATTGATTAGACAAAAATTACCTTATTGTAATCAATCCATTGTCATTAACGTTAGGATTAAACACCTTTCACCTCTATCTCTGCGACCGAGTTCTCATGTTTCGAATTCTAATCATCGCTATTGAAACATTCATTTTTGTGAATGCGTAGATAGCCAAGTGGTTAGGACATCATGCATGAGAGACAGGCAATTTGTGCTGTAGGTCGAGAGTTTGAACCCCAGCCGGAGCATGGTGAGTTTGTAGGTACCTAAGTACCTTGTTATTTGTGCTTAATGTATGATTTATTTATGCAGATAGTATCTTTTCTAATCCAAGGTCCACAGTAAAAGATAATGTTGTAGTAATATTTTTTATAAAAAATACATATATATATATATATATATATATATATATATACAGTAGAACTTCGATGAGTCAAAGTTCAAGGGACCACCTAAAAAAATTCGAAACATCGGGACTTCGACTCAAGAATGGTGATCGAGAAATCTAAAATTTACTCAGTGCACTACCCCCATAACAACATGCCACACACAAAAATCTATTGTACGTGACTGTGTAAACGTATAGGTGCTGGGATCATGACTTAGAATCTAATCGACTAAAAATGTAGATACAATGTATTTATTTTGTATTCAGAGAATAAATCCAAACATTCTGCAGAAAAATCGTAATCCAAGCGCCTATACGACTGACTAGCTATCCCACCCGCGTCGGATACCGGGTACTTCACTAGACAGATCACAATCAGTAGAAGAGTGCATGGTGAGTTGATATCAAATTGCTGATACCGTTCATTTTATGCTATTTTTTTTTGCTGTTTTTTGTGACACTTTGAGTTTGAGTAGAAAATGCTTGATCTATAATACCGTGTCATTTCGTTTTGTTTTTACAAATCAGTAATTTATAATGACACAAGCTACGAGATGGTAAACAACCAACACAGCCGCCGGTAATTTGCATATTTGAGTCTGACACAGTCGCAAACAATCAATAATCAATTAGCATCTGCTTATTACTTTTAATTACTTAAATCATGTTGTTATTTTTATACTGTCCTGGGTGTTTTTATCAATAAACACGTGTCCATTAATCAACGTAGTCGGATGGGTGTGAAAATCACCACGGGGTAATTTACATCTTGTATACAGGTAAACTTCGACTTCGATTTATTTGTATGAATTTTCTATGTTTTTACAGCAATGGGACTGCCAGTTTTGTTCGACACACCGAGAAATTCGACTCATGAAAGTTCGATTTATAAATAGTTTTTTTTTAGTAAGAATATATAATGAAATAAATCGGGACTTTGTAAAAAGTTCGAAACAACGAGAAATTCGACTCATTGAAGTTCGACTCATCGAAGTTCTACTGTATATATATATATATATATATATATATATATATATATATATATATATATATATATAGATATATCTATATATATATATCTATATATATATATCTATATATATATATCTATATATATATCTATATATATATATATAGGATGACTCTCTTGATAGGTCCAACGTTGACACCTTGACACCTCAGAGTTTTTGATTTTTTTCTCTTCATAAAACAAAGTAAATAACTCTTGATTTGTAGAATGTCATGTGTGTGTATGTGTTTTAATTGCTTTTAAGAATATATATGAAATCATTTGGCTATTGATATCCACAAACTAAACAAAACAAACACTTACTTGGACAACTTGTTGCTTCAGGATTCCTTGTTCTGTCAATCAACTCTGCAATTGCCTCAGGGCCATCTTGTATACTTGGCCCTTTGCCTTTACCTCTTTGGCCTCTAAAGTGATTATGCTTTGGTTTAGAATAAGTTTCATCAGATGAGCTCAGATCTCCAGCATCTAAGCCTAAAATGCAGATAATTATCTCATGTAATGCTTCATAAATCTACACTGCATATAATTATCATCCACTTCTTTGAAAGATTCAATGTGACAGATCTTCCTTTATAATGCCAAATACAAATCTTTAGTATGTATAATATTTACCACTATACTAGTCGACACTTTAGGTAATCTTATATGGGTGTGGTGAGTGGGTAATCTCATATGGGTCATTAGCTATGTTGTTTTTTTTTTCAAAAAAAAAAAATTCTCCTTTTTTTACTTCTTAGATTGACAATACACAATGTATAATAAAAATAATCTTAAACTCCTATATATTTTGTGAAAATTGCACGAGAAACCCAGGTTTGGCACTTTTTCACTTGCAACTATTTACTATTTGTATATGAATACAACACTGGACCTGACCTTATTTTCACAAAATATATAGGAATATAATGTTTTTATGCCTGTGTATACCTCATATTTGTTATTGTACATCAAGTACAAGTGATAAAAGTAGAAAAAATTCTAAATATTATTTATTTATTATTTATTTGCGATGTCCTACATTTTGACCCCTAGGGGCATGTGATGTCTGTGAAGTGTAAGCAACCCTTAGATGAACTTACAATCTAAGTTTGGTTACTGTATCACAATCCAAACTTGAAATATTGCACTTTATATGTAGGTGGAACAGAATTACTGACAGACAGACAAACAGACAGACAAATGATCCAAACACTAGATACCCCAGGCAGACCTTTCAGGCCGGGGGTATAAAAGAACACCTAAAATATATGACATCAAAAAACTGAAAGGGTCCCCACCCTATCTTAAAACCTCTGATTCTACCTACAAAAGTTATATGCATGGCTTTTGAATAAAAGAAATACACACTCACATAACAAGATACGATGATAAAAGACTACAGATCCAAGATGGTCACTTGAGTGACGAAAATAAATGAAAGTGACTCTCTAATCACTGACTTGTAAAGCGGAACTTGTGCTTTCTTTGTACTAACCTATCAAATTTTTGACATGCTACAAACATTGTGTAACTTATTGACTAAGACATTTGATATGCGGTATGTGTTGTATTGCAGTATAGCTTTAAAGGGAGGTAAGGCAAGACAAATCAAGATTCTGAGGGATTTAGGTATTAAACTAAATACACAAATGCATACCGAAATGTCAAAATCATAGTATAACATAATACACATTCAATTTTTGTGTGCTCTTTGTTAAAATTAAATAAACATGAAAATGGACCAATGCCATGCTCAGGAACAAAATACATGTAAAGTGTGTACTAGAAGATTCTCACTCAGCTGACAGGAACCAGAAAGAGGCTCAGATCCAAGACTTCCAAAATATACCTGCAACTCTTTACATATGAATGAAAAGTATCAAAAACTGATGTCTAAAATTTGAAATGGTTATAAAAGTGTGCTGTAGTTTAATGTTGTGCTGCAGTTTAGTGGAAAACCTTTCTGATAAACTATGTACAGTGGAAGATGTCTTGTGAGACCACCCCATCTGCCACTGAAATGTGGTCTCTCAAGACAGGTGGTCTTTCACGAGAGGGGTCTTTCAAGACAGGTTCATCAATATTTAGAACCCTTATAACAAACATTTTATAGCTGAACCTTTCTTGTGAGACCACCCCATCTGCCACTGAAATGTGGTCTCTCAAGACAGGTGGTCTTTCATGACAGGGGTCTTTCACAATATGGGTTCCACAGTATTTACAACACTTCTAACAATCAATATATTATGACTGTTATACATTCTATGTCACAACATTTTAACTTCATTTTGTTCAAATTTTGGTGGAAAAATATTGGTAGTACATGTATTCCAAATAACATGCTGATAATTGTTTACTTTGAAAAACAGACAAACAATTAATAAACATAACTTGCTAGGAATATGATTGCTTATATATTTTTTCCTCTCTGACAAACAACGAAAATGTTATATCAAGATTTCAAGATGGTTAAATGTGTTCTAGAGTAAAAATGAGCATTCTACAGTTATATGTTATTTTCTTGTGATGTCATACACAATTATAATAAAGCAATACTCATGCAGCTGGCATAGCAGCGCTCTACAGTGCGACCGAATCACACGAAAATGTGACCAATTATTCTTTTTAGTTTTTGGCGAGTGTTTACTGCTACAGCAATCATTACATTGAGACCGATTTTTCCTAGAACCGGAAACTGTAAGTTTGTAGACAAACAACTGAATTGAATTTTCTATACACTGTTTGTGGTAGTACCTGTACTATGCAGAGTAATACTACGTTTCTCACATGCACTATTGATATTGAATGATTTACATAGTACTTCTGTTTATATGCATTTAGTTTAAAAATTACAATCTCTTACACAGAATTGTCGGACTAGCACTCCTTTTAAATTTCTGTTATTGTCCCAACTTTTGCCAGTTTCTGGCCAAATACATAAATCTACTATAGAATTTGTTCTTTATAAGCTATCAGACATTTTTGCATGTATTTTTAGTGCTGACATAGAAAAATACTATTCAAGGTAAAAAAAAAATTAAAAATAGATATAATATAGGGTCTATATTTTTGCGAAAAGTTTCCATACTCTTTGTATTTTGGTTTTTATATACATTCGGTGGGTTACATGACTGCGTATTTTGGGACTTTTTTAAGATGTTGACAGAGATTGCTGAAGAGTGCAAGGACTGATAACTCTGTGTAATAAATTGTAAAAATTAGTTTTGTACGGTTATTACGCCACAGAAAATTGTCAAATTAGTGTTAATAATGATATGAATGAAGAATTAAGAACAAATTATGTTTAACATACATGGTATATCCTTAGATCCTAAATCCCCTGTCAGAAATAAAGTTTCAACGGATATTTCTGACAGGGGAATCACTGATACTCTGTCAGTTTTTGTAAAACAATCATATGGTAACCCTATTCTAATGCCTGCACATTTTAAATTAGCATTTTAATGACAGAAACCACAAGAAATGTTGACTTATGCTGGCTCCTACCTTGATCTATGACCAAATTACTTTGTTGAGTATACTGATAGGCTCAAAAATCGTTACTGATTTATCATATGGATTTGTTAATTTCAATACCGATTTTATGATACAATATGTTTTTTATGTTTCACATTTCAAACAAGGAACTCTACACAGTAAAAGAATGTTTTGATATGAATTGTACTATAAAATGTGTAAACAGTAGAGTTCAGCAAGTGCATTGAAGTCGGTCAGCAGAACTTTGTGCAACGTCATATATAAAAACCAGCAGTGAAACGTGACTCCCCCTGCGAGTTTTAAACATCATCGACCAATGCAATAATGATAGGCAAACAGAGCGCATTAGAATTCATCTTTTACCTGCTTCTGATCTGAGACAGGTGTTTGGCATCACATGATTGTCAATTAGACTAACAATCTTCATGTTACTATGTAACAAAGCCAGAGATCTTGCAGTATCATTGTTATGAGCCCTCCAGTTCATGTTGACTCCCTAGAAGTACAAATATCAGTGCTACAGAAATGAAAAGAATCAGTTACATCATATATAAAAATGGAAAATTTCAATCATGATGTTATTTATAAGTAAACATGTATAAAAGACTCAGATATGATGGTATACAGTACATAAAGTAAAACGTGTATATAGGGGTCACCCAAGGGACCAGAAAATATTGGCCTTTATGTGCAGGTGACCCTAATACACAAGTTTAATTTAGTTACAGTGAGCAGTCATGGCAATCCTTATATAGAGGTGGCCACTATAGCAGGTTTTACTGTATCTCAAAATCGTATATGTTGAAATTCCAGATATGGCAAACCTAAACAGGCAGTTTCAATTTTTTTTGATAGCAATATATGTTCAGGAAAATTTTGGTTATCCCGAATTCTGGATATTTTAAGGTGTTGGGGACGGTCCCATGAATTTCAAGATAATGCACTTCCACCATATGTATAATGGGACCACATTGAAGTATGTATTTCTCTATAAATCATTTATAATGATATATACCAAAAACCAAAAGCTTTTATGTCTGAAAGCACATATAAAATGTAATGCAAAAGTGTGTTGATACATGTATCAGGCCTCAGTGAGTGGAATAAACCTGTCAAATGACTCATGACCATTCAAATACTGTGGTACTCAGGAAGCCAAATGATTCCTGACCATTTAAAATAGCTTATTACAATTAGATCCTGATTTCTCCTGGCTATACTAAATCAGCCCAGTAGGGTATCTTTCTCTATTTCTGTATGTGATTTGATTAGCTAGATGATACAGGAAGTAGATTATATTAAATTCTTACATGTTGCAGGAAGAGTTGCACAATGATTTCATGACCCTCAGCAGCGGCTTCCATAAATGGAGTCAATCCTAGGCTTGGTTCACTGTAACAGAAAGAGCATTGCTTGATTGACGAAACACACAAATGAAAACTCTAAGCCATTAGTTTTGAAATATATCTTACTTTTATGATTGCCATATCAGAAAAGATATTTCACAGAATTATTATAGTTTTGTTTGTTTTTTGTTTGTTTGTTTGTTGTTTAATGTCCCACTCAAGAATATTTCACTCATATGGAGACGTCACCAAATGCCGGTGAAGAGCTTCAAATTTTGGCCTATGCTCGGCACTTACGGCCATTGAGCAGTGAGGGTTCTTTAACGTGCCGACACCTACTGTGACACGGGACCTCCAGTTTTTACTGTCTCATCCGAAAGACAGGAAACCAACCTGTCACCAGCTGGACAAGTGGTTGACTGTAAACGAAGTTATAAGTGATATTATTGATAATCAATTCTAAAAACGAACCAGAAATTGACAAACTGTTCTTTGATGACACCAATATTATCGGATAAAGGATGTTGCAAATAACAGAATGCTGAGTTTATTAGTTATATTACCACACAGAGTTTGACTACAAACAAGCTGCGGCAAAAATAATTTACGCTCAGTGATATGATTGTGTATTAACTGTTATCGTCTTTAAAATAATTATATTTAATAAACTGAAAAGAAATATTATAGTTTCAAACATTTTGTATTCTATTGTGGAACCAATAGTGACTGATCAATGATTTAACTGTGAAGTTTTACTTGAAATGGGAGAAAAATTCTTTGTGCATTATAATACAATTGATAATACAATTATCATAATAAACCTCAAAATATTACCAAGAAATGATTATTTTAAAGTGATATTTCTACAAAATGATTGCATTTTATTTTATAATAAAGAATGTATCAATAAAACAATATATTGAGATAATAATCCGTTACAATTTTTGAAAAGCAATTTTTCTTTATTTTTTAAAAATTCAAAGATAGCCGATGAAGTCACATGACCTTTGAAAACTATAAAACATTGCATGTAGATAAAACATTATATACTGCATATGTGTCAAAAATTTCACGAAGATTGGATCAATAGTTTTTGAGATATTACAATTTGAATGTACACACATGATTAACAACTAATGCATCATTGAAATGCTTGGCGATCAGGGGTCATGCAATATTGGCGGTGAAAGAGTTAGAGTCTCCTATAATGAACACTTGGTGTGATCTATGCTGTATTATATTGTTATATAATTTAAAGAAGTTAGCTAAAAAGGGTTTTCTGGGGGGGTCAGTGAGAAAAGGGGTATCTTCCGTAATTAGTTCAAAAGATTAAGAAGAAAATAAAAATAAATATAGTTGAATTGTCTTAAAGCAAATAAAAACCAAATCAAGCTTTGTAGATTTGAATAAATTAAACACTTAAATATCAGGGAAATTATCTTCAGATACATGTACATTTCTAATACTGCAAATATTGCAAAATTTCCAATTAGAAAGGCACAAGACACTGTTTCTGAAAAACCTGGGAACTATTTCAAACATTAATACTTACACTGCGTTGATATTGGCACCTTGCTCAAGTAAAAATCGGACCATGTTCTGATGCCCAGCATACGTAGCATGAAAAAGAGCAGTCCACCCCTTCAGATCTCTGGCCTCTAGCTCAGCACCTTGCTACAATGGCAAAATAAAAATACATGAAAAGCTACAATAAAATGTCAAGTTTTTACCAAAAGATATAATCAATGTTTTATTTTCAAGAGTGTAAAACGCCTCGGTCCTGAATTAAAAAGATATCAAGGAGTTATGGTATGATAAACATAATTTACCCTAGTGGAGTTACATATTGATTATCATATGTATTATTCTACTCTTTTCTCCATTAAGACAACCTTTGCAGGAAAAGTGTTTTATTCACTACTGGATAAAACCACATTGCCAATGGCTTAAATAGTCATAGGGGCATACATACCACAATGCAACCTGCATAATTATGCTAGGGATATACAGACAAAACAGCAAGCTGCATAACTGTGTTAGTGACATAAAAATAAAGTAGCAAATTGCATAATTGTTCTGTGGGGCATAAAAACCAAGGGACAAACTGCATAATTGTTCTGGGGGGAATAAAAACCAAGGGACAAACTGCATAATTGTTCTGGGGGCATAAAAACCAAGAGACAAACTGCATAATTGTTCTGTGGTATAAAAACCACATTGCAAATTGCATCATTGTTCTAGGTCCCGTGTCACAGTTAAAGAACCCTCACTGCTCAATGGCCGTAAGTGCCGAGTATAGGCCAAAATTTGAAGCTTTTCGCTGGCATCTGGTGACATCTCCATATGAGTGAAAGATTCCTGAGTGTGACATTAAACAACAATACAACAACAACGAAGGGGCATAAACACAACATTGCAAACTGCAGCATTGTGAATTGCAAATTTATGCAATACTGGAAATCTAGTTTTTTTTGTACATGTACAGTTTCCATGAAATACGTGGACACTAAGTGTGAAGTACAAAGTCTATTTAAATCTCCTAAAAGAAAAGAGTGTGAAGCAGTCTTAATTCTTCACATACGACTCTGTCCGATCATATAATGTTCTCATTAATTGTATCACACCTAACACTTTAACCCTGGAAATTTAATTCATGAAAAGATTTCATAACCACATGTAAAAACAACCTGACAAAGGAAATAGCCGACACTTTCATTTCCACAGCTGGCTGCTAGCATGAGTGGTGTTTGTCCTTTGTGATTTTTCACATTAACCATAACTCCTGCGTCTAATAACAGGTTAACTATGTTGTCGTGTCCAATGTAACATGCATACATCAAAGATGTCCATCCTCCACGATTCTTTTTGTTCAGATCAATTTTCCTAAAAGAGACAAATGTAATGTTGCATTAATTTAAATGTAGTATTAATGAAATTGTTATTTACAATTAGAGAGATATTTGTACACAAAGGCCACCTTACGGACACAATAAAATCGGTCTTTATAGGGAGGTGGTCTTTATAGGGAGGTGGTCTTTATATAGAGGTTGTTTTACACACAAATGGTATTATTGGGGACAGCAAAAAAAAAAGTCTTTATGACCAGGTGGTCTTATACACAGGTGGTCACTAAAGCAAGTTTTACTGTAAATTCTTTTGATGAGTACAAAGAAATGAGATGTAGATTTTAGGCATGTTTATGAGTATATCACAAAAAATAAAATGAAAATGAAAATCCATACCCCTACCCTCTATCCTAAATAAAATTCAGATCTGCATTTTGCAAACTCAATGTGCACTGAAAAAAAATGTCCTTACATAAATGTAATGTTGTGATCCAACACTTTTAAAAATATTAAAAATAAGCATTCACTAATTGTTTTTTCATCTGTTTTGTAGCAGAGTATTGGGATTTTCATAGGCCATTTTGGGATCTGGTTATAAGACCTATTTCCACTAAGAAAATGGCTTGTATTTTCCTAAAAAAAATTCAAATTTGGAAGTTAAAAAAAGAAAAGAACAAAATATTCTCAAACAAATATCTCAAATTAAGTTTATCTGTTTTAGTTAAAATGTCATTTTATTTTCTGTATTTTTTCATAAAACACTAAACCCAGAATTTAGGAGGCAAGAAAATCTGTGGAGCATCATGAATGTGTTAGGTGGTCTAAAATGAATGCAATAAGTTAAAAAAATAATAAATCTGTGGAGCATCATGGATGTGTTAGGTGGTCTAAAATGAATGCAATAAGTTAAAAATAATAATAAATCTGTGGAGCATCATGGATGTGTTAGGTGGTCTAAAATGAATGCAATAAGTTAAAAATAATAATAAATCTGTGGAGCATCATTGATGTGTTAGGTGGTCTAAAATGAATGCAATAAGTTAAAAATAATAATAAAAATATGTGGAGCATCATGAATGTGTTAGGTGGTCTAAAATGAATGCAATAAGTTAAAAATAATAATAAATCTGTGGAGCATCATGGATGTGTTAGGTGGTCTAAAATGAATGCAATAAGTTAAAAATAATAATAAATCTGTGGAGCATCATGAATGTGTTAGGTGGTCTAAAATGAATGCAATAAGTTAAAAATAATAATAAATCTGTGGAGCATCATGAATGTGTTAGGTGGTCTAAAATGAATGCAATAAGTTAAAAATAATAATAAATCTGAATACATTTTTTATTTTAATTTAAACAATCAATGAATAAACCATAGCCTATAAATAATCTAAAACTCATTCCCATGAAATATGATATTGCCATTATTGGCTAGGTCACATTTTTAAGTGCACCTGTGTCTTATACTAAATTTAGCTTTTCAAGACAGAATTTTGCTTACACATTTTATTTCATTTGGTACCTAAGTATACAAGTATCATAATGTTATACATGTAGTTCATTCTCTTTACCTGGATATAAAATCCCTGACACAATCATATTGCCCAATACTGGAAGCTGTGTGAAGGTCAAGAGGAATTGGATCAAAAACTTCTTTCACATTCCATCCCTTCCAGACAGATAGGCTTTGATCCAGAAGCTCATTTTCGGACGATTCATCCGAGGCCTCGTAAGGATTATCAGCTTCATGAGCCATGGCTCTCCTGTCATCTTACGTGTATCTGCAATGTTAATTTATACAATAAGATATGATGCTGAACAAGTAGTGCTACATGTACATGTATGAAAGATAGCGTTTGTTTAGTATTATATTGTTGTGTTTTGCTGTACAAGAAAATACAGCAGAACCTGCCATGAGACCACTCTTTCTGCCACTAAAATGTGGTCTCTTGACAAGTGGTCTCTAAAAAGAGGTTTGATTTACAGATATTTAACTAAGTTTTTTTTTTCAAAGGTGGTCTTTCATGACAGTGGTCTCTTAAGACAAGTTCCACTGTAGTAGAATATTAATGTACATTGTAGTCATTTTTGTATTCAATTCATAGTGAGATATTACAAGAATGTTACTGTATTATCTAAATCACCAGCAAAAGTTGAAAAGCACAAAATTTTATGTTTGTTATGGAATTATGCCAATGCAATTCAGCTTTATTATGACATATATATAGGACCCCAGTTTAAAGTCTTATACCAGAGTTTGACTCAGTAGACTAGAAAATATATGTACCTTGTAGCAATGTGGATTGAATAACTATATAGAATTGTTGGAACTTATTATTATTTTCATAATAAAAGGCAAGCATTCTCGTGGCAACAGGTAGCAAAGCCAACTGAACCTTTGTACGTACATACCTGCATATGACACTAATTGGCCATCAAGGATTGAATTTGAAGGAGATTCTAACAGAGAAAACCTGTTCCTTACTAAAATTGTAAGTCAGAAACAGATTTGAGAAAAATAAATGATAATTTCCTCCTCAGTTCTTAGTCTAATAATAACCTTAATCACTTTATTTCAGTTTTTGTTTCGGATTTTCATGATACATGTACTCTCTTGCATGAAACCAACAGTGGAGGTATCAGGTTGATATAGATCTACATCCTATAAATGGCAACTGCATGATAATAACAATATTTTCAGTAAATTTACAGTACAAGATTCTTAAGGTCCACATGTGTAAAGCTAACTTAGTGATAAAAATGCAATACTACATGTACATGTAAATGCTATAGTCTCATTTACATCATATCGTTCTATCAACACTGCAAAAGATTTTACTTAAAAAAGCATTGACAACAAGGTACTAAACTTCTGTTCTTGAGAAACATTTTCATAGTAACAAAGTTTTAGCTTAACTGAAAACTTATGTTCAAGAATTTGACATTTTGAGGTTATAATTAAACTGACATCATTTTTGGGCTAAGGTGTGGCCCATCTGAGATTCTTGATGAGTGTTATTCCCCATGCGTATCACATTGAGCTACTGTCGCTTTTAAACGGGAAGAAATTCGAACAGTACGGCACCAAGTCACATGGTATTAAGTGGGCGAAATATCTACAAGTGATTTACAATTTCACACCTTTTAGTAAAGGTGTGAAACTTGCCTTCAGGCATTCGCTGCTTGTATGCAGAATACCTGTCCAGGTGTATATATAGGGATTCAAAGATACAGCAAAATATCTTTATATTGCTTGATGAGAAGCAGATCTGCATGTTTTAGGATTTTATTTTTAATTGATGTTCTACTAGCATTTTCTAGAAGTATTTTTCTGCCAATAATGTACCAAACAATGACTGACGATGTGTCATTTACACCACAGTTTTCTACATTACAGATGTATGTCTTTTTGAAATAACAATCAATTTTCAATAAATAGATAATCATATACCTGATTCTGTCTTACATGTATTTAAGAAAGAAAATTCACAATTTTTTATCATTCAGTTTTACCAGATCATTCCCAGTTTTACATGCATACACCCATTACGCTTGTTTACCATGGCTTTTGAAATGACTGAAACTCAAACCTATGTCACATATATGGATAATAAAATAAGCAACATAAAATTATTTTAACTTGAAATTTTACATGAAATTCAAAAATATAAAATCATTGAAATCTACACTTCATATCATAAAAATATCTTTATAATTTTTGATAAGTAGATCTTATTTTTTTTCTTTCAAGCAAGCTCCCAGTAATATTGGCGATGTGTGCGATTTACATCACATTTTTTTTTTTTTTTTTTTTTACAAACTTTGTCTATCGCAAACAATTCTATTTTGAATAAAAAACTCATTTCTAAAACCAAATTACACCGAATTTTTATAATTTAGGTTACTATAGACATCCCAAAGTTTTACACAAGTACATCCAAACATGTTTACCTTACATGTCCCTGGTAACACATACTTCTTAGTTTTAGCTTTTGAAACTACTAAAACTAAGACATATGTGTTACCAGAGACATGTGTTATATATGTCTATGGTGTTACATATTGCGTGAAAAAATTATGAATATAATTCTAAATTAAAAATGTAATTCAAAAACACATATTTTATATTGCCAAGTAGATCTTGGCATTTTATTTTATTTTTTAATTCAAGCACATTCTCAATTATACTGGGTCAAATACCATTTTCATAATATTTTTTTTTACAATACTTTGTTTATCTTACCCAAATTTTTAATATTATATATAACTTAATTTTTTGTACATAACTCAATTTAGTCTTTTTTTTTCTGAAGCAAAACTTGAATTTTACATCATTTAGCTTTACCAGGGATGGCCCTGGTTTTACACGGGTACATCCAACATGCTTGTTTACCACGAGTTTTGATAAGACTTAAACTAACACCCATGTGTCGAAGATGTTGATGATAAAATAAACCACGTAAAATGATTACTGATGATCTGAAGTGCAATTCAGAAATATGAATTTATTAAAACTGATATCAAGAAAATAAGATTTAGTTTGACGTATGTTATTAGGGGGCCTACAATGTACATGAAGTTTGAGCAGCAATTGCTGGTTTGAGCGAATGCCTGATTTTGAAAATGTGAAACGCAAAACTGACTCTCAAACATTGGCAAGATATAAATGCTTATTTATCAAACATACATGTATAAGTTTATATAACGCTGAAATTAATTTTAATCATTGTTCAAAGTTTAAAGATTGTCAACATCTACCAAATCCATTTTACTGTCTGGACATTACCCTACCCCCACTCATACAGAATGCATTGAATAGATCTGGTGAATATTCTACACTAGAATGCTTATGATTGAGACCTATAAACAAATTGATCCAGTCACTTTTGTTTTCTGGTTGAATTAAAATACATTATAATATTTCTAAATATTTTGGGGGAAATTTACATCACCAACTAGCAATATATTATATTGCAGCACAGATACACACACACAACTTCCCTCCCTCAGAATGGCACTTACTAAAATAAAAAATGGTTATCAAAGCACTGTACTAACCTAATCAGATGATTTTGTCCAACAAATAATTTTAATTTTAATTGTTCTTTACCAAGTCTAATGTATTTTCTCAGTTGACTGAACACACAGCCTGACAGGTGACCCTCATCAGAGTGTATGTACTCAATAACTCCGTCTTAAGGTAATTAAACTGAAACAGTGATTGACAGGCGACTGTCAAACTGAGTTACCTGTTCAGGGGTGTGGTCCTTAAAACTTACCCTATAAGGTATTGCAATAGTTCATATTAGATCTACTTAAAATTTATACCCATAACTTACAAAGTTGAAAGTAATGTAGGCTAATGAAGGCTTTTTACAGGCATTTACCAAAATCAAAGTATATGAATGGGCAAATATGTGAATACAAAAGTAAACAGGAGTAGAATGCTCAAACGAATATATCAAAGATTATTACCACGCCCTGATAGGAAATTTGGAGCGCCTCATTCTTTAAGTTTTAATGCAGCTTCTCATTCAACTCCTCTATTGAAGTAAGAAACTACCAGACATGATTTGACCAATTGCATCCAGAAATACTTTAAACCTAGATCCGAAATTGAGCTAGTGTCATATACAATTGTTATGCTGATTTTACCGATAGAAACACTCCATGAAAATTTGTTAAGATACACCACTACAAAACAATAGGCTTTTTAAAGTGATAAAATTCCATCTATTCTTCGTCCTCGACCAGAATACCATGGGAGTCTATAATGTATCTAAAGGTGTCACGAACGTCAAAAATATATAAATGTACTCATAAATACCGATCCCGTTTAATTTTGTTTCTCTTTTCGGTATAATAATATACCATGGTATAAACCATTAGGATGTCCAGGATATAGGTACAAATCTGGTAAAAATAAATGGACAAACACGGACAGGTGGGATGTCATGTTGATTTTATCAGGACGTCCCTGTGTTACCATCTAATTTAAAACTTGCATAGATTTACAAAATAAATACTAACAGAAAGAAATGATAACAAACGTAGTCGACTTTCTTTGTGTAGCTATATCAATTCACGATTGTGTGTAAAGTATACTGTTATGTACATGTAGTTCATTTTTCTAAATAAATATTTTTCTATAACATATAGCCTATAGTTGCTTACTTAGTAGGCTACTCTGTGTTTAAAATATTTTAAAAACTGATAAAGTATTGTTTTCATAAATGTGTTTCCTGATTTTGTGTGAATATTAAGTCATCATTGTGGGTAAGATATGTATATTAGAAAATGATTAATTTGTTGTGCTTTAATTATTTCTGTATGCATTATTTTCCGTGTAATGACGAATAATTGCTAACTTTGGGCTATAAAAATTATAAAACAACAATTGCATAAATATACAACAGAATAACAAATATGAGAAAACTTCTGCTTTGTCTGTATCATATCATAGGCATATAGGAACCCCCTTTTCACATACAATATTTTTTATATTATCAACACGTCTAGAATCTAGAAAAAAAACCTTCCCAGAGCTTCTATAGAAATAAATCTGGACTTCCTCATCAAGAAATACCCAGCTGGACCACGGGGATTTTGTGTTTGGAAGCTATATAATACCCCATCGGGCTTACGAATTTATCTATCAACGAAATCATTTAATGTCTGGAGGACCGAGGACTAGATCGAAATTCTATCTTTTTGCAGAGCCAACCTTCTTTTGAGAAGGATATTAGAGGAATATCATGTTTCCACTTTTTGATTTACCAGGGGTTTTACCAAAAAGTGGGAACATGATAATTACCCACGTTCCCACTTTTTGGTGAAACTCCTTGTAAATCAAAAAGTGGAAACATGATTATCTGAAAGATGCGTAAAACCCGACCCCATAATGAAATATTGCTTCACAGTAGTTAATCCAACACTTAGAATTATATGTGCAATGACCAGGGACAACGTGTTACAGAAAGTTGATAGAATATGTGTAAAACCTTTAATTTTCTGTAAAAAGTCGGAAAATTAAAATCTTCTTTTATCAAAAAAGGGAAATTGTGACACAAAAGTTTAATTTATATAACAAGTTACTTTTAGATTCGGCTTTCAATGGATGCTTTGTGACAAAAGTAATGAACGACAAAACTATCACAAATTAAGAAACGCTGAATAGAGAAGAATTGAACGAATGGATGGAAAATGACTGAGAATGTGGTATTAGAGACTTTTGGTCTCTATGAACTTATCAAATTAATTGAAAACTAGAAAACAAGAAAACAATGACCGGCGATTTCAGTTCAAAACTCAAAAATTTGTTTGTTTTCCTTTTTGAATTATAATTTTTGTATATGAAATGTCATCGTCTGTTGACAATCATTGTATGTAGATATTAGGGTTAGAATAATGTTCAGTTCTATCCCCAATCGCATTTTAAATCATTGAAATAAATTAAGTTTGATTAAACTAAGCATAACCACTTATTGTAGAAGACCCAATAATCATTTAACCACACTTTCTACGGGTCTTTGAAGGTTCTACATTTTGAAGGTTGATCATTTGATATGCAATAATATTACTAATTTATTCATTTGTTTATTATCTATTAGTAATTTTATTCATTTATTTTTTTTATCATCATTATTATTATTTATTTATCTATGTAATATAATAATGTTCTCTGTCAAGCAGATTCCTACTTCTCTGTGTGTAAACAACGCTTCGATCATTCCTTTTTAATGCAGACATGTACAATATCATTGAAACAGTTTGTTTGTTTGTTGTTGTTTAACGTCCCACTCAATTGAAACAGTCGAACGATGTAGCATATGAAAAAATTATGGATCCGCACTTATGACGTTTATTTCTGTGGAATCGGGTACGGTTAACAGCTATATAGTTAACCAAATCGCTATTTACATCCGGGGACTGTACATGGCAGAAATGTTTTGATCGGAAAATACCGCTATGGCTGAAATTTAAGGAACGAGTTCACCCTTTAACTTTCGAAGTAGCTATGTCAGAAAATCTTTAAGAAGAACCATAAAAGCGCAAGGATACTCAGTTAGAAAAGTAAGTTACTTTGATTACAGTATTTAACAATTAATTTAATCATAGGTCAGCAGCGTCCAAAATTCTTGCAAAAAATAATAGTTGTCATAATTACCATGGAAGCACGAGAATGATATCTTCTGAAATATCCTTATTGTTTTGGACACCGAATCACTCTAGGGAAATTTAAATGAGTGATGAGAAATTATATTAATTTGGCTTTACTTTTTTCATTTTGTTAAATGCAAGTGCTATTTTAACGAGACTAAATCTTGGTCATGTTCCAACAGATCCAAAGCATGCCTTGCCGTGACTTGCAAGTAGGGAAGAACACACAGCACATGCATTTTTTCATTTTAATGTATTTGATGACAAATATAAACAAAATACAAGACATCACTTCTCTTTGTTTTGTAAATTATTTTTTCATTGGAAGTTTGAATTAATGACGTTAAATTTAATGTTTATAAATAATTAAAATTGGAATACAAACTATCCATGTGTCCTAATTTAAATTTGGTGTATCAATAAACTAAACCTGTCACATCAATTTGAAATATTTATCAGGTAATGTCTATATAAGATATAATTGAATTCAGCACCTTTCCATATCAGACGATCATTAATAATATTTTTTATGTGCCTTGTCCATAGTTTCAGAAGTTGGCCAATTATATTTTAGTAAGCAATTAAAAATATATACAGTAGAACTTCGATGAGTCGAACTTCAATGAGTCGAATTTCTCGTTGTTTCAAACTTTTTACAAAGTCCCGATTTATTTCATTAAATATCCTTACTAAAAAACAATTTATAAATCGAACTTTCATGAGTCGAATTTCTCGGTGTGTCGAACAAAACTGGCAGTCCCATCGATGTAAAAACATCGAAAATTCATACAAATGAATCAAAGTCGAAGTTTACCTGTATACAAGATGTAAATTACCCGTGGCGATTTTCACACCTATCCGACTACGTTGAACAATGGACACGTGTTTATTAATAAACACCCAGGACAGTATAAAAATAACAACATGATTTAAGTAATTAAAAGTAATAGCAGACGCTAATTGATTAATGATTGTTTGCGACTGTGTCAGACTCAAATATGCAAATTACCGGCGGTTGTGTTGGTTGTTTACCATCTCGTAGCTTGGGTCATGATAAGTTTCCGATTTGTAAAAACAAAACGAATTGACCCGATAATATACAGTAAACATTTTCTACACAAACCCAAAGTGTCACTTGTAAAGAAAAAAACAGCATGAAATGAACGGTATCGGCAATTTGATGTGAAAAAAATTATTTTAATGTGTCATGACTAGTGCTGCATGATACATCTATTGACTTTCGTTTTGTGTTGATTATTAAATTGGTGACAAAATATTTTAGCTTCTGGGTTTTTTCTTAACTCTGAGTCAACGTTGTGTTTCTCGTATAGGCGCTTGGATTATGATTTTTCTGCAGAATGTTTGGATTTATTTTCTGAGTACAAAATAAATACACTGTATCTACATTAAATAAGCCATAAATGATTTTAGTGGATTCGATTCTAAGTCTTGATCCCAGCACCTATACAGTTACACAGTCACGTACAATAGATTTTTTGTGTGGCATGTCGTTATGGAGTAGATTTTAGATTTCTCGATCACCATTCATGAGTCGAAGTCCCGATGTTTCGAACTTTTTTAGACGGTCCCTTGAACTTCGACTCATCGAAGTTCTACTGTATATATATAAAAATCTGTAGGTTTACTCTTTAGTAATCTCTTGGCTTCATGTCTTATATACTGATCCTGTAATCAATTTGCAAATTTCTCACACAATGTAACTTCTTTATTTGGGAATACACTGCTGTCTTTTCGAATTACATTTTGAAATAAGTCAATAAAACATAAGAATACTGTCTAAGAGACTCTGATTTTTCTTGCTGTCGTTCAAAGAATTTCTGTTGCAAAGTTGTTAAGGATTCAGGACTTCCGAACGTAGACCGAAGGCAATGAAGTAATTAGCATCCGGGTCATGTTTAATGTCACTACGATACTTTATTTCCTCTTTGGCCTGACCTTCAAGATGACTATATATAAAGTCTACTTTCTCAACGTCTGTGTATTTTCGTGCAGAAAAAATTAAATTAAGATCATCTATCCATTCATCAACTGATAAATTACGACTAGAATGTCCTGAAAATGTCTTAATTTTTCTCGATTCGGAAAGTAATATATTTTTCACATTAATATCTTTTTTTATCTTTGTTTCAAAAAGTTCCATTTCTAATTCTTTCACTCTGTTTTGTAATTGTGTCTTATTCATGTTGAATCATTGTTATCAATGTACCATGACTAAAAATCGCTCACCAATAGTTCACTCACTGTCTCAGGTCAGTTTTCTTCGTCTACAAAATCAAATCACGGGTTTGAACGTAGTATGAATATAGTTGCCGCATACAATTCTGTCATCTTTGGAAAATAAATTCCGCTATGGTTTGATGCTTGTTAATGATGTTTTTCTCGCAGCGCCATGATGTAACCGAGCAGTGAAGGCATATGTGTTTTTTTAATTTTATTCTTGAATATTAAGCATCAACCTACAATAAATAATACATACATTATAGAAAACACAGTACAACAAAATACATGATAAAGAAAATGTAGATTTGACAATAAGTTACCAGATGACAATATACGTTTAAGACAAAATTCAAACAATGTTCTGTAAATAAATTGACCTCTGAACTTTACATACATATAATAATTACTTTAAGACTTTAACTGCAAAAAATACATTAAAGTATAACCTTTGCAATAAAAATAAAGATGGATATCACAAGCTATTACGGTAATGTAACATATAATCAAATTTAACAATTACATACCATAAGATGTAGCAGATGCAGCCTGGATAGATAACGACGATGTCAAAACGAAATACTGCTCTATCTTAGATAGTAAAAACGGTAACCTTTATAGTAAGAGCCATAGAATGATTGGCTAAATAGAGAATTTAAACAACCAATAAGAAAAGCATTTAAATAACCAATAAGAAAAGAGTTCACCAACTCAATCCGTGTGCGCAATGCGCAATTATAGATTTAATAAAGAATGTAACGAAGTTATAAGTTAAGAAACGATAAATACATATGAAATATATATTTGTACTATCACATATATATATATATATATATATATATATATATATATATACAGCCAATTTTTGTAATTTGTGCATGTTGTAATTGTGCGAGAAGGAAAATCTAGTAGATTTTGCATTGGAATGGGCCCTTTTACTTGATCTGCATGTTGATGATATTAATCCCAATAGTTATTAGATTTTCTGACAGTTTCCAGCATGCTCAGAACATACAGCAAATTTGTATATATATGGTGAAATACTGGGTTTTCACTTTTCAGATAAAAGCCATGGATAGTGATGAAGAAAGTGATAATGACCTTTTCATGTGTCAATCACTGACAAAGCCAGATGACATTCCTGTTCCAGGAAGATCTCAATTGAAACCAAAGTTAGACTCCATATTTGCTGAGGTTGAGAAGAATTTACCATCAATTGATTTTGATCTCTCTGATGTAAGTAACAATTTATTATTATCTTTATTAGTATTATGGAGTACATGTAATAGCCCCTTGTAGGATTACCAAAACAGTTTCTGATTATGTGCTTATTTAATTAAAAAAAAAAACAGAACTCATTTGCCATGGAAGCTTGAATGAGTTTGATAGCCAAGATTATCCACCACTTAAAATTTATACAGTTATGACCCTTTGTGACAAACTGTTCATTTGACATATGACAGACGTGTTATATACGCCTCGCTGAACTCTGGTTCATTTATATAATGATACATGTATGTGTAATGGTACATGTAGGCCAGATTTATTTGGACAGAATATCTTGTTACTTGCAAACTAATTGCCCCCCCCCAAAAAAAATAAATAAAAGAAAAAGAAAAACGTACTGACCTAGCATTATGATTAAACTGGCATATTTCCCTACTAATATTAATAAACAAAGTATTAAGTGGGGCTCAAACTGATGTGATAGATGTGGTGTTGTGAAGCATGAAGCTCAAATACCTTGGCCACTAAATAAGGCTTGACTCTGTGTTCTTGAAATACAAAATTATTCATATAACAAAACAAATATGAGTACCAGCTCAGTGATTGATTGATTTATGTATTTATCTATCAATAGGTAAGTGACAGTGAAGAACAAGGGATATTTCAGAGGTCTTTAACGCTCGCAGCTTTTGATGATGACAAAGATTTGGACACCAGCATGAGTGGAGAGTCACTATCAGACCTTTTACCTCCGATAGTCGACAATATGACAATATTCAACAGTCCTGATGATGCTTCTTGTCAAACTATCATTGATAATGACATGGCTGCCAAGAAATATGAACAAAAGTCAAAGTTGGTTTCAAAGGGAACAGTAACCAGCTGGACAGAGGCAGTTATTGAGGCAAGAGATGATAAAACCAAATTTGAGGAACGAGACTTTGCGACAAAGATACAAAGCTGGGTAGAGTCAGAGAAAAACAGTGAGAAAGATTTTAACATGTCTATAAATGCTGTGACTGCAATGGCAAATGAAATAGGGATAGGGACCGATGATCTGTCTAGTAGCTATGACTCTGAAAGTTTTGAAAAGCATGAAAATGAGTCAACAAGTGAAAAGACTGGGAAAAGTACAAGTTACTCACAACCTGCTCACTATAGTTCAGGAGATAAAAGGATGGATAGAATGGTGATGAAAGAAGAAAGAAGAAGACATGAGGAAGATCTTGTGACAAGTATTGTCTCGCCTAATGCCCCCAGTTTGTTGTCAAGTATAGGAAACTTAAATATAGGTAATCTTTTTCTTAGTGTTACATTGTAAGACGATGTTTGTACATGTAATGATACACTGTAAACCTGGAGGTATAGGCCTTCATTTATTTTTTGTTTTCTTGGCTCTTAAGGGCAAGAACCAATTTGAAGAATAAGTGAATTTTTTTAATATTCTGTTTATTTGAATTAAATGTAGTCTACATGTAAGCATAATAGGACAAATTAAACAGAGTAAATATTTTTTATGATGTTATGGAGCAAAAATAACCAACAGCAAACTGTTACAAGTCTACTGTATATGTTTCCTGTAGCAAAGAATATTGAGGTTGTCTCTCTCATGTCATTAATCTGAGCAGCATTTTACAAAAGGTCAATTATTGGTAACCTGTGAATTTATTATGACCGTTAAATAAAATCCACCAATCTCTGATTTTGAATGTTTTGTGAAACACTATACTGCCTGTTTATGTTTACAATCATCTACTAGGACCAAGATCATAATCACAAACAAAGAAATAAGCCAAAATTTCAAATTTCAATAAAATGCTTAATACAGTATTTATGATTGATATATTATCAAACTCAGATTTTGAAAATGTTGAAGTTAAAAACACATTGGGGATACCAGCAAATACAACATGTAAAATGTCTGGTATTGGAGTATATGAAATCCAGTGAGTTTTAGCACAGATGTCATATTGAAAACATGCAAAAGCAATATAAATATTTTTTCATGTGTTTGTTGTATATATGTAAAGTTGGTTGTATGTTGAGGCATTGAGGTTTCAATTATCATATTTTACAGTAAGAGTACAAAATAATATTTCAATATTTGAAAAGCGCAGTACAACAACTACAGCATATGAAAAATGCCTACTGGGTAGTTAAGATTACCAGCTTTATTTTTATATCTAGATTTGATTCTGAATTCACTAAATGAAGACATTAAGAATGTTGCACCAACACAACAGCCAACACCACCACCACAAGTCCGACAGGCATGGGTGCAGCAGGAAGTACAAGAACATCAAACGGAAGTACATTTTGCATCAGGAGAAGGAAGTAACAGACTTACCGAGGAAAAGAACAGTAAGTGTTCTGTTTTACAGTTCAATATAGATGATTAAGGCTCTATTGACATAGGGATTTTCCACCCTATTATATGGGGCCAAATAAGGCTCCATTGTCAATGCAAAAACAAATGCAATTTGTAGTCATACTTTCCCAATTGACGTCAAATGACAATGAATCTCAAAGAGATTCTTGTATTTTCACAGTTTGTGTATATATAGATTTCCCAGTTCCAATAAATGTTGCTAATATTCCCTGGCCCCATTCCCAAAATATTGGAAAATCCCTGTGATATAATGTACAGTTAAACCTAGATGAAGTTAAAACGGTAATATTGGAATTTGGTCAGGGAGTCAAAATAATTTCAATAAAGCAGGATTTCATTGTAACAGCATTCGATATAAGTGGATTAGACTGTATAAGTTTAGTCATGCAAAGTTAAGGCTGACATCTTTCATTATCACTGATGTAAATTCTTGTTTTGTATCATAATATTTAACAAGTAATTGCCATTTTTTTTGTAGACGAAAATAACAGACAGCAAACATTAATACAACGATTAGCAGAGTTTTCGGCTCAACAATCGGGCGAGGATCTTTCTTCTATAGACCCACTTACTGGTGCAACCCTAAAACCAAAAACTGATGAAGATGCAGACATCAATACTGTTGAGGGGGCATCAGAAGTTCAAGTCCATTGTTTATTCGCAGAAAACATCCTAGTCTTGAAAAATCTAAAGAAGCTACAGAAATGCCAAAATTTGGTGCAATACCACCCACGAATACAGGTGATTAGAATATGTTGTCAGACAAAAATATTTCTTATATCTTAGATGATAACTTGAATACAATCTTATCGGCTCTCTTGATTTGGAAATGTAAAGGGTCAGTGTTTGTTGTGTGTAAGCTGCTCTTACATTCATTTAAAATACTTTTTCATCGGGTTGCTTCTCACATTGTCATCATCATCATCATCAGTTAAAAATAAAATGAAGATCAAAGACTTATAATTATATCTAAATGTTTTATATTTTGTTCACGTGTATTTCAATATATTACAGAGCTTGAGTCAGCTCCTAAGATAACATCAAGTTGCGGAACAAACACAAATGATTTCCAGCCACTGAGAATCATTACACCAACTCCGAGACCCAAAACTGACGAAGGTAACAATCAGATTTTATTTTAAGTAATCAGTTAAAATGCCAATGTCTTGTAGACATACTTTAATGCTCATTTTAAACAGAAAGTGAAAAAAGAAAATATCAAAATTTATCAGAGCTGCAGATATGCATGCAAGCACACACATATATGTACAGATGCACAAGCACATGCTGGCACTCATACAAGCATGTGCATACATGTGCATAATTAAATACATTCACACACATGCAAATATATTCACTTACACATGCAAACACTTACATACACACACATACAAACACATGCACAAACATGCATGTACATACACAGAGACATCGGTATACACTAATTTTCATAAGACTGAAACCAGAGTAACAGTAGAAAAGACTGTAAGATCATGTAAGAGGTTTAATTTATATTTACTGAAAATCTATTGTCAAAGTCAGGGCCTGCCACCACATAAATATTGAGAATTTACTCAAGTCTGAGAATATTCTCAACTTGGCCTGCTCAGGCAATCAGATTTCAGGATTAACCGAAGTTGAGTAATAGTTTTAGACTTAAGTAATTCTTAAGTTTTACAGGCCCAGAGCCAAGGAGAGATATCTATATAAGCTGATGTACCTTGTTTGTTAGTCGTGGTCAAATAAAAACTTTAAAACACATTTCATCCAATACTAATGCTACTCTAATTACAGACTCCAAGAAAGAACCAGAGACAGTCTTCATAGATCTGAGGAATTTTGATCAGAAGTGTAAAGAGCAACAACAGAGTATTGATAGAGTTAAACAAGTGTTAAGACTTCAACCAGACAGGTAGATCAATTTCTACAAGTACAACTCTTCTCCTAATCAAAATAACAATTAATTTGAGTAAATTGGAGAGCTGGGTATAGTATTGATCCTACATGTAAATCATTGTATTTGAAAATCATTAATTTTTGTCTCACCTGCAAAGCAGAAACGAGACATAGGGATCAGCGATTCCATCCCACGTCGTCAACTTTTTGTTTCCCGGGTAGAACTTCTTAACTGTTAGGTGGATTGGCACCATAATTCACACAAATGATCCTCATGTACCCTTCATGTGCCTTTTAGGGTACTTAGGTCAATCTGACCTACTATCTGGAAACTAGGTCACCTTCACTGAAAATTGTTTCCGGAGCAGAACTTTCATTCTACTAGCTGGATTGGAATGTACTTCGCACAAATGATCCCCATGTACCCTAGATGTGCTCATTTTGGGTACCAGAGCTGGTTTGACCTAATTTCTCTAAAGTAGGTCACAGTTACTGTTATTATTATTGATCACATGTCACTGCAGGCGAGACATATAGCTCCTTGGAGCTCTCTTTTTTTGGCGGGGAGGGGGGAATGTTTGTTTTCCTTTTTTCCCCAATTTATGTGTCCTTTCTTATTATTTTGGTTATTTTTATACATTTATGAGGTTTTTTACATGGAATTTTTATGCATTTATGGTTTTTTTTACTTGGAATTTGTATTTAATTATACTTTGTTGATGAATTATTGCAGCAGTAGTGATAGCAGTGATTCTGAACATGAACAAGAATGTTGGTTTGAACAAAGAAGGAGAATAAAACAAGCTCTAGCTTCAAAAGGAACTTCCACCGAGGCCAGTACCAGCAAACCAAGATCTAAATGGTAATTAATAATTACTATCCTGTCTATAAACTCTTAACATTGCAAAACAATATCATTGTTTTTCATATATATTGACTTCAGATATCAACAATAGTTATTATACATGTATGTATATCAGAACCCTTAACCAAGTAAATTACATATTAGTCTCAGTTTTGATGATTTGAATATAGTGAGTGTCAAAAACAAATGATTATGACATTTGTAGTGTATACCATTTCAAACAGTTCAAAGAATGGAAAGTAGGCTAAAATTACTGCAAGGGGTATTTGGGCCTGCCTGTACAAGTCAGTCAACTTTAATTTATAGAACTTGAAATCATCATCAAAATATTAAGTAAAAACATTTTGTATCAATAAATATAGAAAATCAAATAAATGATGATAGTCAAAGACTTTGTTTTTAAGGTTCACCTGAGGTACTGATACATATGACCTTTCAGTTGCTATGTTGACAAGTTGGTAATGAAGTACAACTTTCTCTGTTAGGAAGTGTTGAGTCTGACCAAGATTCTAACCTGAAACTTCATGCTTGCAATGCAGATATTCTACATGTTCTAAAACTAGATTATCACAAATTTAATTATCCATCTGTTACATAATTAAGTACCAATCCTGATTCAGTGTGTATATATATATATATATATATATATATATATATATATATATATATATATATATATATATGAATTATTAAGTGAAACTTAAGCCACATAATAATAGATATTCATCTCTGAAAAAATAGGTCAGAACCTGTCAAACCTCCACAGCGAGTGATAGACCTGAGTGAGTATGACAATAGACTGGCTTCAAGAGCTCAGGGAGCCGGGGAACCCGACGATGAAATTGATCCTGTTCAAGCAGCTCAAATAGCAGCAAGAAAGAAAGCCATAGAAGAGGAAAAAGAGAAACAAAGAAAAGCCGAGCTGGCCAGGTTTGCAATCTTTACTTGTATGGAATTACCCAAATCTAATAGTGTAGACAAAAAAGATTTGGAATTCAACTTTTCAATTTTCATCTCAGATGAAGACAAAAAATGAATTAAGCAATTGCTTTAGACTGTTTTTTTTATTACCTTTTATCTAAGAATGAAAAAAAAAGGATTCAGAACAATTTCAACATTAAAATTCTCAACTAAGATTCTTAGATATAGACAAAAATTAGTCACATAGTTGCTCAAGATTGCTTGTATTATTCATCATCTAGCCGTTATATACCTAAATGATAGAATGTAATAGAGTGGGTGGTAGATGGTCAGTAAATAATCAAACATGATAATTCTGAGGATTCATTGCAATTGATATTATATACATTATGCTAGAGTATAGTAGAGGGCGGTAAAGTTTTTCATACCTTTCCATGAATATAACTTGATTTTGTTTATTTTAGGAAACAACGAGAAGAGAGAGAGGCAGAAAGACAGGCTCGATTGAGACTGTCTAAGAGATTAGATGCACTGAGACCAACAGCATCTGTTAGTGGTAAACAAGACTGTGCTGAGACCACACCTGTTCTCTTTGATATGGTAAGTATCTGTAAGGTCAAAAGTCAAAGGTCAAATATATATATATATATGGGAGACGTATTGTGCCGAAAGTCTTTTTTCTCATACTTTTTTTTGGGGGGTACATAAGATTTCTTTGAATATTTTCTGCTTTGAATTCCTATAAGGTATACATTATATGTAAAGTTTATGTTTCATTCACAATAGAAATATTTGAATATTTTGATTTACATAAGATGACACCATTCTACTATTCATACTGCTTAATCTATAAACTATATTTGCTTTAGAATGGTGACATTAAAGTGAAACAAGTGATTATTATTTACCTACATGCTTTGCTTACTTTTGTAGGAGGCTTCATATGAACCAGCCCCAAAGAGTCTACCCTCAATATTGCCCCCAGAACAGGAAGTCTTGTTATTGACCATACACTTGTCCAGCAATGGGGAAATTATCTTACACAGAGGAAAAACAAACAAAAGTGTTGATACAGGTATTGTATAATGTTTATTTTTAGCTTAGCAAAGCTATTCTGATCAAAGTTTGTCTTCAGTTCTCTGTCTTTCTCTGTGAAACTTAAACATTTTCAAATTTTTTTCTCAAGAACTGTCCAGCAAATTTTATTCATAAAAAGCACCCTTGGGAGAATGACTTTAAAGTTCAAATGAAGGTTAATATAATGGCCAGTTGGCAATCTGTTTGAATCTTTTGTAGTATTCTGTGAGTAAAGAAAAAGAATTAAGGGGCTGTTATAAAAAAGAAAGTTGTAATCTTTTATTTATTAACAATACATAATTACAACAAACAGTAAATCATTTTATCCACCCTGCAATTACACAGGATTGGAGTCAAAAGTGAGTCACAATTTCAGTTGGGACACTTGTTTATTGGTTAACACTGTAAAATAACTTTCTTTTTATATCATAGATTCATTTATTACAAAACTGTATCTTAGCCATCATTTTGTAGGAGTGAGTTTGTCAGCCAGTTATATGGTTCTGTTGTCATTTCTTTTATATCATAGATTCATTTATTACAAAACTGTATCTTAGCCATCATATTATTTTGTAGGAGTGGGTTTGTCAGCCAGTTATACGGTTCTGTTGTCATTTCTTTTATATCATAGATTCATTTATTACAAAACTGTATCTTAGCCATCATATTATTTTGTAGGAGTGGGTTTGTCAGCCAGTTATACGGTTCTGTTGTCATTTCTTTTATATCATAGATTCATTTATTACAAAACTGTATCTTAGCCATCATATTATTTTGTAGGAGTGGGTTTGTCAGCCAGTTATACGGTTCTGTTGTCATTTCTTTTATATCATAGATTCATTTATTACAAAACTGTATCTTAGCCATCATATTATTATGTAGGAGTGGGTTTGTCAGCCAGTTATACGGTTCTGTTGTCATTTCTTTTATATTATAGATTCTTTTATTACCAAACTATATCTTAGCCATCATATTATTTTGCAGGAGTGGGTTTGTCAGCCAGTTATACGGTTCTGTTGTCATGGTTATTGTCACTTGTACCAGAAAATTATAGTTTTCTCCAATCTAAGCTGGACAGCAAAAAACCAGAAAATGTCACAATTTATGAGCCTCCATTCTATGTACTGGGACTACAACAGTTATGGATGGATGAACATCTGTATCTGTTTGTGACAATCACACCTGCTGAGCAGTTTGATGCTAAGTCTATACAAGGAAAAGTAAAGAAATCTAAGGTAAGTCCATAGTATAACTCTCAGAGCTCACACAGCTTATTTTGGCAATGGGACTGAGGCCCAGTAAGATTGAGAATGTTAATAGCACTTTCCTTTATGTTGAGAATTTCACTACTGAATTGTGTGTGTATTAATAAATGACACTGACTGGACAGTTTAAACTTCAATGTTTAAAGGCAATTACACATAATTTGTTTTAAAATTGTTTTCCTATAATCAACACTTGTCATGTTTGATGATTATAGTTGTTTATCAAAATAAACAATAGATAATGATTAAACTTTAATGTCCTGAAAGTCATATTATTAGATAAACCTGCATTTTCAGTGTACAAATTGAAACCTGTCTTGAAAGACCACCTCTCTTTTAGGATCACATTATAAAAACCACTTGGTTAAATAATCACTAAAACCTCTTTTAAGAGACCACCTGTCTTGAAAGACCACATTTCAGTGCCATATGGGATGGTCTCTTAAGGCAGGTTGCACTGTACTTTGCATATCTTTATGACATGTTTAATATAAACTTTTAGTACACAGCAAAATGTATTATAAAAATATTGAATTATGATAGTCGTGAAGAACAGGTATGATAACATATTGATAAACAAAGTATGTAAACATATACTGTATAGCTGTTTAATTTCACATGGAGAAAATTTCACTATTTTTTTTAGATAATCTTACTCACAGGTATTAAATTTCTCACAAGATAAGTTAGGAATTGTTTTTCTAACACTTCACAAGTATAAGATATTATATTCACGGGTATTTAACTTCACAGTATTTTCTATGACTGTAAATATAATGAAATTAAATCCCCTACGTGCAGCTATACAGTAGCGATTTGTGTATCCAGGGTCTGCAATACCCTGCATGGCATATGAGTGGAGCTAACATATTTTTTAAGCTTCATGATAAAATAACTGTACATCAATTTATTACTTCCTAAAACTTGACTTCTTGGAACCAAAACATCCTTGTTCTTCCTGTTGACATACAATTACATTTTGTATATGTACTGAAAATCATCTGTATACATGGCAACTTCATGAAATGTACAGACACTTGGACTAAAACATTTATTTTTATCTTTTATTTTAGCTCAAAGATGAAGTAAAAGACAGTTCCCCATTTCAACATATGGTTTCTAAGTTTTTGTCGACAAACACACTTCACTCTGTCTGTCCCTGGTTACAAGACATGGTGTCAGTGGAGGTGCCATGTCCCACGGGGAACTCAGAGGAGCCACCAAAGTACATTTACAGACCACCTCTCCCAAATATTACCACAAAACCTCTGTCGACTTTTGTACAGATTAATCCTGACTTAAGTGCAGCTCAGAAAGTGTTTAACACATCGTTAGGATTTTTCTGGCAGACAGTGGACAATGATGAGTCGTCTTTTGAACAAATATTGAACGATAGTGAAGTACTGTATGACACACAGATTACAATGTCTTTAGTGTACAAAAAAATATTTCATGATCCCAGAGACATGATGGGAATATTTAACAGAATATTACAAGAAGGACTGGACCTAGCTGGGGTTAGACTTGTGTATCCAAGTGCTGAACTGTTGAACAATGCTTCGGGTAAACCAAATGTTCCGAATGAAACAGAAGGTGCTCATTCAGACACAGACTTGTTAAACAAAATTGGGCCTATCCTGGCCATAGGTTTACGAGGGACCTTTTCAAGGTCAATATGGCTGGATGCAATTGGTCCTTCAGATCCAGTTTTGGCTAGAAGAACTGATCCTAATTCTCTGTGTGCATTATATGGTGGAAGTTCTAGAGAAGAGTGTCTTTTGTTTTGTCCCAGAAATCCATCCAGAGTTCAGACTGAATTAACAAGGTGGTTTGGAGGGCGTGTGCCACCTGGTGGTGTAATAGATGTAGGTACACCATACACAAGGAAAGATAACATACAGAGTGGAACCTCAAAAGGACGCAAAACAAAGAAATTGTCATCCTCGGATGATAAAGAAGAAATGTCCAAGAATGAGCATCAAAGACCCCCAGCAGGTCTCTCAGCAACCACAAAAAGTGATATATTCTTAATATTATCTGCTCATGTACCACCTAAATGTATTGGAATTATTATGGCAACTTGTCAGAGGCGAGGCTATCAGATTCGAGGTATTAGGCGATCTCGGCTTACGGCAAAGAAAGCCAGTTGTTTAGGTAAGCTGATCTTAAGGTTCTTTGGTTTTGCCCATAAGTTAAACATCACATGCAGACATGAGGGAGGGGTATCCTCCATTTTTAGGAATTACTTAAGACTAAAATATTTGCTTAGCTTTGGCTTATCCTGAAATTTGATAGACTATTTAACAGGTTAAGTTGAGAATTTTCTTAAGATAGGTTCATATTGTTCTTATGTGTCTGGGACTGGTTCCCAGTATCTTTGTGCATTATACTTAAATTACCATTAAAACCTCTCAAGACTCTAAAATACATTTTTTTAAATGGAATTTTCCCTACTTTGAAAGGTCGATGTGTAAAATTTTGAGAATTTGATCTTTTCTGTTTGTCTTATACATGTTTAGTATATTTAAAGATATAGTGTATCTTGTTGATGTACCTAAATTATAGAAGGATTGGCATTCCATCAATCAGACAAATCATTATTGACATTCATGTACATTTTTTTGTACATTATACAAGTTTATAACGACCCCTTTGCATTTCCAGGAATCGATTCAGACCTGTTCTCAACATTCTGTCCAGGCACTCCATCGGTATCCATTGGTGAACATGCAGTAAGTACAAGCCACCAAAGTAAGAATACTGAAGCAGTGTCTCCGTGTACAATTTTGCTGCTGGAGAAGGAGAATGCTGCCCACAGCGCTGCTAGTTTGATCGAAGCATGCATGATGCAACTTACTTTACAGGGAATCATGGGTATGTGTCAGTAATAGGTACTGTTGCTTCTAATTAGGGGATTTTGCGGTGTTTTGAACCACGCTGCACACAGGCAAAAAAGAGCCTTAGATTTTATATGTGCTCTTTCACGGATTTCCATGAAATTTCATTCAAATTTTTTCTACCATAAAATTTTCAATTTTTTGAGAGAAAAGTCACCCATTCCATTGCTTTAAAAATGCACTCAAAATTACAACATACTGCATGGTTAAAATGAACTTTATTATCTTACGATATATTGTAGGTTCCTTATTCATATTATAAAAACTATGAAATTCCTGCAGAAAAGTGTCAAATTACAGGCTTTCTTAATTATTGTATACCTGGAATTTTTCGCCCCGTTATTTTCGTCCTTTATCGACAGAAAAAACTTCACCCAGGCTTAAATTCAGCCTAAATTGCCAGTCTCATGGGTGACAATATGTCTGTGCTTTGATTATTTAGCTTGAACATTTTCCTTTTAAATTCACCCTAAAGACAAAAAATGGTGAATATTAAACATGAGCAAAAATTTACCCGTATACAATATTTATATTGCTTTAAGTCAATGTAATTATGTTCAACTCCTCTAGTAATAACCAAAAATATATGTCATTAGTTTTAGTTGATGATTTAACTTATCATGTATTTATCAAAAACGAAATTATAAGTTTATGCAAAAATGAATTTTTAACTTTACTATCAAATAATCTGTTAAAGAGCACCCGTAGTTAAGATACAGTAAAACCTGCTTCAGTGACCACCTGTGTGTAAAGACCAACTGGTCACAAAGACCGTTTTTTTTAGGGGGGGTGTTGCTGTCCCCAATAGTACCAGTTGTGTACAAATCAACCTCTGAATAAAGACCACCTCCCTATAAAGACTGGTTTTCTTGTGTCCATAAGGAGGTCGTTATATACAAGTTTCACTGTACATGTAATATATTTCACCGATACAAGAATTTGATTTACCTAGAAATTTATGGACAAGGCACCACTTACACTGGCTCAGTGTTAACATCAATCACCTAGTAAGTGGGAAGTTCTGAGTTTGAATCCTGGTTCAAATCATTCCATAGACTTATATAGAACAGATAGCATTGGTCTTATGCTAGTTACACCACATTAGAAGTTGAAGTCTCAGGTTGGAAAAGACTTCAAATTCAGATTTTGTGTGATGGTAGAGGTGGAATGTTATCATATACTCATTGTATTGGCATAAATCATGATAATAACTCAAATAAACATTTCCAGACTGGTTAATACCTTTGTTTACATTTAATTTAAATCTGTATTTCAGGTTCTATTCAGAAATTGGCAGATCATGATCTGTTTTCTAAGCATTTATTCCATGCAGCGAGATACTCCGATACACTACTTACAAATCTCGGAGGGGATTTTACCAAGGTATGCTTATAGTCTGTAAACTTGATTTATATGTGATATACTTCTGTTTTATTATGTATTGGCCATCCTAATTGTTTTAGCAACTATGCTTTTTTTTGAGAAGACTCTTTATTAGTTATTTTTTAGTCTTGTATGTAAACTAATATAATACAGGTAACTTTCGATGGCTCAAACATCGAAACCTCAAAGTTCTCGAAACCTTGAAGTTCCGTACAGGTCTCGATTTTTTCCCTTCATAAACTAAGAAAATTAACTCTTGATCTCTCTAACATCAAAATATTGAAGTTCTTGAAACCTCAAATTCGATTTGAAGTCTTGATTTTTATATTCCTTTATGTTGAACCCTCGAAACCTCGAAGTTCATAAAAGCCAATGCCGTAAACCAGAACAACACCGGTATCCTAACCTGGAAGATTAAGCAAAAGGTGTTTCGATAACCAGGTGACAAGTAGGTCCTGACCTAATCGAATAGTGGCTGACAGGCTTGTTAATTAATCAAGATCAATGAAAACATAATAACTGTATAAAGACGCGTCATAGACTACAATTTGAAGTACAATACAGTAAAATGTGTCACAGCCAAGTGGTATTATAAATTTTAGATCAAGCGGAACAGTAGGCTACTGAAACATTATATACCTTATATATCAACGGCCTTTTATATCCAAATCGGATAATGTATTTACACATTGTTTATGTTTGAAAACTAGGTACAGGGATTGTTCATTACAAAATTCATGCGAATTACAAAAACAAACTCCCTTATTTTGTTCAGTAATACAAACCTACATCGGTCAGAATGTCAATTTCCGGAACTCTTGAAACCTTTTTGAAAAGTTTTTCGGTGGTCCCATGGACTTACTCGAGGTATCGAGAGTGGCCTGTATATGGTATAACTGATAAATTATTGTTTTGAGATGAAAATTACAATATATTTGTTACAATAGAACATTTTTATCTATTTATTGTATAGCAATGGTACTAACTGCTAACATAAAGACAACTTCAGAATATAATCCAAAATGATTTTCAGATCAGACTAAATTTTGTGCTCTATATATTGTTCTTTTACTTAACACAACAATTTTGATGAGAATGAATAATTTGCATTGATTTTTTTTTTTTTTTTTTGTTTTTTTTTTTTTGTTATTGATGCATTCATATACAGTGAAACTTCCTTAGGGACACAAGAAAACCAGCTGTTATAGGGAGGTGGTCTTTATGTAGGGGTTGATTTGTACACAAATGGTACTATTGGGGACAGCAAAAGAAAAAAACGGTCTTTATGACCAGGTGGTCTTTACACATAGGTGGTCACTAAAAAAGGTTTTACAGTATCTTAAGAGTGCTTATTTAAGATTTTAAGAATGTATGCAGACTTGCCTACTGTCCCGATTTCCATGTAAGTCTCCTGATTTTGGCCCTAATTCCCGACCTCCCGATCATTCTTTCAAAAACCTCTCTTCTCTCCCGATTTTTAAAAAATTTCTCCCAAAAATGATAAATGTCCCAAAATTTGAACAATGGCACTCAAAATTTCCTCTCCACAAAATAATAAACTTTATACATTTATTTAATAAGTTAAAAATACAATGGAATCACAATTGAGATCTGTGAATCATACCAATTTTTTAATTTGATTAATTAAAAACAAAAACGAAATTATAAATTTTATTTTTATAATGAATCAAAACTTTATATTCTATATATATATATATATGTATATATGTGTGTGTGTGTGTGTGTGTGTGTGTGTGTGTATATATATATATAGAAATTAACCATTACATCAAGTATACATGTAATATTATAATTATATAGGAAGACTTTGCATTCTAAATCTTGGAGCCCAGCTAAGCTGAGACTTAGTGAAAAAACCTTCAAAACACTGGCTGTGTGCAGTGTGGAAATTTTCATTGCACGTTGTCTCATCCATGAAAATTTTGAAACACTGGCAAGTTTATGTATGCAAAATGGTGAAAATAAGTCATAATGTAACTGTAAGTGATTGTTTATTTTTATTTAGTGATTTTTTTTTATTTTGGTTTAGTGTATTGATCACGAGATCCAAGTGAACCATAGTTTTGTGGTTCCACAACTGTACACAAACCCAGAAGTTGAACAGATCGCTGTAGTAATGTTACTAGGTCATGACATTTTAAAATCTTGTGGACTCTTTATAGGTAAGTTATATGAAACAGTATTCTAATACTAATAGTATATACAGAATTCTCATAATATTATACTGGAAAGCAATTATGTTTTATCACTAACTTGCTATGGTCTGGTGGTAGGGCATTCTGCTCAGAAGCGAAAGGCCATATATTTCATTTCTGATACTAGGCCATGATTAAAGTCTTAATAAACTTAATAGACTTTAAAATGGAGGTGTGTAGCTTGTCATATTAGCAGGTTTGGCACATTATAAGGTCCTCATGGCATTGGTATATATCCATAGCACATGTCAAAAATTGTGACACTTCTCCTGAAGCTGGTGACATCTCCTTTTAAGTGAAAAATTCTTGGGTGGGATGTAAAAATACAGTTAATCGAAAAGAAAAACTTCATTAGGTCAAGACTGTGATTGAATAATTATTAATTTGATATGCCTGATCCAAAAGTTTTAGAAGTGGTTGGGTGAGTAAGCATAATATTTAAATTGTTCTTTTAATGCTGATATGAAAATCACAAAATTCCAGATTATGAAAAATATAAATGATGGCCAAAAATCCTGAAAAAACGTTTGGATCAACTTTTTTTTTTCATGTGTTAATAGGGTCACATCAAACATCTTTTATTTTTGACCTCATTGGAACCAAAAATTGTATTCACATAGTTTCTCTTTTATTTTGCATTTTCCTCCGCCATAGATAATATGAACTAAGGCAATGCCTTGAAAGAGAGCGCAGCATTCATTGGGAATCTAAACGACCTCAGTAGGACAACACCTTTCCCGCAAAATGACATAATCGTTAAATTATAACGTCAAGCATTTAGAATATGAGAATCAAACCGGGGTCTATGAGGAGTTTATTTCCGGTAAAGCATTTTTGAAATGTTGAATTTTGGTATGTTCTGGAGAAAGAAGATGGGAAGATAGTTTAGTGTTGCATTTTGGGTAATTTCTAATCAATAAGTTCGGTTCACGAATGGCCTTCCACTGTTCGAACTGCGCTTTCTCTATAAGTGCCATCAAAGAATGATAATTGAATAATTGTTGTGTATAATACAAATAAAACAAACATCTAGAAGTCAGCTAGCAATATTTAAGTTCTTATATGATGTCATTGAATCATTTATTTTAGGAAAACTACTGAACATGGTACCATATAGCAGGACACCTGCTGTTTTGCCATTAAAAGAAGGCTTTGAGCTTCTGGGAATAAAATGGGTTGCCTCTCTTACAACAACCCAGGCTAAAGAAGTGACACCATATGAAGTAGGGGATAGGCAATGGAAAGAAAACATACATTTGTTAACGACAGGTATGTGAATTAGGCGTGATTCCTTGAAGTTTAACAGATAAAAGCTAGTTGGCAGTAACAACGGATTTTGTCAGTTATCAGATGATATTTGCATTAAATAAATAAGCTTTTTGTCACATAATTTGTTCTAGATAATCATCACAATATTGTATTTTCCATTATTTCAGTTGTCTCTATTTCATCTCTCTCTCTCTCTTTCTCTCTCTCTCTCTCTCTCTCTCTCCTTCTCTCTCTCTCTGTCTCTCTCTCAGATGCATGATATGGAATTTTAATTTTTAAATTGACTATGAATATGTTGTAAATTTATTCTAAAATCATTATCATAAATTTTTACAGAGCCAGCAGTCGTCTTGGTCTTAAGGGGTGTTGATGCCTTCAATAAGTTGCAAGGTGTCATTCCTTCTATACAACCTGGACAATCTAAAGCAGGACATATAGATTATCTCATGTCTATGAATGCTGAAGAAGCTTTTTCATTTGCAAGGGCATTCTTTACTGAAAAGGAGCTGTTTCCAGACCCACAATCTCGGATACTTTTGCCCTATTTACCGCAGAGTCGTTATCATTCTCATGGACATGGATCACGGTCAGTTGTTCTAGTTTTGCTTTATCTATCCTTTGTTTGATCCTCAATCATTTATGACTTTATGACTTTTCAGAGAGGTATACTATTGTGAAAGGAATTAAATCATAATACAATTACATAGTTTTAAAGTTGTATTTTAAATATGTTAGATGAACATGAACATTCACATTACACTTATAATTCTTTATACTCACTTTATTGTAAACAAAGCTGTCATATTTTTAAAAATGTTTGATGGTCATAAAGCTGCATTGTAAATACTGTTCTACAGTCATACATAATCTTATTGTCAGCGATATGGTATTATATTATCGTAGATAGCCGTGTTATAAAGTCATACATAATCTTATTGTCAATGATATAGTATTATATTATCATAGATAGTTGTGTTATAAAGCCCGAAACAGTTACATTATACTTCAGTATGCCTGGAAATTTTTGCTCCCATTTATCTTTGCCATTTTCACCATGACATGAGAGGGCAAACTTCAAATGAAGATGAAACTTTCAGCTAAATAATTGAAGCATGGACATTTATGACATCCATATGATAATGGTGATTTGAAGTGAATTTAAGATGGCGTGAATAAGTTTTTATGTTGTAAAATGACGAAAATAACCTTAGGAGAAAACCTTGAGGTATACAATATTCTAAAGTCATACATAATCCCAATATCACTGATCTTATATAGTATATAATCATAGATAACAGAATCTAGCTCCACTTTGAGTTCCAGATAGAAAAATATCAGTCGACAGTGGGATGGATCAGTAAGTCCTAACCGAGGTGTTAAATTAGCAGAGGTTGGGATATTGATTCATCACGCCTGAGACTGATATTTTTTCTGTCTGGAACTCAAATGTGGTGATTGATTATTTTTCTCGCACATTGATTGGTTGAAATCCCATTTGTTTACATGCATATATTTATCAGTTTGATTTTTTTTAATAACCGCATCACTCACCCCTTTTCACCCACTATACGCAAACAAATATAAACCCATTTTTTACACGCATATATTTATTTCCTTTCAAACAAATTTGGTAAGATTTTTGTGCAATTCAGATTAAATTTTAACAATTGAAAGAATCAGTACGAAAATCTCCTTGATCCACTATGTTTACAAACAATGCAGACGATGTGTGTAGAGATACAAAGTTTTCTGGATCATCAGTTCCAGATAGAATTTTGCAGTACTGATAAAAAAAGAGGTTGGTCTATCTCGGGTGCGAGAAAGTCTGTTATCATAAACCATGTAAACAACCACATGATTATACATATCACATGCAGCAACAAATTATCTGTGAAAATATAAGGTTTATAATTGATATTAATATGACACATATGTAATGTAACTTGTAACAGCTGATACAAACTTTTTATTTATTTTTTTTCAGATCACAGATTCACAAGACTAATGATAACCATGAAGCCATTTTTGAAATCATGCAGTCTGGTCCACAACCTATAACAACTTTGATTGTTATCAAGCCCAGGGCTCTAACAAAGCATTTCCCCAAAATCCTGCGAAAAATTATGCAAGAAGGTTTCAAAATCGTTGGGATGAAACTGTTCATTTTGAAACCAGAAGAGGCTATGAAATTAATAAATGAGAAAGGAGAACTGGTAAGTGTAATTAACATAAAATTGTAAATTGTTTGTATACGCCTGTCTTTAGTTGAGGCTTCTGGTCGTCCCTCTGTCCAGTTGTCTGATACTTTCCTTGTCATCACCCTAACACCTAACCGCGCCAATGTTGATGAAACTTGGTCCATAGAGTCAATACCAATATACATCAGATGAGTTCCACATTGACCTCAGTGCACCATATAACTAGAAATGATATTATAAAAAGTTCACGGCATATCTTGTGCCATTTGTGGTACTCTTGTTTTTCTATAGTTAATTGCCATTATGCCCCGAGATTGAAGATTGGGAGTCATATTGTTTTTGTTTGCCTGTAAGTCTGATTGCAGCATTTTGATTTCTATAACATAAATCAAGGTTTTTGTCTCATATCTGGTATGTTGCCTTAAGTCAGTGAGATCTAGGATGATTTAGTTATGACTCAATGTTTGGTATGACGGTACCTAATTCTAAATGACTTTGCTATATATACCTGAATTTAATTGAGCTCATTACATTCTAATTGATTTACAGTTATGTGATTTTACTCAATTCAGGGTTTTTTTTTGGAATTTTAATGAGCTATCATATTTTACTTTGCCTATTATATGACTATACCAGTTGAGTTCAATTCATTATGATACATGTATGATTTCACTTATTTTGTACCATTTTTATTGCAGTCCAATGAGCGTGTTGAACAGCATATACAGTATTTATCATCTGGCCCCTGTGTTAGTTTGGTTCTACAGAGAGAAAATGCAGTCAAAAAGTTATTGGACTTGCTGGGACCAGCAGACCCCATGAATGCTCGTCGTCAGAGTCAATTCTTGTGGAGGGGTACATTTGGGATGGATCCTGTCAAGAATGCATTACATGGTAAGCTTTGATAAAGTAGTTTTATCCAAGTTTCAGAAAAATGTAGTGAAGTTTTCTACACATTACCTTGTAGGTCAGTTTTTAGATGCATCTATGGATTCAGAGTCATTGATATTGTAAAATCTGTTATAAAAATAATTATTTTTTTGTTTTTGTTTTTTAATATTTTATTGGTAACCAAACAACATATTTTCTGGTATTTGATGATATTATAGTTTGGTAGCTCTGGTTTCACCACCGTAAATGTACACTGAATATGCCTCTAACAAAGTATAAAAAGTAAGGCATAATTGTATTTAAACAAGGTATCTTAAATTTTTTAAACAATGGACAAACAATACTATCCTTCCTGAGTCGGCCTGGCTCAATCTGTAGTGCTCTCGACTCTTGATTGTGAGGTCGTGGTTTCAAGTCCAGCTGGTGGTAGGTCAGTTTCCTTTCCTTCGGAATAAGACAGTAAAAATCGAGGTCCCATGTCACAGTAGGTGTAGGCACGTTAAAGAACCCTCACTGCTCAATGGCCGTAAGTGCCGAGCATAGGCGAAAATTTGAAGCCCTTCACCAGCATTTGGTGACATCTCCATATGAGTGATAGATTCTTGAGTGGGACATTTAAAAAACAACAACAAACAAACAAACACTTTCCATCCTCTCATATAGTTTTTCATTATGATTCTGACATATTTAGAGACGATAGTGTCAATTTAGAAATAAAAAATTGTATCCATTTGTACCATATACCATTATTAATATCCTTATGAACATTATTTCAATTATTATTATTGTTTTCATATCTTTATGCAGCCTTGAAGTTGATAAAATATTCCCTTTTTAATTCTGAATCCCCACTTTTCCATATTTTTCTTATAAATAAATTCATCAGTTTTAATGTAATTCAAAATATATAGTTTTGCCACATTAAAATTTGGGATACACTAATTCATTTTTTGCCTATAATTGTATTTTTTCAATAGACAGATGATTAAATTTACATCTTTGTTTTTATTTAAGGAATACCAAATAGCACATTAAAACAATTAAATTTAATATTGATTTGCAGTTTGCCATTTATTCATTGTGCTAAAGTTTCCCATAATTGGAAACTGTTATTTCATATCCAGAAAATGTGTTTAATTGTTTCTGTCTGTTCTAGACAAAACTGTCAGACATTATTGAGAATCAATGACTCCAGTTTTTTGTACAAAAATACAATGTTGTGCAGCTCTATAGGATATTACATACCCAAGTCTTCATTAAATTTTACTCTTGGACGCAAGTTACATACCCTTTTATATCCAAAGTCTTCATTAAATTTTACTCTTGGACGCAAGTTTTTTTTGTGACGAAAAGACCGTCCCCCTGCTGTCTTGAATATGAGATTGCCACAGTACACTTCCGACTTATAGAGTGAAATTACATATCTCTTAACTATGCACTGAATGTCATTTATATAAGTGTAAGGCTATGTACAGGCATGTTAGTTCTTTACTATTTTTGCCTGTATATATTTAAAAGAGCATGTCTAATTGCCAGACATGGCACTAAAGTTAATTGTTGTTATCTTAATTAGCTCGCCGGGACGATAGTCCGGAAAGCGAATATCATACCCCAGCAAAACCAGGCCTATATCTGTTTACCTGCAAGGGATGGGACTTAGATATATCATATACATGTAGATTCCTTATGACCTGCACTTTCATTTGGGACCTTGACTTTTTACCAAGTGACCTTGACCTTGAACTCTGACATACTTTTCAAAAACTTTAACCTCAGCTACAGCTTTTAAACACTGAGGGATAGGGCTTTGATATTTCACATATAGATTTCTTATGATCAGACCTTGGACTTTGGGAAAAACACCAGCTTTGTTTACAACATGGGCGCAGACATTTTGGACACCCAAAGTTGTGCGGAGGGTAAAATGAGCCCAGCGATCTGATTGGTCATTAAATGAAAAAATAAGTTTTGCCATTAATAGGTGAAATTAAGGTGATAAAAAAAATATATGAATATTAGTAATACTTTGGAAATTATAGGGTTGACGGTTGAAAATTTAAAGGGAGGGGTCAGATGAGAATAGATATTTTCCTTTGGTGCGGAATACTACGAGTTGTAAACAAGTGAAAATTTGAAGTAAAAATGCAACGGCAACCTATACTTTTGATTGCATATTTTGTTATCAAAAATATTGATCTTTCAGCACAGGGTACTTATTTGACCCAGATTTAATAAACGTGGGAGTGACAGTGACCTGAAGTTTTGTAAATTAGCATTGAGGCCTATGGGAAAATATTTGGTGGTGTCTGTCCTTTGACCTATTTTTCAAAAACTTTAACCTTGGCTATAGCTTTTAAACCATGAGGGATAGGGATTTGATATTTCACATATATATTTCTTATGACCAGAGGTTTCATTTGGTACCTTGACTTATGATTGGACTTTGACCTACTTTTCAAAAACTTTTACCTGGGCTATAGCTTTTAAGCTTTCTTATGACCAGAGTTTTCATTTGGTACCATTACTTTTCACCTAGTGACCTTGACCTTAGACTTTGACCAGCTTTTCAAAATTTTTAACCTGAGCTAAAGGAATCAAAATATTTACCAGTCCTTTGACCTTAAAACCTAAGAGCTATGGGTCAAATACCTATTTTAATTATTACACCCATTTCAGTAAGCTTTGTTGTTTTCTGAAAAGCTCTTGTTGTTTTATAAAGTTGCATTTTCTCATATTTATTCTCTCTCTTTTTAGGATCAACAACTTATATAAATGCCATCCATGAACAGAAATTATTTTTTCCTGATGGTCTATGTTGTACGGAGACGGAAGACCTCAAGGAAGAGAAGGTATTTATATGATACAGTCTTGTATGTATTTATAACTTTTTACCATGGAATAAATTTCCCATTGAAATATGGTTGGTCTGCAGATTGAACTGTAAGCTTCATAAATAGTTTCATCAATAAATGATATAATTATTCCCCTACCAGTGAAAAGGGGCATGTGGCATAGGTTCTGCCTAAGTTAGTCCATCTGGTTAAGGTTTTGGTTAGAGTTTTCTAATAAATTACAATCCACATGTGAAATGTGTTAGTCCATTCAGTTTATGTTTTGTAGTAGCTCAAAGTCCACTAAATTATATTTTTGTAGGTAGGGGACATGTATTAATTCATTAATATTATTATGAACATGATGAAATACCTTCTATATTCATCAACAATGTATATGATCTAACTTCATCAATTAAAAAGTGTCTTTTAGATGTTTGATTATCTATTTTTATCTACCTCATGCTTCTCGTATCATTATATGAGAAAATCAATCATAAATCTTTGTAATTTGGTTTCAGATACCTTGTCCAGCAGTGGATGATATTATTGATGTGTGTTACCACAATAATAGAGACATTATTATACATGACATCGGTGATTGCACACAGGAAATCTTAGGTAGTGTTATTTTGAGTTATTACAATAGTTAACAATATGTCAGATTCCAGCATTCAATTTCGTCGTTTTTTTACCATAATTGGCATACACTATGAAGATTATAGTTTGGATTTTTGATGTGTTTATAGCATTAAGGTTTAAATCCTGATGTTTCTCTCCTTAATTCAGTATTCTAAACTGCCCTACTGGATCTTTCACTGGAGAAAATTGTCAATGTTTAAAGCTGGTAGTTTGTCTTTTCCCAGGTATTCTGTGACATTTGTAACAAGCTTTTCATGGTTATCATTCAAAACCGAAAAATCATTGAGTATGACATACGACAAATGCAAAATACACATACATAAACAATTTCAAATATTCTATGTTAAATGTTAAACTTATCATCATGAAACAAAGCAAAGTTATTGACATGCTAGATATTAGCTGACAAACAGGCTGTTTTATCTGGTTTATGCTTTATAACGAAGAGTTTTTTCTCTATTTCAGAATCACATTTATTGCTTCAGACGACCTGTATTGTTTTAAAACCATCGCTGCTTCATATACATGACCGAGGGGATTACGCTTATGTAGAAATCATTGAAAGTTTAGTCAAATATGGGTATGTATCTTGGTAGTTGTAATTATTAGTGTTGTACAGATGCTCGGTGTGGGGGTTTATTTTGTCAATAACCCTACACCGCAAATAATCACTGTTATTAATTGTGAATCTCTTTCATTACTATAGTGTATTCAAAGGCAAAATTTCACTCTTCAATATGGCAGCAAATTTCTTTGATATCATGAAACTCTGTATCATAGGATGTGACACTATTTGCTGATCAAATTTCGCTTTCATTTTGAATTTGCCCTATAATCTATTAATGGAAATTGTGGACATTACACAGGAGAGAAAATTTCCATTTATAAAGTATTTATTTTGATTGACTCACCAAGTTATTACAAAATTAAAAAAAAAACATAAGCTAATGCAAGAATGATAGCCTGTAAAAGTACTCCTTTTTTAAGATCAGAGCAGCCGGTATACACCTCAATTTATCTATAATTCTATGCTGGAACCTGATAAATTTAATTATTCATAGATTACTGTTTGATAGGTCTCAGGGCATACACATTTGTACTAGAATCTCATTAAAGTATTAATGTTTAAGAATTAAAGTGTGTAGAATTTGAAGACAAGTAATAATGATTAAATCTGTGCTTCTTAGTGGCAAAATACCACAATTGGTAAAGAATGAACTAATTCAAAATATATATTTTCTCTTAGACACAATGACAAGAGTTATTTCTATTCTAATAGTACTACTGCACAAATAAACAAGCATACCATTTCTTAACATGTGCTTGCATTTGAGTGATAAACCATTCATTGTGGCAACAGGAAGCACAGTTATCTAAATAAACAAGCATACCATTTCTTAACACGTGCTTGCATTTGAGTGATAAACCATTCATAGTGGTAACAGGAAGCACAGTTATCAAAAATTTTCTCATATTTTTTTTTCGTAAGATTTGAAATAGTTGGAGCTAGAATGATCTGGTTTACAAAGGAACAGGCAGAGGTATTTCTTCATGTAGTCAATGCTGGGAGTTTTAAACAGGTGAGGAATGCAAAAATTCTTCTTATCTTGTAATAAAGTAAAATAACGTCACTTGTACAACAGGAAATATTTGTAGGATGGTAATGATAAACAAAAATCCAACAATTTTTATAATTATTCATTATGTTATTATTCTTAAAACTTTAAAAAAAAAAAAAAACTTGCGTCGACTCTTGGGTTATCTCCCTTTTCACAATCTAGCGTAAACCTGATATTTACTTACTACACTGTACTATTGATTATTTTTTTCAGTTACCAGAGTTACTTTCTGGACCAAGTATTGTGTTAGCATTATTATTTTGTTATTATTTTTAAAACTTAAAAAAAAAACACTTGAGATGACACTTGGGTTATCTCCCTTTTTATAATCTAGCTCAAACCTTGTATTTACTTACTATACTGTGCTATTGATTATTTTTCAGTTGCCAGAGTTACTTTCTGGACCAAGTATTGTATTAGCCTTACAGCGTGATAATGCAGTGATTGCCTTCGACTCCATTCTGGGCAGGTAAATAATATTAGTACAAATACATAAAATGAAATGTCAGACTGTTTATGGTGGTTTAGTGCTGGAGCATTATCATCGCAAACAGAAGGTTTTAAATTCAAATCTTGTTTGACTTTTGACTTTTTCATACCAGTTGTGACTGCTCACCATAAGATATAATAGTCCAGGGGTCTTTTGGATGAGACAAAAAGCAACGTCCAATTTTACCAGAAAACATGATAGGTTAAATTAAAAGGACAGTAGCTGTGTTTTTTTCAAATTTTTTTCTTACTTTTTAACAACTTAGATTGATGTACAATAACAAAAAATAGACATACACAGGCATAAAAATCCTTAAATTCCTATATATTTTGTGAAAATTGCTTGAGAAATCCAGGTTTGGCAATTATATGTTTGCAAATGATTAATCATTTTGTATATGCATGTGACACTGGACCTGATCTTATATTCACAAAATATATAGAAATATAAGAATTTTTGTGTCTGTGCGTATCTATTATTTGTTCTTATATATCAATCTTAGTGGTAAAAAACAAAATAGATTTTTATTGAAAACATAGCTAATGCCCCCTTTAAACAATCATTAAGTCCGTAGCAAAGGTAAAAGAAAATGACAATACATTTCTTATGCAGCTGTCTCCAAATACATAATTTAAGTGAACTTTACTTGGTGAGTCTAAAAATAGCAATAAATGAAAAGAAACCAAATACAGTCATGATATTATATGTAATAGATATATAGAAATTTTGTAAACAGTGGTATATGTAGAGTCAAACTTAAAGACCACCTCTGTATAAAGGGCCCTGTTTTTAAAGGCCATTCAAACAGAGCCTTAGTTTATAATTTTTTTTAAAATGAATAAACCTCTTTATAAAACCACCTGTCTATAACAGCCACTTTTGCATGTTCTCTTGAGTGGCCTTTATAGACAAGTTTGACTGTATAAGGTATCCTGCATATGTTGCTTAAGCATTGACGTGAATAAAGCAAAGTAAATTCAGCAATTTGTGTTTGTTAGACAGAAATGCCACTGAGCATACCAAGGAGCATTGAATTTTGCCAGACAAATAAACTCCTATAAATGATTTTTTTAAATGGCGCTATGAAAGTTTAAGATGTAGACAAATGGACAGTCCCAACACAATATATTCCAAGATCCTTGATCTTGAGAGACAGAATCATATATATAGAGGGGACAGTTTAGCAATTGGATAATTTATTTCACTACAATACATTTAGTGACTTGTTTCACTCCGTTTACATTGATATTCATATTTTTGTAGTGTTTATGCCCCGTGCGATTAGTATCTTTCTCCAGAGCTTAATGTCCTTCAGCATGATCAATACACAACACTTTATCAAATGGTGACTTTGATATAGTAAACCTAGTCCTGTTTATATACATATTTATGGTCATGATATTAAATTGTGTTGTATACTCCATGTCCGAATGCATCATAAAAAGAATGTGTGTGTGTCTGTGTGTGCATGTGTGTGTGCATGAAAACCAACAACACTCTTTATCCACGGGCGTTGAATCTATCTAAATAGATATCAATAATGAAATGAAGAGACATATATATTATACAATTATGGCTCTTTGTGGAGGGTTACATCCGGAATGGTCTCCCTGGGAAGGGCTATTTTCCCCAGGGCAAAGCCAGAGTGAAATAACCCTTCCCAGGGAGACAATTTGGGATGTATCCCGACCCAGAGGGTCATAAATATATTATTTTACCAAAATAAACAATCAGAAAAACAAAATTGAATGAGATTATTATTTGATATATTTAGAGTACAAAATTTTATCAACTTATCAAACCAATGGAGAGGGCGAAAGCATTCATCAGCGGTTTTACATGTTCATTTTTTTTATTACATAAATGTCACGGTCATTCACTAATAGTTTTAGATAAAATATTAAGTGGCTGACTGTTTACCTTGGTGTTAAAACTTAATAGAATCCATATGTTATTTATTACTCATGAATTAAATGCAACATAATGCTTTTATGCTATATATTTTACTCTATCTCAGCTTTGCCCGAAAAATGGATGCACTTCATGATCAGTGTACAGTGCATTTGATTTACATGCACATGAGATTTGCCGATAAGGGGTTATTTCCTTGGTATACGTCTTATTTCCATTAGTGGAACTCTTCTTATCAAATGGCGAGTGTATGACACAATATTTATTTTAGGTCCTTCTCGTCTTACTAAATCTAGTCACTTTTTGGCAAAATAAAATGTTTTTTCTGCTATCCGAGATGTAGTCTACTGTGATACAGTGTTTCACAGGCATATTTGACATCCATTTAATCTATAAAGCTACTTTGTTTTTATTTACACATTAGTGCGTTGCCCCTGTAATCTCGTGAGATTTGAGGTGTTTTTGTATTCCCTGTCAAATGAGTGATCAAAGGGTGGTAACTCTGATATAGTGATAATAAGACGTATTATCCCCTGTTGCCATTGGCAGGGAAGGTATTATACCACGATCACATGATTACCTTGGGGGTGTTTCCCTCGGAGGCGAATTTTTGGTGACATATCCTTATTATCTTTTGTCATGTGACTGCTTTTAAAGGAGCATTAGCTGTGTTTGTTTTCAAAAAAATTTTCTTCCATTTTTATTACTTTAATAGATCGATAACCAAAGACAAAATAGAGATATACACAGGCATATAAATTCTTAAATCTCTGTATATTTAATGAAAATTGCTTGAGAAACCCAGGTTTGACACATTGTTACTTGCATTTGATTAACTCGACTATACTATTTGTATAAGAAAACCACATTGGACCTGACCTTATTTTCGCAAAATATATAGGAATATAAGCTTTATTATACCTGTGTTTCGGTCTAATTTGTTAATGAACATCAAGTAGATGTAATAAAAGTAGAAAAAATTGAAGAAAAAAAATTGTTGGTAAACACAGCTAATGCATCTTTAATCCAATAGTGAATAATTTAACAAACATGAGGTATGATAAATATATTTATCATACATCTGTGTAATCATAGATATAATACAGAGCTCAATACGTAATGTTGTATTGAACTGCAGTTGAATATGGAAATTCTATCAGAACTACTTTTCTAAATGGAATTCCTTTCATCTAAAATATTTGATGATGTCAGATCCATTTATCTAGTATATTTGATGACGTCATTAATGTCACTTTTATGATGCGGAATTTTGACATTAATATATATTACCCAGTGGTATGAACGCTAAAAGAGGAATAAATATTTAATTTGTGAACACAATTAAATAAATAAGTAGCATGTAATAGATACAAAACCACACAAATATTTCTATCTGTATCATCAGATTTCACTTGATCATTGTAGCGGTAGGATTCAACTGGAGCTACGCTCTCGTTGAGTCATTCTGCCACAACGATCTTGTGTAGTCTGATGATAATGATAGAAACATATGTGTAGTTTTGTCTATACAAATGAAATTTAATATGAAAAAATATTGACATAAAAATTCATTCAGTTTTGTTACTAAATGCTTTAATTGTACAAAAGAGGTTGATATTTTTCAGCACTTGCCATTCACACAGTAATAAGCTAATATCAAATATAATACACTTAATTACATGTGTTACAAGACGGTAGTTTCAATGTTTTTACATTTCAGTTATTTCTAGAAAGATATCTAAAGATATTGTTTCTTATTTCTACTTTTTTAGTGATTATGTAAGTGGGTCATTAATAGGCAAGTTTGGAGAACACATGAGTAGACCAGCAGACATTAGTCAGGTAAGAAATGTAATTTTGAATTATTTATAGTCAGGGATTTTCCATCCTCTTTTTGGACTGGGGCCTGGGCCTCTTGGGTTGGGAATTTTAGCGACATTTTATTGAAATAGGGAAATCCAAAAATACACAAAATTATGTGAAAATGCAAGAATCTCTTCAAATTCATTGTCATTTGACTTTAGTATTGAAATTTTCACTGCAAATTGGGAGACAATTCATTGATTTTGCATTTGGAATGAGGCCTTATGTCGACCCCATATGATAGGGTTGAAAATCTCTGGTAGTTACAGGAACCAGTCCTAGATATCACTCAATGCTCATTTGATTTTATTTGATTCTGATGTGTTTAAGATGAAACCACATATGCTTCATACTATACTATATACTTTTTGTTTACCCATAGCATACAATTATAGACATAGACGAAAATGATTGTTCATTTGAAGAAAACTTCGGAAGCATAAAAAATATTCCCAGTACATATCTTACTCAATATATTTTGATTTTAATGAAAAAGTCATAAAGATCAGCCTCTAATATGAATAAGAAAATAGTTATAATAATGTTTCTAATTCAGTCACAACCACTAAAGCAAGGACATAAACACACACACTTAACCCCCCCTCTCTCTCTCTCTCTCTCTCTCTCTCTCTCTCTCTCTCTCTCTCTCTCTCTCTCTCTCAGAGGGAAGAGAGTAAAGGGTTTTAAGTAGTCATGCTTCTTGTTAAATTAAGCCAAAAGCAATTATTAAGAAAAATTCTCTTTAAACTTCGGAGAATTTACTGTTTACAGAAGGGAAGAAAAAAAGTCTCCATTTTTCTGTAGATATGAGTGCATAGCGACATGATTTCGCTATTATACCTTTGATAATGAATCAGTTTATAATCAAAACAACCTTTTTTATTTTTATTCTTTTGAGAGTAAAGAAACTTTTAAAGGATTTCACAGCTTTTCAGAGATGCAAAATATGTGATATTTCAGGTTCAAACAAAGTCCTGAAGTCTCTTGTTCAACATACATAAGTTTGACTTATAAACTTACCATCTCATCTAACACTACAGCAATAAAACATGTAATTGTGATAAAAAAGGTATATCTAAAACAGGTTTGACTAACATACATGTACATTTAGCCATGCTTCATAATATCAGTTGATTATTTTAATTTCATTATTTTCTGTTCCATTGAATGATATTTCTGATAAATCTTTTTTTTTAAATATTTCCTAATTTCAACAAGATTTGCTTTTCCCTTTATTCTTATTGATTATTTTTTTCCTGTATGTTTAATGTCTGTTTGACTGGGAACATGCAGATAAAATAGATTTCAATAAATATATAAGCAGTGTACACAGCTTGCTTTTCATACCTTGTAATATTGAACTTTTGACACAATTATGTCGAGAAATCTACAGTTTAATAGATGTCACTGTGACAAAGGTATTGAGATTTTGTACAGCTAGGTTTTTTTCTATATTCTAGCATCTTAAAATTAACTCACTTGTCTTTGATTGATTTGACTGCATTTTTTACAATTACTCAGAAACCACGAGAATTATATTCAGTTAAATATACATAAGATTCTAAATTTCTCCTATAAAAAGTTTACTCAACAACAAGAACAAATGAAAAACAATACAATCTTATAAGATACTATTGAATAAGTTGGCTATGAAAGCACTGATTTCAGTATTCACTGTATGTATTTTTTTGACACTGGACAAAAGCTTTAGTCTTCATAATATCATTTTCATACAGTAACAGAAGTATTGAGCAAAGACAAAAATGTAAAATATGAAAATAAAAATAACGGTTTTCAGTATGAAAAGAAATGTACTTTTATTTTATTGCTGGTATACAAGTATTCAGGAGCAAACCCATGAATGTCATTTTGCTTTTTTGCTGTTATACATATAAAATAATTGTATTTAGACATTGTCAGTATCTGGTGACATTTCCATTACCTGGTCTGACATTTTCAGTATTTGACGACATCGCCAGTACCTGGTCTGGCATATTTCATATCTGGTGATAAGTTCAGTACCTGGTCTGACATTGCCCGTATCTGGTGACATTTCCAGTACCTGGTCTGACATTGCCTGTATCTGGTGACATTTCCAGTACCTGGTATGACATTGCCTGTATCTGGTGACATTTCCAGTACCTGGTCTGACATTATCAATATCTGGTGTCATTTTCCATACCTGATCTGACATTACCAGTATCTAGTGAAATTTCCAGTACCTGGTCTGATATTGTCAGTATCTGGTGATATGTCCAGTACCTGGTCTGACATTGCCTGTATCTGGTGTCATTTTCCATACCTGATCTGACATTACCAGTATCTAGTGAAATTTCCAGTACCTGGTCTGATATTGTCAGTATCTGGTGATATGTCCAGTACCTGGTCTGACATTGCTTGTATCTGGTGACATTTCCAGTACCTGGTCTGACATTGCCTGTATCTGGTGACATTTCCAGTACCTGGTCTGACATTGCCTGTATCTGGTGACATTTCCAGTACCTGGTCTGACATTGCCTGTATCTGGTGACATTTCCAGTACCTGGTCTGACATTGCTAGTATCTGGTGACATTTCCAGTACCTGGTCTGACATTGCCTGTATCTGGTGACATTTCCAGTACCTGGTCTGACATTGCCTGTATCTGGTTTGACATTGCCGATGTCTGGCAACTTGTTCAATACTTGGTCTGACAGTCAGTATCCAATGACATTTGCAGTACATGGTTTGACATTTTCAGTATCTGGTGACATTTTATTGTTTATTGTCTGTCAGTGTCTGTTAATTCAGCTATAATTTCTGTACCTCACCTAAAGCCATTTCATTACACATATTGCATACAATCAGTATCAGTAGAATTCACATTAATTATATTATTCATTGAAATTTAATTTGCAGTAAAATATCTCTTTTTTTTTTTCTTTTTTTTTTTTTTTTAATTTTTTATGGTAATCCATTATATTGTCATAAACGGTTTATAGCTGGTTTAGATTGTGAAACTGAATGTGAATTAAATCTTTAATTTGAGTTAATGGCTAAAAAATGATGCCTCAGTAGACACCATTGTCAGATGATCGGTCATGATTGACAGCCTTGGTTCATCAGATTTAATTTGTATTAATGGTGTTAATTTCAAGCCAAGATTCACTCTTCAGAAACTGACATTATTCAAAAGGATATTGATTGTCATTCATTGCATATTGGACTCCATCTGAATTCTATTATTATAGAGTAACGACTGTAGCCTGGCTTTTATATCAGCTTGTTCATTGTTTACAAATATGTACATGTATTTATTTATTTTGCCACACAAGGGTTCTCCTATGAATCAAATCCTGTGTTATGTTGTTAGTGTTTGTCATTGATTGATAAAAATAAGTTTTAAATAAGATTTTTTTTGGTTTTTTTTTTATTTTTATGTCACCTAAGCCAAGGGCTCTTGGTGAGCTATTGCAAACAACATCTTTTGTGTCTCATCCATTGTGCATTGTCTGATATTACCTTTTAGACATTTTCCAATTCTTCTCGAGTACCCATTGACCAATTTTAGCCAAACTTGGTATGAACCATCCGCATGTGAAGCTGCATTAAGTGTGCAAATGAATAGGGGAAAAGATCCTTAGGGATTCCAAAAGAGCCCAAAAAGGACCAAAAATTGGTACATCTTTAAAAATCTTTTCATGAATCAATGACCTGATACATATCAAATTTTGTATACTTAATTGTTAAGTCAGTATCTAAGAAGAGAACAAAATCTAATCATCATTAAACCTTTAGTGGGCATTTCAAATGAAATAAGATACAGTTTTATTCATACAGTTTATTAAATCAAAACTTTTTTCATTAGCTTGTAGAACTTTTCAACTTTTTCTGAAGAGACAATTCTTCAGTTGCATAAAAAAAAGAGGGGATAGGACCAATAGGGGTTCCAAAAGTAGCAAAAAGTTTGGTGATCTTAAAAAATCCTCCTATGAACCAATGATCAAATGTCATTCAAATATGGATTACCTGGTTATTAAGTCAGTATCTGAAAAGTTAGAGAATAAAATGAGTTTACTTTTTATACAAATGGCTTATTATTTGAAAAATGATTGATTTTTTTGTATAAAAAGATATGTAAGAAATTGTAAGGAATTATCTAAGGATTTGTGACCAAGTTTCAAAGTCATGTGGTCCATTGTCAAGGTAATAGGCACCTAAGTAAACAGAAATAAAGTGGAACTTCAATGAAACCATTTCAGACATATACGGTCATTATAATAAATAAGTTGTGCTTAATTTTCATGAAATTAAAACATTGAGTGAACAAGGAGAAAAACCATAATGGGGTGATGTTTTACATATTTAAATTTTGATTTCAAATTATATATAGGAATTTTTGTTGTTTTTATAGAAATAGGCCCAAAAGTTTATTTAAAAAATTGAGAAATTTGACTCATAAAAGTTTGAATTATAAATTGTTTATAAGTAGCATTAAATAACAAAATTATTCAGGGCTTTGTCATTTGTTCGAATCATCAAGAAATTCAACTCATTGAAATTCTACTGTGTCAGGTTTTTATCGTAAACCTTTAGACATTCTTTACTTTTTCTGAAAAACCAATCTGCCAATTTTAACTTAACTTGGCATGAACTATACCTTTGGGGCTAGTATCAATAGGGGTTCTAAAAAGGGGCAAAACTTGACATAATCATTATGATCAGTATATTCTCACTGTTATAAATTTCATTCAGGTGTTTTATACCTCTTATTTTATCATTATCATATTTTTTTTTTTTTTTGGTCATTTATTTTTTAGTCTGCCATAACTAGCTAAACATTCAAATCAAATGGTTTACTGGAGACACATTTTATGCTCAGTGATTTGAAAGTAAAAGCAGGAAATGAATGCCTAAGTCATAAAAATCTTTTCTTATTGAAGATTACACAAGAAACAGATCTGGTGTTTTTCATTTGATATCATAATAACTTTGAATATTTCCATTTTATCACTGTCAAACTCATCATTTCCTTGTAACGAAGAATATCAATAAAATGCTTTGATACAATGCACACTGTCCCCAGGGTCACACAAGTGTTCTATAATAAGCTCATTGATCATTCACAGATGAAAGCTCTGAAAAGAAGCAGATCACATCAAGTTCCTTTAATACAGAGTAATTTGAAGGTGCCATGTTAGCAAACAAATTACATTGGGGCAAATTAATACTGAGCGTGTGTGTCATCTGTATTTCTGCAACTGGAATAAATATTGGTTTGATATTAAGGCTTTCAGAAGCTGGACTGATAAAATGAAATAAGAGCTTTGTTGTCAAAAATGATCACATTATGCCTGGATACGGTTAGCTTATGCAGTTGCATGGCCTGTCCCTGTGTAGTTATCATGTTATAATTTCAGTCATACAACAAAAATCAAATGATAGGTTGTCACTAACATTGCTTGTGAAGAAAACAAAATGTTAAAGCAAAAAAGGTTTTTTTAAATATTGTGGGGGGAGTGTCTTTCAGTCAGTCTGGTGAAGGTTCTAGTTATTTGTAATAGCTCACTATTCCCTTAATCATCGTCTCACAGGTACAGGACAAATGTATTGATTCATCACGACACCCAGAATGCATGTTTAGCCAATGTATATTTTTAAGAATTAATCTACGGTTTTCTTGGCATGAAATTATCCTCCGGAAAAGAATGGAAAGCTTTATCATTACATGTAAATGAATAATGAAACAGTTTTTTGTTTTTGGGTTTTTTTTTTTTTTGGAAAGGAGAGGATAATCTCATGCTTTGATTTTGAGTCCCCTACCAGTTAATCACAGAAGAGGGGACTAAAGGTTTGCTCTGTGTCTGGTTGGTTGAAGACTAGTTGAAGTTTTGTAATTGCCCACCATCGACTTAAAATAGTTTCACAGGTAGGGGACATGTATTGATTCATCAGTATTTGTTTCCCAATCCTGAAGGGCCAAGTGAGCTCTAGTTATGACATATTGTCTGGTGTCAATCAGCTATCATCTGTCAAAGGTCATCAGGTGAAAGGTCAAGGACACACACCAAACTAAATTGAAAATATCAGAATTTTTGTCAATGTGTATACCATATATTCTTTTACTTTTTACCAAAACCCAACAGGCCAATTTTAACTGAACATTGTCTATATATACACATGTGTGTATATATATATATATATATATATATATATATATATATATATGAAGATAGATATAAAATCTTATAAAATGTCCAGTTACAAAGATGATAATTCTGGTTATTGTTGTCACTAGCTGGGTTACATCCCTACATGAGTCAAGTTCTTTGTTTTATCATATTCATAAAATGTCTGCACTCCAGATCATTTTTGTCTTCATATTAAATGATTACCTGACTGCAGCCTGTGTCAAAGGTTCACTTTAACCTATAGTAATCATGCTTATGTTGCTTGTTATTTAATATTTCACATTAATGACTTCTTATAAATCACTCGAATGTTTCAACCAACATAGGGGCCAAATATTGTGTGCATGTGTCCTTTTGTTCAAGGCAAATATATTTTTGAGAAACCATATTTCATGTACCAAGATTCAAAAATAATTAAAACTTATCTTTTCTAACTGACAAAAGGACAAAGACAATTTATTGTTCAAAATTTTTTGCCGTTTGTTAACTGCGAAATTACCAAATGTATCAGTTCTTGAGAGAAAGCATCGGTTTTTTCATGTCATTATACCAGATGGTGTTGTTTGCTACAATTAAGTCAAATGATACTCAGCATTGTTGACATTTTTAAAGATCGTTGACCTCAAATGCTCACTATAAAACTGTATAAACTAAATTACTTTCGCCCTGAAAGAAACACCTATAGAAACTCAATGTAATTACCAATACTAAAAGTCGGTACCAGTTGTTGTAATAAAAAAAATTGGAATAGAGGAAGACAACCGGCAAAAGATGATAGTTCACTGGAGGAAAGTTTTATATTTTTCCCCGCCTCTTGTTACAGTTTATTTCATCATTTTATGTTTATAGCATTTAGCATATCTTGATGAACACTGAAACAGAAAAACAAGGTTAAACTTGATATTTCCACACTCTTAAAATTGCATTGTTTGATCTAAGTTTTTACTGAATAAGAATTAGATAGATTGCTAATGACAGATAGGGTACTATTTTTTTTAATTTTCATTTTTGACGTTATAACTGTGGCAAGCATTTATACATTTGAAACATGTAGAATGTATTTAGAGGAAAATTTTTAAAGATACATTAAATTATTTAAAACTGTATTGTACATGTGAACCACAATGTCTTGTATATTGCTGTTTTATTAATTTGTTTTGGTTTTTGGAGAAGACTATAAAATTAAATTACTCCAAACAAGATACATGTAACAAGTTTGAATGATATTAATCATTTTTTAAATTTTCAACATAAATTCGGAAAGTTGAAGAGGATTGACCTTGTCCAGAAGTTACTAAAATTTTACATGAGCAGTTTGGGGAAATGTTGTGTAACCACAATACATGACAAGAGAAGTGAGCACAATATGTTGAATATATTTCGCTTTGTATTTTGGGCCATTTCAGTCCATTTTAACATTTTGCATTCCAAAATGCAAAATATTTTCATATAGTATACATCTTCATATATATTCTTCAAAATGGTAAAAACTGAAATTAACTTGAAACTAGAAATAACATTGTAAAATTATTGTTACAAAGAGATCTTCACAATTTCTTTTCGGCAAGCTATTCTGTAGATATAGACTAAATATTATTTACAATACCAATGTTATAGTTTAATCTATTTAAAAGTATCCAATGTAAGATGAATATCTTAACTATTGAAAAGTTTAGAAATTGAATGATGGTATCTGAGCGAAATATTTCCTCAGTATAAAATGGTTGGCTGATACTAAAATACCATGTCCTGGGTTTATGTATAAACTCTGGGACTTGGACAGCCCACCATCAGAGGCAAAAACCCAGGGGTTATAGATATTTAATATCACTACCATAGTTATAGTAAGACAAATGAGACCAAAACGAATGCTCAAGACAATCATTTCTTTCAATAAGACTTCAACAGTTGAGTTTGAATATGAATGATTATCTCTCCATTTCATAGAAGGGAGACATTTTTTTTTTTTTAATTTGTTAAAAATGTTTGTTTTGGAAAAAATGTGAATAGAAACTGTATTCCAGAGGCCCCCTTATGTAATTACTTTGTCAGGTTTATGATAGTTTCAAGAGTGGAGAATGTCTTAATAAAACTGTATTACAATTGTCAAGAGTTGAATTACAGCTAAACTTGCATTAAAGGCCACCTTTGTATAAAGGGCATCCATTCAAACATAACCTTCCTTTCCTTATTTTTTAAATAAATAAACCTCTTTATAGAGGCCACCTGTCTGTAATGATTACTTTTACCTGTTACTTGAGTGGCCTTTATAGACAAGTTTGACTGGACAGTAAAAAATTTGTAATTGCTCCAGAAAGAAAAGTCAGAAAATAAATATGAAACTTTACAATTGTTTTCTTGGATAAAGAATGATTTCAGTTTTCATTCATGACGCTTGTGATACATTGATATGATTGTAATTGACCATAATAAATGACTTGGGTTATTAACGCTCAAATTCAATTACAAGCCTGTGTATGACCAGCATCTTGGTTAAATTTGACCGGTAATGATGGTTATCATGAAGGGGAAGCTAACTTATTACTAACAAATTAGAGCCTGATTGATTGATAATGTCCCCTGCTAAACTAATAAATGCATTGAATTTCAATTTGTTTTTGAATTAATTGAATTCTATGGCTAATCAATAAGTACTAATGGTAGCCGAAACTGTATTTGTTTATTATTTACATTCTTGTAATACATTTACGACATTTTAGAGCAAAGTGATACATTTGCTTCAAGTAACACTTTGATTTTTATTAACAACACCCCTTAGATATGTGACAAGGTTAGAATTACCATTCTCTCTCTTTTTTTTTTTTTACCGACTCAGTCTTTGTCACCAAATTCTGTTTCATTTAACTATCACCAAGTTGATTGTGAATTATTACTTTACACCCAGTAACCAATTAAAAGTTTGATCATCTTAGATGATAGATAAACATATACAAAATAGGATTACCAATCAAAATCAATGATAAGGTCTAAGACCAAGGCCTTCTTGTTGAAGACTTAAGTCTAAGAATGTTCTTAGTTTGTTCTGCTCAGCCAATCAGATTTCAGGATTAGATGAAGTTGAATGAAATACTCAGACTTGAGTAATACTCAAGTTTTGGACTAGTGGGTCTTGGTCCTTTAATGCATTAAGGTTCCTCGGTGGCCAAGTGGTTAGAGCATAATGTGTTTTGAACCATGAAGTCTCTCTCACTTCTGGTCTGCACAGGTTTCGAGCCCTCCTGGAACCTAAGCTGATTTTTGTGATAAAGTTAGCCAGTTTACTTGCGGAAGGCCAGTAATGTCTTCCCAGGGTACATTGTAACCTGGTTCTCTCCTCCACCATTAGAAACTGGTCACCACCGTATAACTGAAATATTGTAGAGTGTGGCGTAAAAAAAAAATCAAAATGAAAAAAAAAAAATCAAAACGTTATAATGCATTGCATGCCTTCGTGTCCACCACATACTCACCAAAACCTTTTTAAGGTATATTGAAACTGTTTCATCCATCTGTCATTGTGTTTTTTTGTTTCAACTTTGTTTTACATCATAAACATAAGGTGAATTATCACAAATTTGGAGCTGTACTATAGACTTCTTTTTTTTTTCACCATGACACTACCTTTCATAAACTATTATCATTTAACTGGAAAATTGTTGAGTTGACACAAATCACCATTAAATCAAAGAAACAGAATCGTTTACATTTGTTTTTATTTCTGCCACTGTCTTTGTAAATAAAGCTCTGACACATTGAAGTTTACATGTATAACAAGTATAGTGAAAACCAATCTGTTTTGTTTGTAGAGAGAAAACCTGTTCATTTGTAGATAATATAAAATACCCTCCAGTATGTTTACTGCTAACCTCATCTATATCAAAGCATTGTCTAAGTACATATTTCTGTTTGTAATGAGCATCTAATTACTGGTTAAATCAATCAAATGACAGGGTATTGTAAAAACTAACTAATTAACTGGTATCTTTATCCTTGTTGATTTTTGTTCATGTATGATATATGCTCAGTTAGGCACATTTTTCCGATTAGGTATAAATCATATGCTTCATGCAGTTCTTTATTTTCAGTGCAATACATTTGCCTTGGATTTTATCTGATCAAAGTTCTCTCTGACAGATGAATTTGTAACATCCCTCCCCTCCTCTAAATATGAAGTTTGCAGCTTTTGGTTGGTCTTTCCAGATTCTTGTCTCCCCCCCCTCCCCCCAGTCTTTTCTATATCACAGTGATTTGTCTAATCTTAGGTTACATACAAAATTGGAATTTATTTCATGGAATTGAGCTTTTGTAGGCTGAAATATTGTGTAATACAATGGGAAACCACTAGACCAAACACACTGATAATACTGAAGGGTTTTTTTCATAAAATGTGTGATTGTGAAATTTTGTCAGATACAGATGCATTTGTATGCTGTTGTTCTGTGTTGATAATGATGTAATTCCAGTTGACAGGTCGTCAGGTGATAGTAATAATCATATCACTCAAGTAAATGAATTAATTTCAAGGCTCTCTCACTGTATAGATTAGATTGAACCCGCTGTGTAATTTCTTTTGACGTTTGTAGGAATTAATTCACAGCCCAGTAACTACTGCAACATACTGCAGTCACTAACTTATTTGATTATCCTCATGTTGAATTAAAACAATAAAAGGCAGCTGATGCAACTATTTTAACATAATTTGTATTTTTGTTATTTCTATGTTCACTTTTAAGAAAATTACAAATCATGTAATATTGTATTTGATGTGCATTGTATATCATATTTTTAGTATTTTTTCCATATTACAATATTGCTTTTGCTTGGGGTCCCTTAAAATAAAATTAGGGTAAAGTGCATCTTGAGAAATACAGATGTTGATGGTTCCTTTATCATACCCTTGTCTGATATGCAAAGGTATTTGGCTATTGAGATGCGCCCTTAAACTGAGTCCTCAAGTCATATAGGTAAAAGGCATTTCATGATATATCAAGAAAAGCATGATATATCAAGAACTCAACATCAGAACACATATAGGGCCAGAGATTTTCTGCAATCACAGTATCACTGACAGAATCACTTAATCAGCGATCTGAAATGGAATTTGAAAATTCTTTTAAAAATTCACCAGGTATTTAATTCCATACTAATGTGCTGTTTCTGTTTGTTATAAACTTAATGTCTTTGTATATTTACAATATTTTTATCACATAATTTTACATCAATTTCTGTATTTATCCTGTATTATAAGCCCACAGACTATGCCTGTGAGTCTGTATTATCAAATATTCTTCATGTTAAGTATGCCTTTAGTTTTCCATTTTATGAAAACAGAAAAAAACAGAATTCATCAAAATTTAAAACAGAATTAAGGCAAATTTGAAACAGAAAAATCATTGACCCTACACATATTAGACCTAAAATGTCCAGTCTCATGGTAGGGTATGTATTAAGAAACACTCAAAGCATTCCTTCAAAAGTTCCCATCTCACGATTAGCAAAATCTGTTTAGAACCTGAGGTGTCATGTCACAATAAGCAGTGTTAACCATTTCACCTCCAAGTATCTACTGTCCGATTCACGTAAGATGGTGGGGTGGAGTAACCTTTTGAATATCATATGGAGGATTCAACTTACTTTTCCATATTTTTAAGGTGAAACCCTTAGGTATGTCATGCTAAAGGTATGTTTCTAGATTTGAAATGTTTAAGGTGAAACCCTTAGGTATGTCATGCTCAAGGTGTGTTTCTAGATTTGAAACACGATGCCGAGCTTTAATGAACTTTTGCTGTTGCTTCAGTTATTAAAATGTATTTGAATTTTTAAAATTCATTTTAGAACTAAATTGGAGACCCTATACAGTTGGTGACAAAATGATATATAAAAGACTAAAACCAGCAACACTATATATCCTAGGGTGTTGGATCTATGCAATAGATAGTCAAGTCAGGAAAAGAATATAAAAAGCACTAAAATGACTAACGACACGGACAAAACGAATGTTAAATTTTCGGGATGACATGTCCCTTCACCAGTAACAAAACGATAAAAATAACATGAAAAAAATATACAAACATGACCATTTCAACCTTGAAGGTGATAAATGGGAGGACATGACAGCCGTGGTTATTGATCACAACCCTAATTGGAGCAATGTGGAAAGAAAAATTTTGGATGCACAGACTTCAATCTTTCAGACCCAATGGCATTAATAATCTAATGGACTTCACGAAAATGAATTCTGCCTGATACCCTTTTAAAATATAATTCGAGTTCAAACTGATTGAAACTCGAATGCTCCATTGTTCGTTCATCAGATACTGTTTCTCAGTGCAATTCGAGTTTGAACTGATATTAACACGAATCCACTGTCGTTCTTCCTTTGGATGCGAACTTATGTTGTGCCGAATTCACCCATTACTGGAATTTGTATATTGTTGGGGAATGATGGATCGAACCTTTCATGCATCAAATCTGCCTAATTGAGTGCAGTTTGTCAGATTGACTTTCTTGTTTTGACTGTGTAGATCAAATTCATTTTGCAGTTTCTTGTTATTTTCACTTAGATCTAGTTCAATTCACATTTCGTTGGTAGTTTGAGCTTAGTTTTTTAGTTATCCTTTTGTTTGATTTCCATTTTCATTTATTTATTGCATTATCACGCTGTACTTGTAAAATGCAGCATTTCTTTCACTTTCCAGTTATGTGTGTGTGAGTGGATGTTTGTGTGAGAATGTGTATTGTGTACGTTTTGTCATGTTATTTAATCATTTTGTCCTGATGAAGGGACAGGTCGTCCTGAAAATTTGACATTCATTTGGCCGTGTCTTTAGTCATTTTAGTGTTTTATATATATAGGTATATATATATATATATCATATACTTACTACAGAATACAGGCTTTTTTCATCTCTTATGCAGGAGCCAGCACCTGCCCTTTATCACACATACCCTGTATCAGCCGTCCCTTTATCACACATACCCTGTATCAGCCGTCCCTTTATCACACATACCCAGTATCAGCCGTCCCGTGCCAGGTTAAGCACATTCTTTGAAATACTAGGCCTGATTGTGAACATTGTTCAGTGAAAATGTGAAGAAATTGTTTGATACAAGTGTAATGATACTCCGCAGGTTGGTTCAACATACCGCAAAGTTGTGCATTTCATATTTTTATATCTAGATTCAAGTGTACACGGAGTACTAGGTAGGCCTACCGTAGGCTATTCCCTTCAACACATTGTTCTGCCATGTTCTGCCATGAACAGTTTCACAACAGGGTCTCTTGAATGTTCTTTTCAAAGTTTCTGTAGGGCCCTACCATTATATAAATCTAATGAAATATTTACTCTAAAATACAAATTATTTCAGTAAAAAACCTTGAGGAATGCTAATTTTTATGTTGTTTAAACAGTTTGTGTACTCCTTAATTTTACCGAGGTCTGCCCTCATATACTGTACTGTAGGAATTTCCATTGACGGATGCAAGTCACGATTATAACACAGCAAATTCAAAACAATTTAAAAATATATTTTTATCGTTGATATTATAGTATTTGTCTATTTACCAGTAGAGTTTTAAATATATGATAAAAACAACAAAACATGACAAAATCTGTATCTTATGCATTATCAACCCTTGACCTATATCAGCCTGAGGGCCACTTTAGCAGGTTTTACTACATATATACAGGTGATTCTCCTTGGCGTAAACGTTGAACCTCAAAATTCTTGAAGTTTCGTACAGCTCCCGATTTTTCCTTCACAAATTAAATAAATTTACTCTTGATCTCTCCAATGTCAAAACCTCAAAGTTGTTGAAACCTCAAAGTCGATTCGAAGTCCCAATTTGGTTATTCCTTTATATTTTATGTTCAAAACCTTGAAACCCCAGTGAATTTATAAAAAAAAAAGTTTTCCGATAAGCAGGTGACGAGTAGGTCTGGACCTAATGGTGTTGTGATTTACAGGGTTGTTAATTAATTAAAAGATCAATCAAAATAGAAGAACTGTATAAAGATGGGGCTTATGATTTCGAGTACAAGTGTCACAGCCAAGTGCTGTTTTAACTTTTAGATGAATTGGTACTTTAAGCTACTGCAACATTATGGGCCTTATATGACGTATTTACATATTCTTTATGTTTGTTTTATGACAAAATTAATGTGCACTACGAAAGCAGAATTTTTAACATCCCTTTGAGCATTATAACTTTGGTATTATGTTTATAATATTTGTATAGTATAAAGAACCTTCTTCGGTCGAAATGTCAATTTCCGGAACTCTCAAAATCTCGAACTCTCGAAACCTTGGAAGTTTTTCGATGGTCCCGTGGACTTCTAGGTATCGATAGTCAACTGTGTATATAATATATTAGTATATATATTTCCATAGTTTTCCAATCTGAGTTAAAGTTCAATACTTTGCTGTTTTGTTTTTTCCCCATTTGAGATTTAGAATTATGTTTTGTTGATTATTCCCACTGAGATTTAATTCCACGCTTTTATGTGCATCTCCAGCAGGTTTAATGCTGCTGATGGTTGTAATGTGATAGATGTGGATATTGATATTAAATCTATACAAAACCATTGTGTAATTGATGACTTTCTTATTACAACAGCAACTTATATGTTTCAATATGATTCCAAGTTATGATGCATAGTAAGAGGTCTCATGCAAATTTTAGTGAATACAAACCTGCGTAACTCTGCGAAAGGTATATTTCATATACTGATGGTTTAATTACCAGCCAATGTAAAGAACAGATGAAATTGATTCTAGATGGTAAAATAATATACGATATGAATATTTAAGAGATATTCGCCTATGCTCACCATAGATACCCTATTCATGTAATTGATTTATGAAACTTTAAGGGTAAATATCTAATTAATAATGGAATAAAAGTATACAAAGCCATGGACACATGATATGTCATTAATTCTGTATTTCCAGCAGAGAATAATATCCCATTATCTTTACAATTTATGTGTAGAACATGGAAAGTCTATTTCGACAAATTTGTTGTCGACGGCACTGGTGACGGTTGACAATTAATTTTTTTCTTCCATACTTTGCAGAGCGTTTAACCACTCACGGAAAAAAAAGAAAATCCTGCTAAATTGCAAAACTTCATTTCCTAAGCTTCATCAAACATTTGGATTATATATTGCAGCAAGCATGTCAACTTTTCTCATTTCCTGTTTCTTGAATGCAGATTTGTTTAATGATATTCTCTAAAAAACAGTTAACATGTCACATAGTAATACCGATTTATTCAATTTTTTTAATGCAATATTGCTTCAGTGAATTCTCATAAATATTTGTCAGCTCCTGTCAAATGGATGCAAGCATCAACAGAGATGTTTATGAAATGACAAACTGTTGAATAATAAGCTTTATTTCTTTGTGTAATTGATTGACAAACTAAATTTTTTTTTTTAAATTTTTAACCTTTGATAAAAATTATGAATATGTAAACACAAACGTACATTATTTTTTTCAGGTCAGGGGTCAACATTGATGAAAATTTCCACTTGTCCTCCAGGACAAATAGTATTAAAATATACTTGTCCGAATCCAAAAATAACTTATTCGAAAATACAGATATAGATATTATTTTGTGTTTAAACAAAAAATAATTTTTATTGCATATTTAATACTCGTCTTCAGCAACTTTCACTTTTCCTTTCGGACAAGTGAAAAGTAAAATCTACTTGTCTAAATGCAACGTGGACTTGTCACGGACAATTGGACAAACCTTAATGTAGAATCCTGCAGGTGTATTGTTCAAGTATCTAACATTATGATAATGCTGCGGTGTTGTTTCTTATTGCTATATTCACAACAACCAAGAACAAATCAACACTTTCAAATGCTCAAGATTTTTTAATTTTTGATAAATGCTCATCAGATATTTGGTTATTTAATTGAGCTATTTGTCATATGTTTTAATTGTATAAACTGCAACAAGACCTTCACCAGGATACAGTATATAGCATGCAGAGTATTTCCTCATCCAAGCTTTTTTAAACAAAGAGAAATAATCGATATATGCACATCATTATACAATAACAAATGACTTATTGTAATGCAGAGAATTTTTGTCTAAATTCTGTGTGGCATTCAAAATCACAGTATTCATTTGTCACCATGGAAGCATTGTTAAACATATATGTCCATCTGGAAAACTTGAGTTTTACAACCAGTGTATAAATCTTGTAAGGTTTGTTTATAGTGACCAATTGCTATCTTCTTTTGTCTGTTGTTGTTTATCATCCCTTGTTAACGTTTACACAATTTTTGCTTCTTCTCAAGAATCAGTGTTCCAATTTTAAGCAAACTTGGTAGAGTGTATCCCCATGTGAATCTGCATTTGAATAAAAAAGAATTAGCTTCTATAGGAATCCAAAAGTGGACAGAAAGTAACAATACTTGGTACATCTTACATTAACTAATGATCAGATGTCTTTAAAATTTGGTATGCATAATTGTTAAGTCAGTATCCAAAAAGTGTGTAAATAATAACAAAATATGTGCATAAATGAGTCACTAGCAAGTGTCCAAAGGCAGGGTACAGATTTCTATAAATGTTGTATCTCAAAATTGATTAGATTTTTTATATAAAGATACATTGTAAATGATATTAATTGTCTTAAGTTGTTCGGAATGATATGAGGATCATTGCCGCAGAGTTTTAAGATCATGTAATCAAACGGCAAGGTGACAGGTACCAATGTAAACAAAACATCGGGTTTTCATCAATGGTTACTTCTTCTGAAGTGAGCAATAGGTCAGCTTTAACCTAATTTGGCAGGATTTATTCCTATGGTAAGCTGTTTAAAGTGATATAAGCTGTCACAATTATTAATTTTGTCCCCTGACATATAGTCGAGAATATGATAAAATGTGTGTTCAAATACATTATCAAATTATTGAAACATTTTAAAAGAACTTCTTTTAGAAGTTATTTGTTTTATTAGAATTTAAGTTTTCTCGTACCTTAAAAAATCCAGCTGTATTTCTGTATACAATGACCTTTCAGATAAACTCTTTCGCCATATTAAATGTACTTAGTAGTTTGGTCAAGGGATCTCGGTCCTTTACGCTCTCAGACTATGTTAAAGTAAGCAGATTTTTATGTGCTTTATATTTACTTTTAAAATACAGGACGTGATTTTTATTGGAAAGAGCATGTATTATGTAAAATATATACTTTTCAACACTATTTTAAATACCTGAAGAAAATTGGATGAATAGATAAACAAATATATCAGTTCACTAAAAGAATTTAGTTAAAAATGGGTCGAGATCACCTGATATACCCAGCATGAGGACAGTTTCAGAAGCGAATGTTTTGACCAACTCAAAAGTTAATTTGCAATGTTCAAAGTAATGGCGGACAAAGAATAACTGATATTACAGGTTACGTTTGGCAAGATTGTTGCAATTTTACACATGCATTTGTTACTCTAACCATCACATGGTCTCTTTGGAATAAATATGAGATAAAATATTACTTAAAATGGGCATGTAAAATTTTTCACCTACGACAGCTCATATCACTGTAATGTTTGTGAATGTAAAGGGGCTAAAATCATTAGGGACTCCAAAAAGGGCTAAAAGTTCATACATTTTTCTCATGAATTAATGTTCATCATGTTCTCACTGTAATTATGTGTTACTTAGGTCACAGTTAATGTCAAACGGGACTCTTGTTTTGGGGGTATTTTTTTTTATTAGCTCTTGTTTCTTGACACTTAGTGGATGGGCCAAGTTTATCTGGAATATTTTGAGCTTTAATTTGATCTGATTTAGATTTTATATACTCTTTGAGTTGCATGTCAAAAGTAGTTGATACCTACAAAGTGACAATGAAAATGCTCATACTTAATTTTCCTTTTTAATACTGTACAGTTGAGATTTCTTTTGATATCAAATATTTTGTAATATAAAACATCTCAGATACCAAAGTATATATCTTTAGGATGTCCAGAACACAGATACAAATCCGGCAAAAATGGACAAACACGGACCTCTAGAAACCAAGAGGTGGGATCAGGTGCCATGGAGGAAAAAACATCCTCTGTCGACCGATCACACCTGCCGTGAGTCCACAATCAAGTCCAAATGAAATACGTGAGGAACGAATCCTTGTCACAATTGATACAGATGTCTCAACAACCGCCAATGAAAAGGCAACTCAACATTTCACTCAGTGAAAAAGAGTAATCGCAAACAAGACTATTATACTGACCGTAAAATTTGCGGTACATCAAACGTGGTCCTTTGTCAATAATTTGTCAGTGAGTAGTTTACATCTGTATATGAAATGTTCATATGTTGAACACGCCCTGGCATATTGGATCATTTGTGAAATATAATGACTGGGATGTTACCATTTAAATGTGGAAAATTTACAATGGGAAAGCCGAAATTGTCGCGTTTGCTATATAGCTTAGTTGCCAATTTCCCATCTGTGTCTATAGTAAGTAGAATGTCTAAGTATGAAGCGTGTGTGTTTGATTCTGTTGTATCTTTTGTTTCTCCTGCATTAGTATTTCATTTAGTGTGTGAATAAATTGATTGAAGTATATACAGTGTTATCTTCTATATATCCTCTTTTTTATATTTTGCAGGCACAGAAAATGCTAATGTTTTTCTTCAACAAATTGATCCCAGGGTGCCAAGCAGAAATCATCCAGAAATGAAAGAAAATCAGCTGAGTGATTTTAGTATTAGCACAACAAGACAGAAAACATAAATGTGATAAATTTGAGCAAACCTCAAGTTACTTAACCCATTCACCCTAAAGACAAATTGGACTGGACATTGATTTATGGATGAGTCTATTGTTTGTCAGGGGTTGATGAGTGGAGACTAAATCAGTATTACTTGTTCCTCCATGTAGCGTTAACTCAGCAGTTTTTGAGATATGAATTGAATCACTATTTGTAAAAAGAAATGTGTTTAGTTGATAAGACAGACTTATGGCATTGCAGTAAGGTGAGAATCCTAGCACTTTCAATCTTATTCACTTTTCTCTACATGTAGGTTTTATCTCAATCTCTAAAATGTTGAATTGCTTGCTCTGTACTCTTCTGTGTGATCCCTCATTGGAAAAGAACCATTTTGGATAAACATTTCCCTAAAAACAAGAAATATTCAACTCTTACTTTAGTTGAAATATAGAACTGTGGAGAACATAAAAGATATTGAATTGTAATGATAGTAATATTATTTATACAGACATATGTAGCTATTAAGATTGATATGTCACTTTTCCTTTGATGACAAACATTCCAGATGGCACCTTTTTCACGGTAGGCCACGTTTGATGTTCAGAACAAAATAGTATATTCTTGTATTTCTGTAAATAAAATACCATTTTTTATCATTACATAATATTTTGTACTTTTGTAACTTGAAGGTATTATAATTCCATAAAGAAATGATCATCCATATTTAAATAATCAACTCATATATCATTAGGTAGATTGGTGTTTATTACCAGTTTTTGGCAGAAATGTTGTTTTTCTGACTATGTTACAAAATTGTGCTTGATAATAAAGCCACTTACCTCTAAGTAATGGAATATTTTGTTTGAAAAAATGTACATACATATCACTGTTAGAACATTGTAATGGAAATAGAATATCTTGTAATGTTGGAACACTTTTTGACATAGCATAACTTTCCCAATGTTTAGCTTAGTATTTGTACATTTTGCTTTCACTGTTGAACTACTTTACTGGACACAGCTGTCTTTTTATTTTCAAAACATTTAACTTTTTATTGACATGCTTCCCTCATTATTGGAATAGTTTTTCCTTTCTTATTGTTAAAATATTTAACTTGACATGGTTATAAGAAATTCACTATTTGAATATCGTTTTTTCACTCAAATATTATTTTTCCTGACTGTTGGAATATTATAGCATGTGATATGGTTTCTTTCTCTTCTGTGGAATTTATTTGTGAACATGATTTCATTTACAGAAACAAAATAGTTAAACAAATGAATTAAAACTATTTGTATACATATCGGGTATTAAAATATACATTAATTTATGCCAATTTAAATATTTTAAAGTTTGAGTGTATTTGATCCTTTACATTATTACATAAAAGGTTCTCTTTCACCAAATTTCAATGAATTTCATATATTTATACAACATTGCTATTAACAGAAAGATCTGCTTCATTGCATTGTTTGTATTTCATTCCTAATTATAATATGGGGGATGGAGGGACACCATCTTAATGAGTTTTCTATATAAACAATGTCAAACCTATACACAATATTTAGTTGTTATATGTTAATGTTTATTATTATAAATTAATGCAATAGACCTTTCTCAAGTTGTTGTTTTCCGTTCAGTTTTGTCGGAATAGTTTGTACTATGATCACATGACTTCAACAGAATGTAGGGCAAGGTCACTTTTGATTCAGTAATATTTACGCTGACAACATTCAATGATATCTTGTTTCAGTTCATTTGCGAAGACTTAAGTTTAGATAATTGTTAATTTTTGTAAAGGTAACAAATGATATCTTTTTTCTTGTAGGCTGCTTTTCAAATCTGGCACCTATCATGCCATGATAATAGATACTCATATTCCAGATCATATGCTTAACCGAAAGTGATGTTGCCCTACTTTTGTTCTTTAAAACTGCATACTATTGTGACAATCCATGACAGAACGAAACAATTTGTAAAGGGTTTATTTTCTTCAACACTTCAAGTTATAACCAATAACATGATTTTAAGCTAAAATTGAATTGAAATCAGCGAAAGTGTACATAAGATGCACTATTGCTTTGTAATTTTGGTCTAACAACATTCGGTTGTTTAGTCCTCAGAAATGTACTGTTACACAGCAGTTTACTGCTTTTTAGTCTGCTTTCTGTAACTATATCAACTCTTGTTACATATCAGTCACTCTCCACTCCCTGTGTAACAAGAACAATGTGGTTGGTATTTCAGATGTATTATTTTTTATCATTTGTGACATGAGATTTTCACCAATTACAAAGCACACAAAATTTGTTACAGCGGCAAAATTTAATAATAAAAGCTGTTGAAGTTCAATTGGAGTAAACCCAGAAATATTCACTATTTTTGCTTCCAAACCAGATTATTTGGATGATAATTGTTACGTTTCTGTTTCAATAAAGCTCATCAAATCCCAATATAGTATTGAAATGGAATTAAACGCTTTTACTTTATCCTCAGTGCTCCATTTCCCTCAGAATTTCATTACAATTTTCTTGATGAAATTTGACTTTGGAAGAGATAAATTTACCAAGGAAAGAGATATAGATGACCATATTTTGAGGTTTTCCGTAGTTTGATGTAGGATTTTGTATCCTGGATGTACTTCAGAAAATGTGAAGTTAACATGAATTTATTTTTCAGAGATAAATTTTATGATTATTATGTCCTGTGTTCATATTGTCTTTACTTATCTTGTTTATGCTGAAAATTACACTGTGCTCATTGGGGTATGTCCATAGATTAACAGAGTTAATGAAATGTGCCAGACTGCCTGGGGACACAATTAATTATTGCTCATTCCAAATATAGCTCGGACTGTGCTTAACTCTTTCAACCCTAAAAATCATTAATGACTGGTCTGATCTATAGAATAGAGCATTCCATTTAAGGGGTGAAAGGATTAATTGCAGGTATTTCTAAATAAAATGTATTACAGTACCTGGTCATAATAAAGTATGCAAAGTAGACAGCGACATCATGCTCCTTGATATGCGTTGGGGCTTTTTAGAATAAAAAAAATAGCAACAATGATGCATTTGGGGATTTGCCCTTTACAGTATTTACTGATATAGCCCTTTGGTTTAATTACTGCCCTCAATTTGTCATGGATTAAATTGAAATACAGTATTAATCATGCTGGAGTCAATGGAGGTCCATATTTTTCTGTGATCACAAAAGAGCTTTGCAGTATTTTCAATATCTTCTATTTAATGGCCAAGACAGTGTTTTATGCAATACCACACATTTTCAGTAATATTAGAATTAGGTGATTGTCTAGGCCGTTTTTAAGTGTTAATTCTGTTTTCAGACGAGATTCGCTCGGTGAATAGGGTATTTGTCCTGTTTTAGCAACAGATAGCTTATGATAAACTTGTTAATTTCAATTTCTATGAAAAGTGTTCTATAAATTGTTGAAATGATCCTTTTGCATAATGAATAAGTTAGATAGGATAATGATTATCATTTGTTAGATTTTATGACCTGAGATGTGGTCAGGTGGCTCGGATCCGTTCAGTTTTGTCACTGAAAATTCATGGTCTGTATATTTTAGGTTTGTTTTCACGCGATCCTGTTGATCTACATCACTAAAAAAGTTCCGGATGGTGCTTGCTCTTATTTTAATCATTTCACTCCTATTTCTTGAAGATAATCCCATTTCGTATAATTTTATTATCGTCTGCGAGCTGGCCTGGCTCAGTCGGTAGTGCACTTGACTCTGGATCATGAGGTCGTGATTTCTAGTCCCACCGGCGGCAGATTGGTTTCCTGTCTTTCAGATGAGACAGTAAAAACTGGAGGTCCTGTGTTACAGTAGGTGTCGGCACGTTAAAGAACCCTCACTGCTCAATGGCATAAGTGTGGAGCATAGGCCAAATTTGAAGCCATTCACAGGCATTTGGTAACGTCTCTATATGAGTGAAATGTTCTTGAGTGGGACGTTAAACAACAATAAACAAATTAACAAAATATTATCGTCTGCTTCTCTAAGGTTGATAGGTTGCGGTTAGGCCTACAGGGTGCCATGTTTAGTGACGTATATATCGCCGCTAAAAATAGACTATGGGAAATCCATGCATGTCTAGATCAATATAGTGGTACTTCAGCTAGCAACAGGTGAAGTTTCAATTTGTTCTATAACCAAACATTAAAACACAGACAGATTTTTATGAACAAATTATGTTTGTGCATTTTTAAAGTCAACTTTGCGTACTTTATTTGGCCAGATACTGTAACGCCTGAATAAAGGCTTCAGTTAAAGGGGTGGCATAAAAATCTTATATTCCTATGTATTTTGTGAAAATAAGATCAGGTCCAGTGTTGTATTCATATACAAATGATATGGTTGAATTAATCAGTTTCAAGTAAAAAAAAAATGTAAGGTTGATAATTGCGAGTAAAAAAAAGTGCCAAACTTGGATTTGTCAAGCAATTTCCCCAAAATATATAGGAATTTAAGAATTTTTATGCATTTGTATATTTTCTTTTTTTTCTTTTTTGTTATTATATATCAAAGTAGTTAAAAAGGGGGAAATGTTTTTGGAATGAAAAAACAGCTAATGCCCCTTTACACAAAGCATGATATTTAACACAGCAGCCAAGGTTCTAACTTTTACCATCATTAATCTAAAATCATCCATTTAGTATTTGATATGCTATTTTGATATTGGCTCAGTCACCTAGTCCATATCAGACATTTGTCCATTTCAGAAATCCCCTTAATTGTAAAGGTTTATCGATTTCAACCTTTATATAGAAATTAAATCAAGTCTTTCATTTTATTTAAATCGTAATAATTGTTTACAATGCAAATTGTGACCTGGTAAATTGATGAAATGTTATGTGATAACCAGATAATAACTTGGTATACAGTAAAACCTGCTTTATCAACCACCTGAGTATAAAGACCACCTGGTCACAAAGACCTTTTTTTTGCTGTCCCCAATAGTACCTCTCTATATAGACCACCTCCCTATAAAGATAAGGTTTTATTGTGTCCCTAAGGAGGCTGTTACATACAAGTTTTTCCATAATTCATTTCACATATCTTATTAAAATGGCAATATGATACCTTGACTAATGTCCCCAGTCTATGCCATTGAACCCTTGGTCAGATCAGCGATATATAAAACCTAACGTGCTAGTGTTTTTATATTGCTTGTCTGATATGACATGCATTTTGTCATGCAACAATCTCTATTTAACATTTTCACAGATAAGATGTAATCATATTTATTTTGTGTAATCAATCCAGAACTACCCACAATTTTACAGAAAAAAGAACAACTTAATTCACTGCCAGTGATAATATGTATTATCAAATTGATTACAAAACGTCAATAGATTTCTTTGAATCCAGAGGCTATTCACAATCAGAATTTCCATTAAAGCGTATCCAAAATTGTTAGTTTGTCAATTTACTTTTATAGAGACACAAAAACGTTTAAGATCTATTATAATTGTCTACTGATGTATCATAAAATTTGGAAGCATGCCATGTAGCTAGCATCAGTCATGTTTTAATTGATCTTTTTAACTAGTCGCATAATTAGCAGTGTACTAAATGTCATGTACAGAGTTCATTGTGATTATACCAACTCACCTTGTTAAATCAATTTGCTTGTAGACAAATCATAAAAACAGACAAAATGAAAGTCAGAATTCTCCCACATTCCTATACAGCTGTGCACTATTATGACATATTAATTTGAATTGTTTTTATAAATGCTGTGTAAATTGTTATCAAAGACTCTAAATGGAATCACTCCGTCTCATGTAAATGATTATGTGATATTTATATGGTGGTGTGATGAAGAAGTGTGCTTGTACAAGTCTCGTCTATAAACAGAAGTCATGGCATCTTCCTTGCTCTATTGATTGTTGTTGAATCATTGCCCTGTAATATTTCATATTTGATCTCCAAAATCGAATTATTATTTCTTCTTTGAGCTAAGTTCACTGGTTGTACTAATCAGTTATCTTGCCTCTATGTTACCAGCAAACATTGTTACCTGCTAACATATGTAAGTAAGGCCAATAAGTTTAACTGTTTAAGCATGACACATTTCAGTCATCTGTTGTTTTTTTCATACACATTTTTCTAAACCTTTGTATGAAATAAAAACAACATATGTGACCCCTCTATAAAAGTGCTTTTTTGGTGCGTGATAACTAAATACTAGATGAAGACTAAACAAGTTCTTCAAAATTTTGAATTCCAAAAAGTAAATCTGCATCGATACCTTGTTCGGTATTCGAGATGGGATACCTTGTTCAGTATGTGAAATGTGTTATGCCATATACTATGAACATGATATCTATTTTGTGTGTAATTCAAGATTAAAATATTTTCATTATATATTTATTTTTACAAATTCCGTATTTTTTATGATAGTCAGTACCATAAATTTTGTCTTCATATCCACTTAATTTGTGATAGATTTCAAATGTTTTAAACAATTTTAATTTATTTGAAATAATACAGAGTAAGGGCAGATATTTTTGTGCATGAATGAAGTTAGAATATGTATGTATTCATAAACTCCATTGCTTACTTCCTTTTAAACAAAGACAAAACAGGAGTTAAAACTTGTTTGGTACTTTATGCAAAATGTTAGATCTGTGATATATTTATATTAACTCTCTATGTCTTTTGTTCATTTGTAACAAAACTTACGTTGAGTCTCTCTCGGTTGAGAGTACAGTTTGTCCACTGTATTGAAGTTTTGAATAACTTTGAGGCATACTAACCAGGTGCTATTGAAACGTGTGTAATTGATCTAGAAACATTATTACAACAGGTTTTCGAGTCTTAACTGTTTAAATACATGTTAACATTGATTTTTATTTTTATGTCTGTAGGCAATCTGTAAACCATTAAGTTTGTGCATCAGAATATTAACATCAATAATTGGATATACTTTTCTATAGTCAAAGTATTTACAGCCCTCGTCGAAATAAGTAGATATAGACATATCGAAACATAAACATGGACTTTTCAAATTTCAACAGTGAACACAGAAAACAATTGTTTTGTACTCACTTGAAACCCAAGTTTATATTTTACTCGCTATTTGTAGAATGCCCGCATTGTTCAAATTCATGTACATGTTTATTTGTATCTAGGGTAGTAAAATGCGTTATGTATTTCTGTCAGTTTGGGTTTTCTGTTTCATTATGCAAAGTTTTTCTTTCTTGCATAACAATTGTATTATTTTCCGTCCGGATATGAGATGTACTTTATTTTACATAGAATATTCCTATTGTATTTTTATGATGCATTTTATTTACACCATTTTCTAATGATGGTACAATTCAATTATATTTACATATTTCGTCCATCATTCTGACGTACATTTCTTTGTGTTCGCTACATCACTTACGTTTTTTCATATTTTATTCACTTCTTTAATTGTGTGAGTAAAACAAAGTCATGATATCACACTATCAAGATACAAACATAAAAATGTCAACACTGACAACAGGGAAATATGTGATCCCAGATAGTTTAGATTACATATTTACTATTGAATTAGACGATATATTTCTTCCTTGAGGAGATACACAGATTTGAGACAACAGTGTTGTATTTTTAAGTCACCTGCTTGTCTCAGTTGATTCATTGTAATACATTCCCATCTGTTGTTGTGAATAACTTGTCATTGTTAAAGGTTGTATTTTTTAAATATAATATAATTTGTCATTTATCAAAAACCTTTGGGAAATACCATTTCTTTGGCAAGGATAACAATATAATGCACCTTCTCTACTAGTGCCATGAAACTAAAAGACGGGTCCAAAATAAATCTACCTGGTAAATTCAAAATTTGAAAATGACTGCTTAGAAACATTGTGTTCTTGGGGCAGGGGTGTAACCCTTTAAGTATATTGTTGATCTCTTTCCTGTAAGAATCAATATACTTTTTGTGTGTCATATATAAACTGATTCTTTCTCCTGCAAATTGCATGGAACATGCTCTTATTTTGTAATTTTAAATCTGTTATATAAAATTCTTGACATTTGACTCGTTTTCTTCACCATACGTCAATGCTTTGACATCTAAATATGAATTTGTTGATCTAAATCATTTGATTAAAACCAATATGTAAAATACGAATAGGAATCTTATTCGTGTGATATAAAATAACATTCAATTTATCTTATTTACTTGCTAGAAAAGGGAAGTCTTGAATGATGTGTGACATAGGGAACAGATTGCTTCATTCATGTTGAAACTGATTATTTCTAACTAATTTGTTCGAATTCAATTTCAATTACTTGTTGATATTTATTCTGCAGAGTTCGGACCACATTTTTTTCTGGTTCAAAACGTGTGTTTTGCTGTATGTGTTGTTTTAAGTACAATCATTAACTAAAACAGAAATTTAAAACTTAAAACTCAGAATTATTTGATTGTATACAAAAATAAAATTGTTTACAGCATTCAAAATGCGTTGTTATGTGTATTAAATATGCACACCCTCAGAGATATCTTTAATTCTTGATAAAGATGGTGAGTATGGCCAATGCTACGCATAATGCTTGATTAACTACACATACAGATATTTGATATTTCTTTCCAAGAACATTTAAAATTCTCAACGAAAATCATTCAAGTTCATAACATCGCCGTCGAGAAATTCATCTTGATCCACCATTTACATACAATGCAGGCTATGCTTGCTAGAATACAAAGTATAGAATTTTCCAATAGTGGTAAAAAAAGGAACTGGTCTATCTCGGGTGCGATAAAAAAGAATCCAACACCATATTATGTTCCAGAGACAATATCAGTAAACAAGTCCCAACTGTTGCGTCATATAAAAATCTCAGTTACCAAAGTATAAATCTGGATATATGTAAAAATCTGGTAAAATTGGACAAACACGGACCTCTGGAAATCAAGAGATGGGATCAGGTGACCTGGAGGAGTAAGCATTCCTTTGTTGAACGGTCACACCCGCCATGAATCTACAGTCAAATCTAAATGAAATAAGTGAAGAACGAATCCTCGTACAGAGGTCTCAACAGGTTTTCGAGGTACGGACGTTGATCCATCTCGCCCTTGTCTAATATTTTTCTATCTGGAACTGAAAGTGGACTGAAATTCAATTAAACTTGCACCTTGGGTATACTGATATTATTTTAAAAGCACTGTCAAATTCTATCCGGAACACTTTGTATTCCCACGCGTGTTGCATTGTTTGTAAACATGGCGGATGAAGGACATTTTCGTGTCGATAGATTACATTGTTACAGTGAGGTTTGAATTCATTGTGACACATCAATCTTACCAAATTTGTTTGAAAGGAAATTCTTATATGGGTTTATGTGTACATTATGTGTTTTTATCATTCGCAGCGGGTGAATAAATGTTAAGTGATGCGGCTTCTACAATTGGTCAATTGCTGAATATGTTAACAAAATGGATTTCAAACTTTCCAGGTGCGAGAAAAATGATAAACGGCCACATTTTAGTTCTAGATAGTAAAATATCACTCGGGTTGGGTGGAACAATCCATACCTCGATTGATATTTTGAACTGGAACTCAAAATAGAGCTAAATTATATTAGTCTGAATGGTACAGAACGAATGACACTGGAGTCATATTATATACAGCCCAGTGCCAAGAGGCAACGAACGTCATTTTCAAATAGCTTTCCTTGTTAAGTCAACCTATTTCAAATACCTGACACAAAACAATATATATATATATATTTTTTATATATATATATATATATATATATATATATATATATAACACACAAGATTTACACTTCTTTAAAACCTTATTTCTGAGACGCAACAATTTTTCTTTGCAGTAAGTATTTTGTATATACTACTTACTATGAACAAAGAAAGAGTTGTCGCTGCAAATTTTGCTTGTCACGTACAAATACTTGCAGTTTCCAATAAAAAGAAACTGACATATTCAAAATCAGCTTAGAAAGATAGTCCATAGACATCCAGACAAATGTGCAAAAATCTATAAGATAGCATTGAGTACATAAGTCAGGCCAATGATATATATAAAAAAGATGATTTAACATGGGAAGCTATGGTATCTCGTTGGTTGATTCACTTTGGGCATGGGATTGTAGCATAAAGACAAAACTTTGTTTTATTCAACAGATATTGAACTGGCTAAACTATGAACATCTAGAAATGAAATTTAAATTTTTAACATACTTTTATAACAGTTCGTCCGGCTTTTGCCAAGGATACAACTTTACTGCATCACACTCCCTTTATAATCAAATAGATGCAGAATTACCGAAGATACAAATACATAATTACAACAAATATTATTTTCAGGTTGCTTGTCTGAAAATGACAAATATGTACAACACAATAGAGTACAAAATAACCATTCGTCTTTATTGATTATGATCATATCTTGGGGAGAATTATCTCCCCTTACTACGGTACACGTTTACGTGAAGTTGTTATAAGGTACCTTATATTAATGTCTTCCGTTAACTAGGAAATACAACGTGTATCAAAGTGTGAACCGCAAGGATCTCTCAAGATTATGTACAGCTGCGTGTTGAACACTGGACAAACACGGGGTTGTAGAAAATCAAGATGCGGGATCAGTTACCATGGAGAGATTAGCATCCCTTCCCACCGGTCACCCCCACCGTGATAGAATGACACAAATTCAAACAGAACATACAAATGAATAACGCATCTTTATGATGTGTAGGCATATCGAATATCCAACGAACAGGTAACTAAATTTGTATTTGATAAACGAAAGCTATCACAATCAAAAGATAATCACATCGACCGTAAAATTTGCGAGTTGTTGACTTCGCAATTTAGCAAATTCTAGTAATAACAACTTACTTACAATATTCTCTCAAAGTAGTTTGTCATAATATAATTATGAATTTGTCAAGCTCTAGCATATCAGATGAATTTAACGTATAACTTATGTCTATATAGAAATAAAATGTACACGCATCAAACCCATGTCTTTGATTTTGGTAGTATCTTTTATTACTAGATTGTTTGGGATTTTAAACTGATTTATTTCTATTATTGGCGTTTAACGTCTCACTCAACACTTTTGTCATACATTACCGGCTGCTTTGAATGGTTCAGTAGAAAGTCATGTTTACGATATATTCGGGAGAAATTACACCATGTTCTGACAAAATTTCCTTCAAACCAGTCAAAGCGAGGCTTAAAATTCCACTGACAAGCGACAATAAAAATTGTGTGTCAAAATGCGATGCTCTGCCTATGCGGCCTTTGGGCATCCCAAAATCTTGATGAATGTCACCAGGAAACGCTACCTTTTGATCAATGAATAGGGACATTACATTATTTTGACTTCAATACCATTTCCACATTATATCATCCAGTATTTGTTCATGAAAAATAGGCCAAATTGTTTTTAAACAGTCTACTTTATATTGGTTCAATAGCTTCAATATCAGTTCATTTAGGACCTTCGTCATACTGAGTCATATATCGTGCTAAAACAAAGCAAAACATTTAGATGAAGTTATCTTAATTGAATTTGACATTGATCTTCTTTTTGTCAACATGAGGTGGTCCTAAAGTCGATTTGCCGTGTGATTTACGATGCCCTGTTAAATTTTAAGACCCATACTGTCATTCTATACCACATACAAAAATAACAGATCCTTCTTTGATGGGAATCAATGTTTGTTTGGATAATGGTTCACGTCCCCACTGACACTTATGTTTCAGAAAAAAGATAGAATGTCGAAATCAGGAGACCAAGTACCACGATATTATGTAATAAAGAATGTGTGAATGTTTGCTTCTACAAAAGACCTGAAATTAGTGCCCTACCCCAGGGACATATCGAATTACATATTCTCTTAGAAGAATGCTATCGTAATTGTAGATGGAAAAAGTAGACAAGTTTAGTGGTATTATTCCCGAATTTAAATGATAAGGTAAACATACCTATTTATTTGATTGCAGTCAGGATCTATTTTCAAAGGTGCTGTAATGATAAACAGTAAAACATGTGACGTGTGCACACAACACCATATCACTATCATATTTGAATGGAATTTAGAATATACTTTTTTATTATAAAACTTTCACCTTTCATCATCTTTTCATTCTTTGGTATTACTCTCTTTCGATTGAAATGCAATTCCTCTGGAATTTGATTTTTGATGCCTCAAGAATGCAGAATAAATTTTAGATTTTCAAATTTGATTGCAAGTATGACGAAACAAAGAACTGCAAGCGCTGCCTTTAACAAAATAAAACATAATAGAATAGCATAATGTATCAATAGCGGTCATCAAGTTGCTCAATGCCGTCTTAATGCAAGACATGTTCATAAAAATCAAAAAGTCGTCACAACCCTGCATAACAAGGGATGCTTACGCCAAAATGACATCTGGTCCCACCTCTTGATTTCAGAGGTATGGGGCGCCGTTTTTAGTATTTATCAACTATTTTCTGATATCAAAAAACCAATTTTTGATATCAGAAAATCAAATTTTTTGTATCAAAAAAATCATTTTTTATATCAGAAAATCATTTTTATATCAGAAAATCATTTTTTATATCAGAAAATCATTTTCTGATATAAAAAATATTTAATATTATTTGATATAAAAAAAATCGAATTTATGATATTAAGAAATTGAATTTTTGATATTTTTTATATAAAAAAGGATCCTCTATTTTCTGATATTAAGATATTCGATTTTTTAATATCACATAATACGAATATCTGAAAATGTGATTTTTTTTATATCAGAAAATACTTAATAACAACCTAACTAAAGTATCCCTGTTATGACCGGGATAAATTCTCATATCAATTTCATGTGTATTTAAAAAAAACATAGTTAAAGTTATTGATTGTTTTTAATTTTAGACGAAAAAATTAAATAAGCTAAGCCCATCTTTAGTGTTAAATCTTGAGCAGTAGGCCTAGGCCTAGCCTGAAATTTTCAATCAAATGGGCACCTAACATGGCGGACGGAATGATTTTCTGATATTAAAAATATTGAATTTCTGATATCAAAATATCGAATTTTTTATATATAAAATTCCTTTTATTGTTTAAATTCCTTTTATTGTTTAAAAGGAATTTTAATTCGGTTCGTTTTGATTTTTTTATATCAGGAATTCATTTTTTTGATATCAGAAAAGTGAATAAATACTAAAACAGCGCCCCATACAGAGGTCCGTGTTTGTTCAGTGTTCACTAGATTTTAATATTGTCTCCTAAACATATTGGAGATTAATAATTTGGTATCTGTGGCTTTTATATCCTCTGTACTAACTGCTTATTCCTCGATTTAAGTGTAGACTGATACATACGGTATGGTCAAGAAATTGTGAAAATGTGAATATTTATACACACACACACACACACACACACACACACACACACACACACACATATATATATATATATATATATATATATATATATATATATATATATATATATATATATATATATATATATTAAATGATTCACACAAGTACTTAGATAAATAAAAAAATCACAACGCCGAAATAAACTCAACCGGTTTCATTATTATCATCAAGGAGCAACAAAAAAACTCCGAAACCGAACAAAACCCCCCCACACCCCACTCACACAAACCTCCGACCATCCAAAAAAACCAACCCACAAAACCACACAAAAAGCAAACCAACCACCATCCAACATCATCCCCACCAAAACCACTATACCAAAACACCCACCACCAAACCCACACCAACAACACCACCAAAAAACCACCCTACAACACTCAAACAGAACAAAAGACAAAAAAACACACTATACACAACCAACTAAACAACAAAACCGACCCTCCCCCTCACCAAAATACAAACAAAACAACCAAACCAACCAAAAAAACAAACAAACACCCAACACACAAACCGAAACACCAAAACCAAACAACCACTCAAAAACCCCAAAAACCCATAACCACCAACTAACCAAACTAACAACAAAAACCTACACACCATCAAATACACTAGTGACCACACATAAACCGCACACCGAAAACCAAACCAACAACAAAACTCAAAAAAACCAAACAAAACCCAAACCAACCAACAAGAAAAACAAACAACTAACCACAACAAACAGAACACAAAAAGAAAAACCACCCGAACCGAAGCAACACCACAACATACCCAAAGAACCAAACAAAACCAACAAACCAAACCAACCCAACCACACAAATAAAAATATCAAAACACCCAACCCCCGCCCACAACAACAAAACACACCCCAAATAAAAACACCACCCAACCTAACCAACACAAAACCAACAACCAAACAAGACAACACCAGGAACAAACAAAAAACCACCAACAACATCGACCCCAACACCCAAACACAACAAACAAAACGAAAAACACTTCAAAACCAACCACAAACCCCGAGACCAAAACAACCAAAACAAAACGCACCAAAAAAACAAACAACCAAAAACAAAGCCTCAACGACAAACGACATAAACACAACCCCCCACAAAAACACTAAAACAAAACACAAAACGGAACAAACCATAAATCACCACTAAACACACCCACAAACAACCCAGCAAAAAACACCCAAAATAAAAATCAAAACCGATCCCAAACCAAACAAAACAAAAAAAACCACAACACCAACAAACAAACACCCAATCAAAAAAAACCCACACCAACGCTCGCAAAACAACACACAACACCCAAAACCAACAAAACAACACCAAAAATACAACACAAAAAACCAAACAGAAAACACTCAAAAACCAAAACAACAAACTACACAACAATCCACAAACAAAACACACCACACCACCCAAAACAAACAACCCACATCCAACCCAACAACAAAACACCAACACAAACACCACCCACCCACACAAACAACAAAATCCACTCCCAACCACTACAACCAACCCCACAAAAACGCCCGCCCAAACCCAAAAATCGACGCCACACGAACGAAAAACAAACTCATCCGACCAACACACACACATAACGCAATACTCCAACAAAAAACCAAAAAAAAAAAGAACAACCCAAAAAAAACACCAACAAAACTACAAACCCGAATACAGAAACAACACACAACAAAACACTCAAAACAACCCAACCAGAGAAAAACAAATCAACCCAATCCAACACCCTCCCGCAACGCCGCACACAAAGAGAACCAAAAACAACACGAGCACAACAAACAAAACAAAACAAAACACTAACCAACACACCAAACACAAACACCAATAAAACCAACCCCACCACACCTAACCAACACAAAAATACACCCAAAAAACACAACTCAACCCCCACAAAACCAACAGGCACAGACTACTTCCAGCTAAAAACAAACTAACAACAAAAAAAAACAAAACCACCCAAACACACAACCCCACCAAAACCTAAACACCAACAAACAAACAAACCCAAGCAACCAACAACCAGCAAAACAAAAAACCCACACCAAAACAAAAAACACCAACACCACGAACACCCCAAAAACACCCAACAAACAAATACCCCCAACAGAACACCAAAAACCAAATAAGAAACCCAAGACGTGAACCCAACAAACCACACCAAAACACCCAAACCACCCAACCAAAACCAACGAAAACAAACACACAACCGACGAAATAAACAAAAACATTCCCCAAGCAAACAAACAAAACAAACACAATGACCCCAACAGAAACAAACCACAGAACGACCAAACCAACAACATAACAACTCCACCGACTCTCAAAAAACAACCACGCCCACCAAACAATACCAACTAACAACACAACAACCACAATAAAACAACCCAGACACAACACACAAAAAAACACAAAACAACACCAAAAAACAACCATAACCTAAGCAAAACACACAACCAGACACACCAAGGCAACATAAGAACCAAACAACCAAAAACAGCAACAAACCATACTACCCCAAACCCACTCAAACCAACAAACCACAAACAACCAACAACAAGACTACTATACCAAAACCACAAAACGAAACACACATAAAAAAACCAAACAACCACACTAAAAAACGCCAGACCACCCCAACCACAAACAAACAAACACAATATACCACACCACAACCCCCCACAAACGCACACCCACAACCACCTCACACAACACATACCAAACACACACACCCATACCCCCAAAACAACAAAACACAAGAAAACCCCAACACCCCCCCAAGGACACCACCAGAAACTACCAAACCACAAACCCCACACCAAACTACAACAAACCCAAACACACAACAGAACCGCCAAACCAACACAACCCAACACACACAAAAGGCCTCAAACAAAACAGACCCCACTAACACCAACGAACCAACACCCACACCAACCCAACTAACCAACTCACCACCACAGCACCCCAATAACGAGGAACAACCAACACACACAAAAACTAAACCAACCACCCCCACAACAACAACACACACAACAACACCACACCAACCAAACCAAACACCAACACCCAAAACAACCAAACTACCAAACCCCAAACCCCCAACAAACCCCCCCACAAGCAAACCGACCCAAACAACATAATCAACCCGCGACAACCACGACTCCCCATCGGCCACGCCAACAAACCAAAAACAACCACCACCAAACCCTAACCACACAAGCCACAAACAACACAAACACCACCAACCACCCCCAAAACACATACGAAATATACAAAACAACCAACACCGAACTATCTACCACAAAACATACCCCAACACCACACCCACACCCCACACCCCAAACCCACCAACACTCACCGACTAAAACAAAAACAAGCCAACCAAACATCACACAACAAACCCCAACGAACAAAAGCAACACAGACAACCCCCAACATATCGCACCCCCACACAAACCCCGAAGAACCACAGCACACCCCCCCCACGCCAAAGCACAAACGCCCAATGCCAAAAAGTCACAAAAAACACACCCCCCTTCACCACACAAAACAGCACAACCTCACTACTCAAAAAACCCACACCCCACCACCGCCTCACAGCCCCCCATAGCAAAAAAAACACACCGCCCCTCCAACCACCCCCCACCCACCCTAACAACCCTCGAAAATACAGTCCCGTTCAACCATACACCACACCCATAACCAGAGAACAATACCCCCCCCCCACGAACCCGAAACAAGCTAAGAAAATCCAATTCGCCGCCCCCCAACCCACCGCCCGCCCTCAAACGTAGATTACCCATCTAGAGCGCCACGGCCCACGCCACGCAGCCCATAATACCACCCCATTAGGTACCCCTCACCAGGCTCCGTGCCATGCCAATCAGCAAACCCCCAACAAGCCAAATACATCACACCCCCTCACGCCTAAAAAAATCACACACCTAACCAAAACAAGAAACCCCGGTGCCAAAGAACCAACGTGAACGTAAAGCAATAAAACACACCGCAACCCAAAAAAAAATCACCCCAGTGCACTCAACACCACACACAGCGCCCCCAACCGAGGTCCGTGTTTGTTCAAGTTCACACACGATATTTACTCATGACCACCCTCACCCTAATTGCTGCCTAAATCAAAAGGTATCTTGGGCATTTAACACCTCTGTCCAAACTGCTTCATTCCTCGATTTAAGTGAACCTGAAACATACGGTATGGTCAAGAAATTGTGAAAATGAGACTCATATACACACACACACACACACCCACACACACCCACACACACAGCTAGCTACTAAACATCATATATATATAAAAATCTCTATATATCATAACCTCAACAAAATACACATATAAAAACATACATATATAAATTAAATGATTCACACAAGTACTTAGATAAATAAAAAAATCACAACGCCGAAATAAACTCAACCGGTTTCATTATTATCATCAAGGAGTTTACAAATAACCATATATATAGTTCACTATGGATATAACGAAGTCCCGTTGATATTTGAAAAATATATCGTGAAACCGTTTTCATTACACTTTAGTTTTTAATACGTCTTTCGATCAACATTATTGGCTGCCCCTGGCATTGTTGTCAAATATTTTCAACCACAATTTGACAAAATTCATTCTTACTGTTAATTTTTCACGTAAATTCAACCAAAATTTCCCATTTGCCAAAATTAAATTGCATAGTGCAACACAATACTTTCTACTGTTAATTGTAAAGTTAATTATATTTTTTTCATTTTTGTGCTTATTCTGTGATTAAACAAAGTTTGTTTTATCTTTTATATTAATCTGTATTTTACAGTTTTGTAAAACATACGCCATTTAATGCAACCCCATAATGACACTTTCGATACACGTAAAATCTTACTGTATGGAAATGTTTTGCACTGATTGTCGCTCTGATCAAATTCACGGATTAAGTTTCATGTTGAGTTTTATTTTCTGTGATCAATTTCTATCTGTGACAAGTATTATAGCGATGTGGGCGGATCATGTAACTGGCAATGTACTGCACAGTAGCATCCGCAAGGTCTAATTAATGACGGGTTCAAACCGTGCTTGTTACTTACTGATGATGTAGCGAAGATTTGTGAAGATAAGCGATCGATTGTCATTTTATTGAGTGCAATGTAACTATTTCCCCCACTTGATAAAAACAGGATAAATAAAATCTTGAAGTGCCTAAACTGATCGCAAATGGAACCTTGAATTTGAATGCGGGCTAATGGCTGCTAACTCCTCCTTGACAACTGATGTGGATCTGAAGTCCAATGTTAATGGTATTTTGTACGATCTTATTACTTTCCTACAGTTAACGCTTGGGTATTTGTTCTTTTTATATAACCTCATATAACTGGTATTCAATTATTGTGACGCAAAGCGTAAATACTGTTGTATAATCATATTGAATGTACGGTGTAAATTAGATGTAAAAATATATTTTCGGTCCATAAATTATATATAGAAGTAAAGAATGAAAAAATACTAATGTATTAAGTGTCGGTATCATATCATATGTCGCAGTTCCGTATTGCCCGAGCCCGAGGCGAGAAAAATATGGGAACTACGGCATGTGATATGAAACGTATCACCCATATGGCAACGTGGATAACGAATTTGTCACCTTTCTGAACATTCAACAGAAAATTATATAACAATGTATCATGCTTAGTTCCAGTACTTCATGAGCTCTTAAACTGCCACAGACAACCCTCATTCATTGCCAGTCCTTTGGGCCGTTACATTTTTACAATAATAGCGTCGCATGACGATTGCATGACGTCACAAATTTAGTACCGGGCACCAGCTGGTAGATGCGGATTTGTATACCGCTTGACCAGGGCCATACGGTTAGATATGTGTTGTCGATTGACCGACAAAACAAAATTTAAAAAAATATTCTATTATAAAGGGTATGTGTTTATGCAAATCATTGTACGAAATGCACTTCATGAAAATCATGAAAATAACTTTAATCAATCAAAACCAAAATATGATACGAACGTTATACACAAAACCTTTATTTTACGAGGACAATTCCCCATGTGTATTATAACATGTTCAGGATTTTATTGTTTATGAATCATTGATCGACAAAAATTTATTGCTTTAGCAAACTTAAACTGATGTTACTATCAAGAAGTAACAAGCAAAGCCGCAGATTAACAACGACGATATTGGTCGTAGCATTCCATGTAATTGCAATTAAGGTGTCAACTGAAAGACAAAACGTAAAAAACACTAGATATGCTAGCTTGAATAAATACTGCTAAAACACATCCATATTTAAACAATATTCGCCATGGAATTTTAAAACTAGTCCATCTCGGGTCACAAAAAGGAATCAACAAAAAAAATGAAATTTCATCAAACAACTATTTGCATTTTCAAGAAATAATGATGATTATTCAGGAATCTGATGGTTGTTTTGCAGCTGTTGTGTAGACATCCAAATACCCATATGGAGAAAATCGTATTGAATAAGAGATTACTTCTGAGGCCTTCCGCATGCGAGTCGAACGTTCTACCACTAGATCACCACAAGCGGTTGGAAAGTACAAGTCAAATTTATAATAATGTTACGCATGCGCTCGATATGATTCTGAAAAAGTACCAAAAATTAAATATTCTTAGTTCTTTTTTCAACCACTTTTTTCATTTCACTTTTTTTAAACTGTTAGAATACAAGAAAATGACTTCAACAAAAAACATTTTGTTCAACACGTAAATTATCACTTATATATATAACAACCAATGCAGGTCTTGAGCAGTCATGAAACGTTAGTCACTGAAATCAATGAGGTCGAAATATTCAGGTGTATAATGTTACACACACATCGGATATATACAGCAAACACAAATCTCTTTAATGTACTTTGGGAAGTAGACAAAGGCAATTATAGTTTCATATTTCCTTATTTCTTTTCTTCAAACGGACTGAAGTATTGTGTTAAATAAATATTGATGAAATCTTTATCAACAAATGTTACCTTCCCGTCATTAAACAAAGATAATGCAAATTAAAGTAGCAGTCCTACGTTTGTTATTACCCGGCGGAATGAGTTGTCATCATAATGTGCAAGTTATCACAATTATACCGACAAAATGGCTAAATCACTAAACTCGGATATCATTGAATTCAAAACAAGATTTTCGAACTGAGTCTGAATGTGATGTAATTTACTAATATGCAAAAATTATCATTTATATAAAGTTTGGTATTGAAATGTATATTGGTATTATAATTTATTATTATTTTTTTTATTTTTATTTTTATTTTTATATATTTATTTATTTATTTATTTTTAGTTTAAATATAAATTTTGTAGAATGCATACGGAAGATAGCGGTTAAAACATGCACTTGCACAAAAAAGAGAATTTATTTTGCGGAAATGATAGTGCATACTGTAAATTTTAACGGGTTTGATAAACTTATAAAAAAGTATTATTTTTTATATTTTTCGTTTACAGTGAAATAATTTAATCAAAGTTTTGATGGTGCAGCATACATATTTATTCCGGAACCTTATAGCATCGAGTATGTATAGGAACCTCAATATTACAAACAGTAAACAAACAAAAATATCAATACGCCGGGTAGGGATTTATCTGTACAATTGATTTTGTAATGTTATTCTGTGCATAAACTTCTAAATTTCTAATGATGGCTTCAGTGATTGAATTGCCATTAGAGCCACAATGGATACCATAAAGCATTAAATTATTTCTCTACATATTTTTTTTTTTTCATTCCTTAAAATACCCTTATTGTTTGTCATACCCACAATAAATCATATAAATGACTGATCATGATTTGTTCTGGGGGGGGGGGGGTAATGTTGGGATATTTCAACATCACAAACTCAACAGTTTAAAAAATCACCGATAATACTTTTCCCAAGAGAAACGTTGAATTACCTCAAATACAGAAATACAGGACATCTTTGACCGCGTAGCTAAATCAGATGCAGGATGTTTGACGAATTTCTTGCGGGAGACAGGTGGTCGTAACAGATAAATTGTATTTCCTCCACCATGAAAGGCTGGACGCCACCGTTTATAATTTGTTTCCTGTGGTATAAAACACAAGTAAAAGAAACTCAAACCTTGGTATCTTGTTTGTAACTTTGTGACCAACGTTTTATCTGTAAGTGACCTTTAGGTAATTATGACCGGTTACTGACTACATTGTGGTAGATGATTCCATCAGCTTTTCTTCACCATATGTTGGTATATGTTTCACGAACTCTGGTGTTCTTTATACTTTGGTATCTAAGAACTGCATATTGTCCAGGACGTGCATGTAACCCTATGATAATTACAGATAAATGTTGACATCTTGGCTTGAGTCACTGAAATATATTTGATGATGATGATGATGATGATGATGAATAAAATAATAGTAATTATTATAATGAATAATTAATGATAATGATAAAAATAACGATAGCGATGATGATGATGATGATGACGATGATGATTATTATTATTATCATTATTGTTATTATTATTATTATTATTATTATTATTATTATTCTTATTCTTATTCTTATTATTATTATTATTATTATTATTATTATTATTATTATTATTATTATTATTATTATTATAGGTGGACAAGGATGATATAGTCGTTCACTTCATGCCTTTGATCAGTTCTATATATACATTTAAAGAATTAAATCACAAGCAAAATATCAGTTTTATTTTACTCACCTATATATATATATATATATATATATATATATATATATATATATATATATATATATATATATATATATATATATATATATATATATATATATATATATATATATATATCTTATTTACATGGCACGACTAATTGTCATATTTACATTGATTTATACTCAAGTTCAAATACGATAATTAGTTATGTGTTACGTTAAATAACATACACTTGTTTCTATCACGACGGTGTTTAATATTCCGATAAATACGTTTATTCATTTAATACAGTATACAACTTCATCCACATTACTACAACTGGAACATGGTTGACTTAATATATCTAACTTAGATTTTTTGGACGATCAAAACATCAATAACACATATTGTACTTTTTTGCTTGACTGAAGTAAATTTACGTTGCATGTAAAAGGAAATAAAATACAAACATTAATTATTGATGCATTGGTTACAATTATTATCGATACTCTTATTCTTCAAATTGTAGCAATTAGTGGAGATAATTTATGGTACAAATTTGATGCTATTAATTATCACTTAAAGGATCAGTTTAAATTTTAGGTATCACAATTTCATGTACATTTTGTCATTTGAAGGGCATGGTTTAACGTTAGACTGATCGACGACTTCCGATTTTGAAAATAACAAAGTCAACATTGACCGTAATGTAGCTATGTTTGATGAGCTGCTGATATTTATATCTTAATATTCAGAATAAAAAAACTACTTGATTATTGATTTACTGCAAAATCTCTCTCTCTCTCTCTCTCTCTCTCTCTCTCTCTCTCTCTCTCTCTCTCTCTCTCTCTCTCTCTCTCTCTCTCTCTCTCTCTCTCTCTCTCTCTCTCTCTCTCTCTCTCTCTCTCTCTCTCTCTCTCTCTCTCATTGACATGATAATGTAAATCTGAGTCAACAATTTTGTCATATAACTGTTATCATCCTTGAAAGACGAAAATTATATTCTGCAGACGACACAAGGACCATTTTCGTAGCTTTAGTGCACGCGCCTAAGCTCGTGTTACTTCATCGTTTGTCGCGAAATTGTAAATAATTGATTACTTTACGTGTTCTTTGCTATAATTCTTTTGTCAGAGCCAATTTCTTTCCTTCAACTGCCATCAGTGTTAGCAAAGTTTCAACAAAAATGAACTGATTATTTGAATGTTCAGGCAGGTGGGTAAGCAGTCGGGCATCGTCAACATTGACCCTGATTAGAACTTAATTGTATACCGTACATAACGGGAGCAAGCGACAAGGAGAAGGCTCACGTATGTCCAAAATGACAGTTAAATTCCAGTTGAACTCTAAGCACATTCCGAATATTGTGCTTTTGCTACATTTTGTATTTATCTTTTTTAACATTTATATCTAAATATTTGCTTATTCTTGTTGTACTGCCTGCATATGATATGTACATGTATTATGGGCTCCTTGGCTGAGTTGTTATACCGTTTTACTTTAAATCATGCAGTATCTCGCCGCCTCTAGTCAGAGCAGGTTCGAGCCCCGCTGGAAGCTAAGTTGATTTTGTGAGAAAATTTGTCAGTTTACTTGTGGTATGTCGGTGGTCTATTCCCGGGTATATTGTACCCCTCCACCATTAACAACTGGATGCCGCATGACTGAAAGGTTATTGAGTACTTTAAATAAGCCATATATATATATATATATATATATATATATATATATATATATATATATATATATATATATATTTATTTATTTATATATATATATATAAGGAGTGGGGTACACCAAGTAGTACGATCAAATGTTGACGTCACATATATGTACAGTGAATCTCGTATATAACGACCCCCTTAGAGAAACAACAAAATCAGTCTTTATAGGGAGGAGGTATTTATATAGAGGTTAATTTGTACACAAATGGTACTACTGGGGACAGTATTTATGACCAGGAGGTCTTTATACACAATTGGTCGCTAAAGCAGGCTATACTGTATGACTAATGTCAGTCTGTCTATCTGGATATGTGAGTGTACATGTAAGCTCCTTCGTTATCATGTATATATGAAGCATATAAACTGTTATGAAATATTAATTGTACATTAATTAATTCATACAATATCTATAGTGCTTATGGAATATGCCTATCTGAATTTGCATATACAGAATTTCATATTTCATCCTATTTCAGAATAAATTATTATTACTATTATTATTACTATTTTTTTTTTTTTTTTTTTTTTGCATTTCCCATAAAGTATGCTCTTTTTAACTCCTACATAATAACGTCTGTTTAAATACATTTACACATGCATTTCATGTTTATGTTTAAGAGTAATTTTAATCAAAAATTTAAAATAGATGAAAAGCATATATTGTTTGCCTTTTATATAATGTTTATATATCGGCTTTATAAACAATGCAATGCAATTTCCTGTTATGTATACTAAATCTAGTTTTTATCCAGTTAAACCCAGTTTTTCACAAGATAAATCTTTTTTTTTTTCAGTTAGAGCTAGTGTTTCTCAAGTTAATGCAAGTTACGTGAAAAACTAGATCTTAATTCATTTATGTGATTATGGCATCGCAATTTGAACAAAGTGCAGAAAACTATGTTCAAATGAGGAAAACACAAAAATTACAGTTATGTGTTAAAGCTAGGTATTATCCAGATAAAGTTTATTTTCGTAGTTTATTCTATTCTTTTTTTTCAAGTTAATAAATATTGCGAGAGAAAAAAGGTTTAAGTGAAGAAAAGGTAGGTTTAAATATTAAAGCACAAATTCCAAGATATTCAGACTGGCGTACAGACCCCTGGAAATCCTGCTGCGACGGAGTCGTAAGCATCCCCTGCTGACAGGTCACACCCGATACGAGTACAAAGTCAATTTCAAATGAAATAGGTTGGAATGTTGGGTCACAATTGGTACAGACGACTAAAGCTATCGAATAGGTTACTCATCATTTCATTTAATGAACCATAGTAATAAGAAACAAGGGAATTATACCGACCGTAAAACTTGCGGAACGTTGACATCAAGCGTTATTCCCGATACAACAATAACAATAACTTATAAGAAGGATAAGAAATGTGCAAATGTTGAATACGTCCTGCCATATCGGATCATTTACGAAAAAGATATAAACACCATATGCATGTGATTGCTGGATATTACTACTTAGATGTGGAAATTTGACGATAGGAAAGCCAGAATCGCCGTTTTTTTCGTATAGTCTGGTTGTCAATATCCCGTCTATAGTACATGTACGTAAAATGCCCAAGTACAAATCGTGAGTGCTTGATTTTGTTGTGTCTTTAAATTTTAGTTCGTTATGATATATCGCTTTAACCAAAAATTGTCATTATTTATTTACAAAACGTCGTCGATATATCTAAATGTGAAATCAAAGGTTAATTCTAGCCTGTTCTTGTTTTGATTCAGAAGGTTCTAATAAAGCAACAGGTCAGCTAATAAAGGGACCAACCGAAAGACCTGGTCTCTAAACATAAATATGTTGCCTATTACAAATTCCAGCATCTTCTTATATCAACTTCAGCGTGTTAGTGTATTGAATCAGAGAGGTGTTGGACAAAATAAGTATAATGGTAACCAATGACTAGGCATTTAAATTTCCAGATACCACATTTAGTGAAAACAAACAGTCTATCTTTTAATGTTCTATGCGGAATTGTTGTGTAAACAGTAGGGGAGTCGTATGTTTTGATACTACTTGAGAAAAATAGTTTGTCTTTAAATTTTCAAAAAGAATTATTAAGTATCCACATCTTATTAACACCTCTTCTGGAATAAGCAACTGTACGGTATTCCTGGAGTTTCTCCTTAACTTCTGTCAGTATTTTGGTAAGAAGTACAGTTAAACGTTCGACGGAACATTTGCTGGACCCTGCTATGCACCTCTGTTTATATGAGGTTTTGTGGAGTTTAGGTAACCAATATAAACATGGTTTAAATATAGTAGCTCAAAATTATCATCAATTGTAGGTACACCAAACGAACGTTATATTGACACATGATTTTGAAGGATTGTGGCTTTGGCATAGCAATTTTAATTTAGCGCAACGGCACTTGGTGTAACGGACAAAATTGCTACAATTGCATCAAAATCACATTAATACTCATAAATGTGATTCGATTCTGTTAACCCTAGTTTTCAAAATTAAACTAGGTTTATCTCGAAAAAAAAAATGTCTCAGTTTAACCTAGATTTCTTCCAATTAATATGGGTAACTGATGTTTAACTGGAGAAAAATTAAGGTTGAATTGAAAAAAAAAATCAATAATATGATTTTGGCGTGTCATATATATGACATTTAATAGTCAATTAAAGGTAAGGTGTCCATGTGTGCGTGATTCTAGTTTTCAAGTCAAGTACACTGAAATACTTCAATTAAGATGCTGAAAAGCCCGGATGCATTTATCTGAAATAAAGTTTAAAAAATATTGTGTTTATCTTATCACAGTGTTTACCACTTGTATACCATTTCCCTGGCATAACACCATGAAAACTTCCTTAATAAATTTTCCTAGAATAACAACATAAAATTACCTTATATAAAAAAAATCACTTGTATCAACTACCCTAGGATAACTACACCTGGTACAAATTACTCTAGCACAACAACGTAAGACACTTCCTACCAACTTCCCTAGGGTAACAACATAAAAAGTCCTACCAACTTCCCTAGGGTAACAACATAAAAAGTCCTACCAACTTCCCTAGGGTAACAACATAAAAAGTCCTACCAACTTCCCTAGGGTAACAACATAAAAAGTCCTACCAACTACCCTAGGGTAACAACATAAAAAGTCCTACCAACTTCCCTAGGGTAACAACATAAAAAGTCCTACCAACTTCCCTAGGGTAACATACATAAAACCCTAGTAACTACCAAAAAAGTTATCAACTACCCTAGGGTAACAACATAAAAAGTCAACATAAAACATAAAAAGTCCTACCAACTTCCCTAGGGTAACAACATAAAAAGTCCTATCAACTACCCTAGGGTAACAACATAAAAAGTCCTATCAACTACCCTAGGGTAACAACATAAAAAGTCCTACCAACTTCCCTAGGGTAACAACATAAAAAGTCCTACCAACTTCCCTAGGGTAACAACATAAAAAGTCCTACCAACTTCCCTAGGGTAACAACATAAAAAGTCCTATCAACTACCCTAGGATAACAACATAAAAAGTCCTACCAACTTTCCTAGGGTAACAACATAAAAAGTTCTACCAACCAACTTCCCTAGGGTAACTAGGGTAAACAACATAAAAAGTCCTACCAACTTTCCTAGGGTAACAACATAAAAAGTCCTACCAACTTCCCTAAGGGTAACAACATAAAAAGTCCCATCAACTACTCTAGGGTAACAACATAAAACGTCCTACCAACTTCCCTAGGGTAACAACATAAAAAGTCCTACCAACTTCCCTAGGGTAACAACATAAAAAGTCCTACCAACTTCCCTAGGGTAACAACATAAAAAGTCCCATCAACTACTCTAGGGTAACAACATAAAAAGTCCTATCAACTTCCCTAGGGTAACAACATAAAAAGTCCTACCAACTTCCCTAGGGTAACAACATAAAAAGTCCTACCAACTTCCCTAAGGTAACAACATAAAAAGTCCTACCAACTTCCCTAGGGTAACAACATAAAAAGTCCTACCAAACTTCCCTAAGGGTACCAACTTCCTTAAGGGTAACAACATAAAAAGTCCTATCAACTACCCTAGGGTAACAACATAAAAAGTCCTATCAACTACCCTAGCATAACAACGTAAAACACTTCCTACCAACTGCCCTAGGGTAACAACATAAACAGTCCTATCAACTACCGTAGGATAACAACTTAAAACACCTGCCAATTATCCTAGGATAACAGCCTAAAACACCTCCTACCAACTATTCTATTCTATTTTTGAAAGGGGCATTAGCTGTGTTTACCAAAAATAGCTATTTCGATTTTTTTTTCTACTTTTACTACTTGTACTTGATGTACAATAACAAATAAGATCTATACACAGGCATAAAAATCTTATATTCCTATATATGTGTGAAAATTAGCTCAGGTCTAGTGAGTAGGTATATACAAATGGTATGGTTGATTTAATAAATTGCAAGCTAATAATTGCCAAAATTGGTTTCTCAAGCAATTTTCATAAAATATATAGGAATATCATATTTTTATGCCCGTGTATATCTCTGTTTTTGTTATTGGACATCAATCAATCTAAGTAGTAAAAAGGAAGATATTTTTTTGAAGAAAAAACAACAACACAGCCAATGAGCCTTTCAGAATACGATGAATATATGTAGACGTAATACAAAATAAAGTGCTAATAACTTCACTATACTATATCGCATAAATCGGTAACAAGCAAATGTAATAGACATTGACAAACGTATTATCTTAAGATGATAGTTAAAAGGAATATAATATTCATAAAAACCAAACGACCTCTTTGCCTTTATATAATTTTCCAGTGTTTGATTATCAGGAACAACGTTGAATTCGTCATCATCGCCTTCATGTTTTACTAATTGTCAGTTTCATACAAACAAAAAATATTATGTTTCTTCTTTTACAGATCCAATAGATAATGTAAAGGAAGGGTTTGATGTTTTTCATCAAAATAAAGCTCTCCATTTCCCTTAATCTCGAAATATTCATGATCGTTTTTGTGTGATAATATACCATTGACCTCGAAATCCGATATCAAACGAAGAACTTGCCATTTTCTAAGTTTTTATGTGTTTATACAATATATTATAATGTGTCATTCGTTTTCTCTTTGACAGATGTTGAGAAACACATACAAATCTATTGAATCAAATAATGTACACATTATTTTTAAAACTAGACTACCAAAAGAAGACTACGTCGATCGATTTACACGAAACAGGTCGCATGCCTGGCACGTGTCATAATGCGTGGGAATATCATTTCGTGAGATTGACATCACTCCTCTGCGAACAATGATGGGAAACCTGGGTGTTTAAGAACTTTGTCGTAACTTCTTCCAATAATTTAAGTGACATCGATACCTGTTTCACCACACAAGACAGGAAATAAAGATTACAGCAAATTTAAAATTATTAAAATTATTCACTAATTGAAAGCTCTTCAATTTACCATAACGTTAAGGTAATTTATTATACTTATGCCATGGCCTTTTTCAAGTTGGTGTACTATATCAAACACTTTTCCTATCGCGAAAAATAATAATTTTGTTCTTTGTCACTAACTTAATGCTTTTAAATATGCGTCCTTGTATACTTTTTATCTGTTAATATAAAAGTTATTTCATGTACTCAAATCAATTATCTATCATTTCTTTGTAGAATATTTCACTGCAAAATATTTTAAATCAAAAGCGAACTGTGCGAGCTCAGCACGTGTCAAATAATAAACAGCAGACGAAAAACTGAAGTCACCAAAGCGTGAATTTTAAATGCGATTTCCTGTATTGCGTGACATTGACATTTATAAATTGTGAAAACTCAAATTGTAGTTCACAATGGAATTGATGTGGTACAAATATTCCTGACACATGCCAGAGTCCGAGGCTTATGTTAGTATTTAGTCTGAGTATTATATTTAGCGATCTCATCAAATAATAATACTCTAACATGTTTGCCCAAATTCAACAAAGAAAAATGTTTTGAAATTGTCAATTAAAAGCAAACAAAAATCTTAAAATCTTTTGTAATATGCAAGCCACGGAAACATAGTTACACAAAATATCGTATTCGTATAGCTAATAATCATACGTGTAGGATATTGTTGAAAATAGAACATACTGGAATATATTTTCACGTAGGCGATTTTTTATTCATTTTATAAGAGTTTCCACTAATTATATATAGACCTTTTCACGATAACTGCGGTCCTGTAACTTCGAGTGGCAAAATGATACAGATTCCCGGAAAATGACGTCAAGAGACAATCAGTTACTATAAAGACGTCTATGTTTTGCGGGTATCTGTATCATTTTGCTAACCAAAGTCACAAGGCCGCAATTAACGTGAAAGGGTCTATTCCATTTGCTTGTTTGTTTTTGTGTTATCTCGAAAAACATATTTCATTTATGGAGATGTCACCAGTTTTAGATGAACTGACAAGCACGTTGACCTTAGCAGCGGACTGTCACCAATGCCATGAGGGATTATTTATGTGTCACACCTGCCATGACACGGAGTCTCGGTCTCGTGACTTTAACTTTCTATGCCGTGCCAATTTAGTACCTTTTTAAATCTTACGTCTAAGCCAGTTCTGGAATTGAATCTTGAATCTCCTGCTTGCGAGCCGATCACTCTCCAACTAGACCTTCGGAAACTATAACTATCAAAATTAACTGACGGCGAGTTTGAAATAGATAAATATAATTATTTATTGTTTGATTCACTGTATGGAGGGTCATCTCATTAACCTTTATAATGTATATTTAAGGTTTCAGCATTCTTGTTAACCCGATCATTTATATTTACAAAGAAATCTTTTTAATTGTTGACTGACTTGAAATCAACTTACAAATAGAAAAATTATACATAATTCAATATATTACATTAAAGATGCAGATGGAATTCTTTGTTGTATTATGAGTACTTCACCCCTGGGATTCATACGTTGTTTTCAAGTGTCTTAATGTAAATTAAGCGTATAAAAGAATTTAAAATTCTGTTACACTTACAGAGTTCAATGATTCAAATCCAACGAAAGTCATTGAAAAATCACAGTATTGTGATTTTAATTTGTTTTGTGTCAATATAAGATGTACACGGTGTTACAAACACACCAATTGAAAGAGGAACCTAAAGGAAAATTTTAGTCCAGAAAGGAAGTAAGTGATGCATATGGGAGTTAAAACGTGAAAATATTGTAGATTTGATTCTTAGTTTCTTCAAACGAACGTGAAAGTCATTGGATCCTGAGTTAAGACATATTTTCAATGTATACCGAAAAAGCTTCGATTTGACTGCTAGACCCTAAGATGTTTATGTTACAAAGTTTGTCAACCTGACGGAATTTTTCCCCAAAAATAGTGCAATTGTAACTTTTGTTCCACCATTGAAAGTGGAGCCCTATTATCTTGTATTGCCGAGCACAGATCGCTGGCCTGTCCAACTTAGATTTGATTTAGTGATTTTGTTCCTGCAATGTGAACTCTCGGCCACAGATTCATTTCTTACACAAATTTTTATAAAAAATCAACATATTGCTTGTCTTCGTGTAATTATGTTAGTTTAGTATTTGTTCAAAGTAGCTACAGAGAGTTGCATGTAGTTTTATGTTTTAAGGGTAAAATTACAATCGTGATCGTATTCAGTTGTCTTTTGTTTCACCGGTTGTTGGAATACAAAAACCAGGGTTGATAAAACGTCTTTAATGTTGATATGATAAGCCTGTACCAAACGCCTATAGCAAAATCAAAGAAACGCTTCATACTGAATTCGTTCGAATTCTCTACAAATCGAAGTCATGCTGATAAATACGATTTCTTTTATTCGGTTTGAGATATTGGGTGTTCTAATTTTGTTATTTTGGTTATATAAAACAATAAAAATGGTCCGTTTAAACATGGTGGTGGTGGATTCATTGCAGTGACTGGAGAAAAATAACACCGACACCGCTCCTTGAAAGATGAGAAAGATGTTGATAATATATGGAGATAGAGGAAGAGCATATTCTAATTTCTACATTAAGCAGACTACAGTCATTGAAGTTGATACATTGAGAATAAAATGAAACCATTAAACAAAGTTTAGGTTTAAATGGAGTTTTAATAACATTCAGGAAAATCTATAAACGAGCTTGGTTCACAGACCTGTGTATCGATAATACCTCTAATGGTATTTGCTTTGTTAAAAAGCGGTAGCGTTACAAACTGATTGGCAAATCTTATACACAAATGTCGCGTGCCAACCTCGTGGACGGTTTGATTACTTCTAAAGAGGCTTTTGGTTTTTAATACGCGCTTTCAATATATTTAAAAATGTAAATGTAGAAATTCTATACATACCAACCGCAAGAATAAAATGACTCGGCAAGTTAATTTTGTAGAAATACTCGTTGCAATCTTCAACCATTCTTGATTAAAACTGTATACCTGTCAGAGCCTCAGAATTTTCACCTTTCTTTATCTCTCTTTTGCAACTCAAAATCAATCGTTCATTTTTTTAAAGTGAAAAAGCAGTACATTTGAAAGCAGTCAAAATTGTTTAATACCACATATTTCAATTTTTCAAACCTTGTGAATTTTTAATTTATTTTCTTGAAATATTCAATATAGAAGCATTGACAAATGACTTTAAAACATTATAGATAAGCTGAACTTTTCGTTCTAGTATACTGAAACCTAATTTTAAAAATAAATGATCTGTAAAACTGAAAATATATATTGACTTCGTATCATCAACGATCTTTACCGTAGAGTGATTACAATTGTTATTTAGAAGAATATCTTCCCTATACATACTTTCAAGAATGAAAAATGTGAAAACATTAAATACCTGAATGTTTATTTCCATTTAACAGTATTATAAAAGATATTAAAACGTTTATAACAAACACAACACTTTTCATTTTTTTATAAAGTTTTTCATTTCCTACAACTTATCGTTAGTTTATAGAGAGAAATATAAAAACATAGAATCTCAACTAATATTAGTTTCAATTTTACTATTAAAAAACATTTATATCTTGCATTAGGAGTTATAAATCGAGATTCAAATTGTTTTAAAAATTAATTGAAATCATGTGTACAGCTGTCATATAAAATATTTATTTCAAACGCCTTATAGCACGATTTGATTTATTACGCCACGCGTCAGATCATGTTTATTATGATAATTTCTATATAATGATCATATTGCTTGGTTTCAATAGATGCCAGCTTTAACTCGGCAAAATCAATTAGACTGTCATCGCTTAAATACAGATGGCCAGAGCAACCAGCTCACAGCAACGAGTATTACAGATAATAAAATTATTCAATAATGGTGTATTTCTTTTTTATTTCTGGTACTTTATTGTACTCCAGGGTTCAGCACCGCCCGCTGGCTATAGATAATAACTGTGGGTTGGTCGAATACCGTTATAACTGTAGCAATAGTATCGATTGATTTGTGCACGTGGTCCTGGTATTATTATGATATGATAGATTGCAGGGTCTCCCGGATCCGATGCGTCACCTGGTATGAATAGATGTAGATTTTTCATCGTATCGTGAAAGCAGACGACACTGCACCTCGCTTAAGCACGTGTGAATGGGTATGACATTTTTGTAATATGAGAAGAAAATAAGAACTTTCATTAGAAACGAACAATCTTGTTCAATACAAATATGGAAAAACATCATGTCTATAGAAATATGTCTATGCAGATTGATCGCTGATGGAAGTATAGTATATTTACCTGTACTGCCTAGAAAAATCTCCATCTTGCAATTGAAACGAATGCTTGACAAGAGTAAACATAAGACTAGAAGGAAACATATAATAATTTATAGAAGGAATTAAATTCGAAACAGGAAATATAAAATGGAAAAAAAACAAAACATTACAAGGATGAAAAATAATAAGTGTTGTGATTGTGGTCTGTGATTGTGATGATGGCCTATTGGACTTTAACAGCTGTATCACTCATAGGACTTGTCCTATCCGTTAAAGGTTTGTATCAGTACTTCTTTATTCTTTGTCAAACTCATTGTATTCGTTTGTTTTTACCATTCCATGATAATGTAGGTTGTGTGTCATTTGTCTTTTAAGTCGTACGTTGCAGTATGTGACATGAGACATTGGGGAACGTTGAAGTCCTTCCGCATCCCTGCTTTACGTGAGATAAAGGCAGCGACTCATCTTCTGTTTGTAATCACATTTATCTCAGTGGATAATCAATTAAAATCTAGATACAAGATCTGTGTTATTTTTGTAACTGGTTGAAAATAGAAATACTAAAAGTAACCATATAAGTCGTACATTCACGTACGATATTGATGTATATATAAAGTTTCACCAATAGCTGGCGAATTACTGTAAACAATAGATAATCGCTTGATGACAGAGATGATCTATGAATGGTAAAGAAAGTAATTCAGAGAAATTTTAAGGAAACAGGTGGCCATAACCCCACACAATCCCCCTCTTCAGTTCAAAGATCGAACCCAGGTGAAAAAGACTGATAACATGTTATTCCTCTACCTTTTATACTACCCATTATCTAGATGAATATCAAGCAAAGTACAGTATAAATTTGTCTCTAAGACAATAAGAGATAAATATTTATGATGATTAACGGTCTGTCGACAACTTTTCATTTCCGTACAGCGGATTCTTGAGACTGAATGAAATAGTGTGTTTCTGGTTACCATACCAATCCTATATTTACCGACCCTAGCCTTTTTATGAGATCCTGTAATTACGGAAAATCGGTCTGAACCGGAGGGCTAGGCTATGTCTACCAAATTATGAAAAGAACAATTTTATGTGAAAATTTTTTTCCCATAGTCCTCCAAAATAGTTTACAATAATAAGATATAGTTGTTGTTTTCTCCGACATACATGACATGTTTAAAAAGAACTTAGGTACGGCCCACCCCTTGAAAGGAAAACGGCTAAATAAACCAACAAAACTTCCAACCTACCCACTTTGTTTTTGGAAATTGATTTAGCCGGAAGCAGAACTCTGATCATGCCAAGTATCGGAATAGTATTGAATGTATATATTTTGACATATTTAGTAATTTCTTATGGCCATTATTTCAATATCAAACAACCGGTACTGGAAACACATTTGTGATCCAGATGCTTCTATTTGGTCTAATTTTAGCAACATACGAATAAGGTGCCGCTAATAAATCTTATTTTACTGCATTTCACGAACATTTTATCTTATTGATTTTAAAATACATCAAATTAATTTCTTATCTCATGCTTAATTAAATTTGCATGCGGGAATGTTCTAAACCCTCATACAACATATTCATTTATATTGTCGTGGAAATAAAATACATAAATAGGGGGTCCGAAATCCCTTAGGAGAACAACCATATAAAACCATGGCCGAAACAAAATGTTTTGATTTGTAAATTATTTACATGTTTATAGAAAATGATAACAGTGTCTTTGACAACCAGAGTATTGTAGCCATATACATGTATATTAGTGTAGTCCTACACTGCACGAATGGAAGTTACTATATTAAATGTAGTTTAAAATGTTATCACTATTTTAGCCTTTGTTTGACTGTTGTATATTCTCTATCCGAACATAACAATGCATATCGAATTACCAAAAGGTAAAATATATCAAGGTCTTGTGTCTTGCGCAGTTTCTTCTTTTTCCAGATAATTACATTCATACAATATTTCTCCTTTTTACATTAATCTGTGCCGAATGTACTCAGAATGCATTTAAAATCATCAAAAGGGAACATTTCATTTCCTGATTTATTAAGCCAAAGATGAAACCCACCATATTTTAAATTATTAACAAAATAATTTGGCCTGTCTGACACTGTTTGTTATGTGAAATGATGGATTCAAGATAAAATTCTCAAGGGTGCCTTTGAATGGTTGAGTTCATGCTATTATTTCCTTAAGGCTTTCATTTCACTGATGGTTTTACCAATTATATATCAATATTTGAATCTTTAAAACATTCTTAGTTTAAAACTCAGTGACCCTTGTACTTGAAAAGAATTATGTCAAAAATGAGTTATATGTATATACAAGTTAAGAACATAACTGTAAATCGATGCGTATGCTCTCTCTCACTGGATGTAAATACTCTCTCTCTCTCTCTCTCTCTCTCTCTCACTGGATGTAAATCTCTCTCTCTCTCTCTCTCTCTCTCTCTCTCTCTCTCTCTCTCTCTCTCTCTCTCTCTCTCTCTCTCTCTCTCTCTCTCTCTCTCTCTCTCCAGCCTCATCAATCTATCTCAACCTACTCTCCCGACCCTCATCTCTCTCTCCCCCTCGCTCTCATCTCTTTCCTCTTCTCTCCATCACTCTCACTCTCTCTCTCCTCTCATCCTCTCTCCTTCTGCCTCTTCCCCCTCAGTCCCTCTCTCTACTCGCTCTCCTTTCCTCTCCCTACTCTCGCTCCACTCTCTCTCCTCTCTCCTCTCTCTCTCTCTCTCCTCTCTCATACCGCTCTCTCTCACCCTCTCCTCTCTCCGTCTCTCTCCCTCCTCTCCGTCTCCGCATCCTCTCTCTCTCTCTCTCTCTCTCTCTCTCTCCAGTTACTCAACACTTCGATTGTTTATTTACCATAACATTTCTATCACATACTCTACTGGAAAATAAACATTTATATGTGAAAAAGAATAACCCTTGAAATTTAGAATCAAATAAATAACAAGGAAACTCCGTCAAATATAGGGAATATTTGAATATTTCCATTCATTCACAAATCATATGCCGATAATAAATACCATCTATGTAAAAATTTCAATACATTTACAACTGCGTGTAGGGTTACATATTTATTCAATGCACTTCTTCACATTTCATTAAAAGGGTATACGTTATGTTAAGTAGAAAACACTTCTCATTTAAATAGCATTTATAGTGACGGACCCAGGCTTTGGAAATTGGGATTAAAAGTTCAAAACCTCCCAAAATAATCGAAATTTTATTATATTTTTCAATATTGTGAAAAGACATTTAAATTTTTGTAATAATCAGTATACACAAAAGTGTAAAAGGGACGGATTTACCTTTGCAAGGATGAGTTAGGAGATATTCCGTATCTTTAATCATGTTCTACGTATCTAATCAATGATTTATTTTCTTTCGATGGTTGGTTAAATATTGACCCAAGGTCAGAAATATACCAAAGTACAGCTGATATTGTCACTGAAAGGTAGAAATAGAAATGGAACTTACTCTGTTTTACAATACAGCAATTTGCTAGAGATGGAATCCTTTACATTTTCTTCTAAATAATGTCGATGGGGTTCAGTGCTCCGAGCTTTTGTTAATATGACTATAAGTCACCAAGATGTTTTAGCATAATACCTCTGAACAAGAGTTATTGACTTTAGTTCACTTTTAATTTTAAGTAATATCTATTTATCTATTTATCAATGTCTCGTTTTAATACTGATCCGTTAAGGGTTAATTAGTATATGTAAATTGATTTTACAAAGTGTTTTATATAAAACATCATAAATTTTCTCTTTTGGATTGTTGATTTAACTAAAAGCTTGTTGATACATTAAACTATTACATAAAAAATTCCGTAGCCGAATGGTTTGTACGTCGCACATTCAGCCATGAAATCTCTCATCTTTAGTCAGCGCGGGTTCGACCTCGCCCCACTGGAACCTAGGCTATTTTGTCAATATATGTACAAGTATATTCTAAACACTATGAAAACATGAACAATAAATACAATAGTATTAACTAAATACACCTTTTCTCTACAATTTCGATATTTGTCTAAATTTAGCTTTTAAAGCTGGCCTTTCATGCAAAATATATTTGTCGGCGGACTATTAAAGTCCATAACGTGTTCCTGTTAGCGACTTAAGAGTCTTAGTATTCGCTATCGGCGGACCACCTGTTATTCCATATGGTGAAAAGAAAATGTATTTACAGAAGCAAATTGATGAATTTCCTCTCATGGAGGAGTGTCGACTACAGAGCAAATACACAGATGAATCCATCAGTGTGCGATGAGACGCTGGGTCACTTAAGGATCTAACCTTTATACATGACCAATCGGATGAACCATACGTTTGTTTCGTTTGATTGGCTGATTGATTGTCCATCAATAATACGGTGGCCGTCATTTTTAACAGAGGAGGAGAGAACCTAGCAGCAAATTTACTCAGTACTCAAAGTCAACTAACTTTTCCAGATTTCACGATAAAACGCAAATAATTTATGTTGTAACTTGCCTTTTTGTATATTTATGGGACAGAATTGTCAATAATGATGAAAAACATTCATGAACTATGAAAAAATATTTATAGTACCATAAGCAACATATTTTTTATGTGAATGACGAGAAATGAAAATGTTACACCTGTTCCAAGACATCCAGAAGTCTAACAAACAACTGAATAGTCAAAATAGTCAAATAATGGTTGAGCTTGATTTTGAGTAAATTTGTTAACTTCAAGGTATGTTTACAATTGTATCCGAGAAAAGATCACATAAAACCAAATAAAATGGGAAACTTCCTCACGTAATCAACCACGGTTACAGCGAGGTTCGAACCTGTACTGACCATAGGTGACGGATAATTTAAAGTTCAAGGTCCATAAACCTTACTATATGACACAATACTTATCTGGCAGATCAACTCATAATTCAGTATATTTCATGTTTCAATATATCAGCTATTTGCTATGTTATCTTTAAGTTAGATTCGATTTCATAGTATGTCCATATAGATCTATTAACCTGCGACTTTTAATTTTTAGTTTATTTTTTTTTTATTCTCGTCAATTTCAGTTTTGATAACTGTAGTATCTCAGCTTTATAAAGTTGAAAATTTCACACTTTTGGATTTACAAACACATTATAGCAAACATTATGAATGCCAACAAGAGATTTTATTTATCGTGTGTACCTCTATGATAAATGCGCTAATGTAAACACACATGCTAGGTAGCCAGCGTGTAATATATCATGATAGTTTCAAGTTAAATGAAGAGTGAAAAGGATTTTCATGCTTTTATGCGTTATTGAATAAGATTAATTGGGATTTCAAAACGGAGTGGTGCCGATTTTAAAAAACTACTGCATCGCTCTCTAAGTGATATCTAATGATACTATGGAACAAACTGAGCGAAATTCAAATTTGTGAAATCTAAAACTAATATTGAATGTAATTTACATAATGCATGTAATCGATTACTGTATAGGTTTTACCGCAGTTTTACATTTAAGTGTTTATCACTGCCTTCTGTAACTATCTATACGGTACTTTTGAATACATATTTCATAGTTGTGAATGCATGCAGTAGCTTAAAGTGAGTCATACAAAGTAACATCAATAACAACCCACTTGCACTTTGATATATTATACTTAGTCCATGTGCAGTGTTGGCTTTCTGGAATATTGGTAACACTGAATATCGTGTTTCATTGTCTAGATCAAACATGCAACCAAAATGTACACCATGTATATAGTTCAATTAAAGTCTGTTGCAATGTAGTTAATTCTCTTTCCAATACGAGGTAGGTCTAATAACGGCAGCGACATTGTCATTTTGGTATTTGTTTTTAAGGAATTTTAAGGCGACTCAGTGCGTTGGTTTAACATGTAATATTGTTTGATAATAAACATATTTACACATTTGATGAAATGTTGTTCTTATTTAACCCTTTCAACCCTACAGACCACAATAGACCGATCTAAGCAATGAAATAGAACAAACCATTTAAATATTTAGGGAAGAAAGGGTTAAAAAGAATATTGTTTTATGTCACACTCGACAATTTTTCGGTCATATGGCGGTGGTAAGGTTTTAGTGCTGTGTGGGTAGAATCCGGTTACAACGTACTCGATAAGGAAAAGTCGGCAATCCCCAAATAATATTAGATAGGCATTTTTGTAACTTAAAATCACTTTGTTTCGAAATGAGATTTGACATGTTTGAAACGTGATGATTGAGCTTTATCATATATTGTCACTTATTTTAAGAAAAAGTATGGTCATACCTATGTTGTATCTACAATAAATACACGTTCTGCAAGATTGCTGGTCAGTAGAGTAATCAGGTTGCTAGCCCTGGATATAGTCAAAACATGTCCTAGGTTTTATATGTAAAAGTTAGCGGATCATGAATATGAATAGATTTGAATGGTGGCAGTGAACTTAAGTAAACAGATATTCTTCGAAATATATCAGTTTTGAAAACTTTCAGGAATAAATCAATAAATGCTCTTCCATGTTTACCCCGCTGTCCAGTAATCAGACCGCAAATGATACTTAATTATTGATTTCACCGTGTAATTTCCCGTACTTTAATCATTTATTTTGCCATCCACCATTTAGTTCGATAAATGAAATGCAAAAAGACACTTAATATCATTAATATCAATTTGATATCGTTTAATTGAATAATATGAATCGGATCCGAAGTAATACTATATCAGTTGGCCATTTTAATACCCCAGCTGAAAGGTTTAACATCTTGGGAGCAGTGATACGATCACATTATCTTGAAAGTGTATTTCACGCATAATAACTTGGATCACTATAGTTCGCCTAATCGTATCATTTTGGGTCCTGAAATAAATCAGCATATTTTTATCAAAAATTGTTGGAGATTTCACGGGAATTATCTGATTCTTTGCGTAAGCAATTTTCTCCAGCATTGACAAATTGATTACAATTATACTGGCCCAGAGCTCAATGATGTGATATCCATATTGTGTTGACGTTTTATTAAATTTGTATATATTTGTGAATCCATCATTGAAAATAGACTTGCACGTGTTTCCGATTTCGAAAAACAACAAAACGCTTTTTGTAAATGATACTGATCTTAGTGATTCGTGCGTTTGTGCATGTAATAGAATTAAAAACGGCGTCCCTAAAACATCAAACAAAAGAAAAAATTACTTTTTAGCCATATGCTATAAATAATTTAGAAAACCAAGACATCCATATAGAATCCGTAATGAAATGAACAAACAAAATTATGGTCTGAGCATCAGAAAATTGTTTCTTAATTATAGTATTTTGTAATAATTTTGTGGTAAAAAATTGAGCGAAATATGCAAACTAGAATTTTAACATCTATAGAATTATCATTAACATAATATACTTTTGTGATGATGATGACGGTGATGGTAGTGGTGGTTGTTTAGATGATGATGAGGATGTGTTTTAAAGCAGAAAACTGTAGTTTGTAGGCGTATTCAACATTATAATAATACGAGACTTGAGACTCTCTTAGCTTTTTGCAGTGATAATAGAATGCATTCCAGATAGGAATGTACATTTAAGACATCTTTGTAAACGTTCCAAGACGTCTAGTGCCCGCCATTTGCAGACTTTCAGTATACTCAGAAGAACAGTCACTTGATCTCTTTATATCTAAGAGAGGATACAATCTATGGTAATAAATCCTATATAAATCACAAACAGAGAAATCAGAAAAGCTACTTCAATCTCACAACCTTCAGCACCGACCACCTGGCTCTCATGCACGGTGCTCTATTCAACCGGCCATTTATGCATTCACTAAACATGAATGTTTCGATAGTTATATTTATAGTTCTGTACGTGAAAGCTCGATCTGAGAGATGGAGGCAAAAAAAGTATTAACATACGTAAATGACAATATCAGTCTGTAATACTAATAAACTCGTTCCTGTTATCTATTCTAATGAACAGTATTATATTTAATGAATAGTACTATCATCTTATTGTCTTATGTGACAGAACGTCTGGTAGAACCTGTTAGAATTGACTAAATATATGAATTTTCTAAAATGTTTTTGAGACCAACACACAAACGAACGTTTTCTATCTCTTTAGGGAAAGATATATCTGCTTATGGAATATGAAATTCATCAATCCAGATTAAATAATCTCACAACCTGCTAATCACAATGGCGAATCCTGTGAGATAAATTGGAATTGATATCAATGTATTTACATTTTTCAAGATGGCATGCGTCATTCTCATTTTTACAGATACCATATAAGTGTGCACTGCACAGCGTTCAAACAGTAAAAACACTTTCATTGAAAATTAGGAGTATTTTTGTATGCATGCTTTGGAAAATTAAGTATTCTGACAGAGTATATGACGTCAGTATTATTTTACCATTTTTAGTCTAGTGTTTAACAATACATCGACGAAGCCTTTGAAATTTGATAAATTTTATAACGAATTCTAGCAACCCAAACAATTACGGCATAACTGTAATTTTTCGCTCCGGTTTATTTTTCGCTATTTGCATCCTAAGATGAGTGGCGAGTTTAAAATGAAAGCAAAATTTTTAAGCAAAGTAATTGAAGCATTGACATATTTACCATTAATTAGACCATGGCGATTTAGGGCGAATTTAAGATTGGATAAGTATGTTTTCTGTCTCAATAATGACAAGGTATACAGTATAACATTTACAACGGTGGGTAAACCTAGTACCTGGTATTTCTATACCAGCTGATAATTTTATACTAAAGTAATATTTCGCACTGATAACACCATCTAAATCCTTCAATAGCTAAGATAGTAATCTTTTACAGTGGTTACTCTTAGACGGATTTGGCTATACGCTTAGATTATCAATGGGCCTTGTATGATACCTTTTTTTCTTTAGAAAATATACATTTAACTTAAATTGGACCTCAAGTTATGAAGTCTAACTAACAGAAACGATCGTCTTGAGCATTAAATTAAATATTATATATATATATATATTATTGGTAACTATAACTTCCTTTAGAGCGCGTGACATCGCTTGATTTCAAAGGAAAGAAATGCAACTTTTTGTAAGCAATATATTCATTTTAGTACAATATTTTAACACTGATTCAACAAATAAATGATGCATGAAGCATTGTAGTGGCTGACATTTGTCCAATATTCATTGTTTTTTACATTGCCACATGGACACTACTAATGATAACATTTTGGTATTTATACTTTATAATCTGTAATGTATTATAGCCAATGTTTCTACTTAAATATGACTCCATATGTTTATTAATAACATACATACATTAAGAATCTGTACAAATCACTGCTATATGAGAAGTATACAATGTGTTTCTCCGGTATAAACGGGGGACAGATGTGTTTGAATAATGCCATACGTCAATGCACACTTAATGCAGCGTACTTAAGTAACATAACCAGTCACACTATGTTATCTAATGTCATGTAATGTTATAGATATATCTATACAATAAACATAAAAAGTATATACGGTATATATATATATATATATATATATATATATATATATATATATATATATATATATATATATATATATATATATATATATATATATATATATATATATATACTGTGTTGTGTGTTTGTATGTGAATAGATAAATTGACAAAATAAAGAGAAACCCTGATTTACATTCAACTATGAGCTACAAAATGAACCAAATTACTGCATTTTATCCCTGCTTGTAGAAAAAGATAATGTTATTTCGCTTGAAGCAAAATGATAGCATTTCATATCATACTGCATCTATTGAAAACGGCAAGCTCATAAAATTTTATGGAAAAAAGGTCACCAGAAATTAGGTGACAGTTGTAATTGTCTGAAAAAACACATTTAAAAGGTTAGGGTTAGGGTTATATGTATTTCAATATATATTGGATAAATTTCTGGTGTTAAAATCTGTATTGTCATTTTACTGCAAAGGTACCAAGATGTGCTCTACAATATGCATTGTTTAAGTACATCTCAGTCTTCTATGTTTAATCCTTTTCATCTCTCGCTAACGGAAAGAAGATTCCAAACAGGTTGGAATGTTTGTTTTAATTTTATAGCTTCAATAATTACATTTCATAAAGTAGTATTAATATCCGTACCGTATTTGATCACTTGCCTTTCTCTTGGATACTCGAGTGAAAATATTAACAGACGGAGTACAATAAACAATTTCTGCAACTTGTTCGTAGAGACACCAGGGAAATAATAGTCGAGGATATCACTGCATATAAACCGGGAAAATTGATTTTTTATTGATCCGTTTCTTTTTATAGGAAATGATGAAATCAGAGCAGTAAAGTTTTATAACGTACGGACTGTACGTTTGTGTTAAAACCGTGGATTGATTTAGATTGTATATAATATGCAAATGAACTGGTCATAATTATGATTTAAACAATTAAATAGCAACTATAGTTAAAGATGAAAGAGAATTGATTATATACTATGCTTTTATTGAAATGTGTGTTAGGTTTTGCGCACATTCAGTACTTTCAAGATTAAAGCGATATGAGCTGTCGTAGGTGCAAATTATTACATGCACATATTATGTAATATTTTATCTCAAATATATTAAAATCATACTATCTGGTGGTTAGGACAAATGCATGCGTATAATTACAACAATCTTGCCAAAAGTAACCCGTTATTATCGTTTGTTTACAGTCCGTCATGACTATCACCATTGTAAATTAACTTTCCGTAAATTTTACCGAATATTCGTTTCGTTTCTGACATTGTCCACGTGGCGGGTATATCAGGTGACCTCGGTCCATTTGGCAATATTTGCATTTATTCTTATAAAAACTGCAATCGCTTGAAGATGATCACGTGATCATAGCTTAACTCAACTGGACACCAACGTAGATACGTCGGATTCTAATTTGCATCAGGCGTTTACAATAGTGTGAAAAACCACATACTTCACTGATCATTTTAAATAAAAATCGCACCCTGTATTTTGAAAGTAAATATAAAATACATAAGATATAGGCCGACTTTAAGATATAGGCAGAGTTGTCAAGGGCAGAGAGTGTTGGTTCTGAGATTACTGATAAACCGAGCTTGTAATGGACCGAAATACACTTGCCCCAATTAGGAACCGCATTTGATTTGGCGTAAGGGTTCAGTAAGATTTTGTAAGGTACGGGAAAACCTAGATTCTAATCATTTTTTTTACTACAAATAATTTCGAAAAGAAAATCTTTAACAACGTTTAACGTGTTAGATAATGCATTTGAACACACATTGTACCATATTCTCGTTTAGAAGTCATGGTGAAAATCTTCACTGTGACAGCTTATATGCCTTCAAGAACTGTTTGTTCAATTAACGAAAGCAGCGTAAAGTACAGGTGTTAAATATATGCAAAGTATCTTTGAAAGAACGTCTGTTGTTTTGTTTGACCTCAGAATAAAAACTGAGAAGTGAATAAAAACCGAAAAAGTTGCTTACGACAACATAACATTTTAAACGCGAACGAAAACGTGATATCTTCAATTTCGTTAAAAAGTTAGGCACTTTCAAATTTCCCATGGGTAATTCTCAATTCCAAAAACAAGTAATACCATTACATCAATGGTTTAGGTAATACTTATTGCGTTAAATATCGACCGTTTAAACAGGCAACAACGTGTGCTACAAATTTAAGGAAAACCAAGGCGAAAACATATTACATCAACATCTCTAACACGATCCAAGAATTCATTTGACAAGATTTATTTTTCTTTACTAAATAAAGAGAGAGAGAAAGAGAAGGAGAGAGGGAGAAGAAGAAAAAAAACACATTTGAGAGGATTATGTATATATGTATACGCATAATTAACAAAAGACAAATGAATACATCGGCTGTAAACGTGTGAATATTATTACACATGAACAAATACATTTCAGTGGTCATGTTTAAAGCCCTTAATGTGTATTTCAATCATATATTCATTTACCAGGTTTGTGCTGCCATAGTCGTGACGATGCATACGAAATGATGATACTCTATATACGGCAGTAAGGATCATTCGTATTAGTATAGGTTTTTCAGGTGCTTACTCTTTCTAACGACTCTTTCGCCACATTAACATTGTTTGTCATTTTTCATAATGGAGTAAGCATTTAAGTTACGATTTACCTGGGAAAAATCCTAAGACTTGTAAATATATGTAGATATTATCACAAAATCATCGACAGAGCGGAGTTGAGCCTGGTAATGGCCAATCATTCGTTTCAACCAACTGCGTGGAATAAGTACAACTATGCTATAGTATTTCAAAAGTACATACGTAGAAGTCGATATCTGTATCGCAGTGCTACAAAAAATAATTGCTTCTCATATCTGCAGTCAAATTGAAATAATTTACCCACACCTAATAAACGGTGAAAATTGTCTTTATAAAGCAGATATTAAATCTATTCTATCGATTTCATCTTCATTGATATTCTTTAAATACAGCTTAAATTGCACTTAAGATATCGAGTTCTAGAAAGAAACATATCGATTTAAATGAATTATGTTACAAACAAACTGATGGATGAACATATGTATATATAAAATTTCCTATACAGGTTAGATGCCTGGTGTTGCGGTTAGTCTTTTACAATATATATAAAAAAATAAAGCTTAATTTGTGTATAATGTTTTAACCCTTACTTTTATCTAGTAAAATTGTCAAAGTTGTCAAAAATGTGACAGCAATTACAGGTGTGGTCAAATGTTTTAATTACCCATAACATAATATCAGCGCGTCTTTTAAGATGACCCGGACCAGTTTACAAATTATGACCAAAATTGAACTGCAAAAGTTTAATTGCTTATGATGCATATACATCAGCTCCCTGTTATCATTTGAAATGAATTATAGCCTTGCAGTTTGCAAAATGAATGTCTCGTGTTCAATTTCCGGTTTCAGGTCAAGCCAGAAACGTCTATATGTCCCGTTTCTTCGACAAACTCTGGAAATTCATAGACCTTTTGAATGAGACTATTATCAGTGGTCCCGTGATACGACAGGTGTGTCACATTATATATCCATCGCTACATTGGCTTTAGTCCTCAGCATAGGTCAAATAGAGTTAGTTTCAGAAACGATATCGTCTTGAGCATTATAACTTTGGTATTATGTTTATAATATTTCAACTCGCCTTTAGGTGGTAGCATCTCTATTTTCAATGGAATTTGTGGAGTGTTTTGTTGAACGTAAAAGCAGCAAACATATTTTGTGATTCCAGCATAACAACCTGGCCAAGAGTTTAGGAATCTACCAAAGGAACCATGTTTATTGTTATCTTTTCATATGTTTATATTATCGTAATACAATCCATCAATATTTTTAAAGAAGGTAACAATACATTGACAGAATTATGGACTACAGTTTTGTTTGACATTGGCATTGGCACACGGATTTCTTTCCGTGATAGCTTGACCATTTTGTCATCTCAGTTACTTATAAAATAGACCAGTAAGTAGACTTCAAAACGAAAATTCCTCTGTCCTGATATTCATTCTAATGACATAATCAATGAGTACACTACACGAGTGCAAAGAGCGAAACAAATAAAATGAAACCAAATCGCTTGAATTATGTGCAACACGTTGCAGTACTTTATAAACGACATCAATATGTATGTCCCAGAGATAATCATACAACGATCTCATTATGGAATAAAATATTTCTAAACATTTACGTAGATTGATAGAATAGAAAAAATAATCTAGATACATTTCAGAAAGTGTACGAAACTCAAGTAAGATGGTGTAAGAGTGAGAGAGACAGCGTGTGTGTGTTTCAAGTGGTTTCTCCCGATACACATATATGATTTAAGTAAGATCTTGAAAATAACATAATAAATGGGATATAAAAACGCGCGGGCGAGCGTGTGTGTGTGGGTGGGTGTGTGTGAAATATAAATGTCTCTTGGCACAGAGTATAAAAATTCAAAAATACGCTGAAGATATCTCTTTTTATCTTATTTTGTTCTGTAACCACTTTCGCCTGTAGGCTCTTTAGAAAGAATATGGTAGCTATGCAACATATGGAAATCTAAAGGAAAAATATATCCCGTCATGAAACAACAGCAGATATGATAAATACCTAAGTATATATCTGCTACTTTTTGATACTTTATTTTCAGTAGTTTACTTGCATACATCATAAATAATAAGCCCAACGCAGTTTTGAACATCGGCAACTCTATACAAATAATTGCACCTCCGGAAGGATACCAAGCAGCATTTTCCCTCGTAAATGACAATCTTGGTATCTAGTTATGGCTTGTTTACTTGTTATTTGAATATCAAAATCTTTTGGGAACCAGTTATAGCATATCACGTTATCTGTTTAAGATAGTGGGGTTTTATATGAGTCAATTGTAACATTTTCGGCTGGTAAACATAAATGATTTTCAACGAGAAAATAATCAACACACGTGTCATCATTGTGCAAAAATACTGCTGGAAAATTGCATTATTCATTTATTTACGTAACATAAATAGATGACATCCGTATATCTAGTCCTTTAGGACCACATGTGGTGGATCAGTGGGTAAGAACGTTTGCTTTGGTCTGGTGATAGAACGTTCGACTGGAAAGCGGAAAAACACGGGTACTTGTACCGGGTAATTCTAAAGACTTTTTTAAATGGAAATAATTGTTCCTTTGCCATGATCTCTACATAGGTCACGGGTCTTTCGGATGAGCCTTAAAACCGATAGGGGTGGCACGTAAAAGAACCCTTATTGTTTTGGTGTCGATGCATAGCACAGGTCAAAATTTGTGGCACTGCACTTAAAGCTGTAGATATCTCCATATACGTGGATAATTGTCTCGGGTATGTAAAATAATGAGCATACAAAAATAAGGAAACGTTGTATCAATGGTAGGGACTATACCTGTAAGGTTATAATTTCTGTCAACAATTGTATCAACCACGTGTAATTCGGATGAAACTTGTCGCCCCGTATCCTTATAGGCGTGGCAGATAAGAAAGGCTCACTTCATTAACATCTGTCCATATCAATGGTCAATATTTGTGTTAATTGTGATAATATCTCCGAGTCAAAATACTTCGGAGCACGTAAAAACAGTACCCTTCATTTAAACCCTTCATGTCCCAGAATAAACTCAGGATTCCGGTCCTCGTATGTAGCGATCCCTTTCATTTGGTTTGTCGCACACAGGTGAAAATGTCGCTAGCATGCGTTTCCCTTGATCAATACTATTCCAAACAAACTGAAGGAAACTCTCACATTCTCAGAAATTGTTACAGTAATGGTTTTCTGTTTGACAATAGAGCCATATAGTCAAGATTCTGACGAGAAAGGTTTCTGTTGATAAGAGATTGATATTTTTTCAGAGGAAATGGGAGAAAATTTTGACAAGATGCGTTAGGTCTGATTAAAGAGCTGTATTTTATATGACAAACATCAACGCTTCCTTTTGACGAAAAATCAATTCTAAAATGAGGTTAAGTTTTGCTTGTGACGAGGAATAATGTTATATTATCAGAGGTTATCCATGGGATAAACCGTAATGTATTAATTATAATACTTCTCTCAATTATCAGTATTTTATCTCTGGTAGATTTAGTAAATTTCTATTCTTCATTTATTACGAAATTATTACGACATGAAATTAAACAGAAAGTTAAATAATACAGTGGTTGTGACATTTACTTTAATTGTGAAAAAGTGCTTGTGGTAGATCCATTCACTGCCATGTTACAAAGTCCGGATACTGGTAGGTTCAATAAACCCGGATAATGAATGTTCCATCAAAATACACCTGGGACACCGGAGAAGCGTCAATTCTATGACATACTTAGCAGATATGTATATTTCTAGCTCTATATCTTCTTTTGTAAGTGAAAAATACTAAGCAAGAAGTAATCCATAACTAGATAAATATTTGAGTTTCATGACTATCAACATGATACCAAGGATAGAGTTCGGGACAAAGTGTAAATAAATTGCTTAACCCTGTCGACCTTGCAAACCATCATAGACAGATCCTAATCTATAAAATATAGCATACCAATCAATTAATCAAGGGTAGAAGGGTAAGGACGATCGCTACTCCACATGTAAAAAGTTTAGCTCAAATTTTAAATAGATGTATAGTACCGAAAGAACAAGTGATGTGAGAACATTACATCTAAACCGAAATGAGTTGTGACAACATGATATTATAATTTTGGTGCTCGAGATACACAAATCGTTGGGAATTTATCTGTTTAGCTTATAGATAGTTACCATACTTAAGAGCCAACCTGGCTCAGTAGAGCGCTCGACTCTTGATCGTGAGGTCGTGAGTTCGAGTCCAGCCGGCGTTTTTCGGACTGAGAGGTCCCGTCTCACAGTAGGTGTCGGCAAGTTAAAGAACCCTCACTGCTCAATGGCTGTAAGTGCTTAGCATAGACCAAAATTTGTAGCCCTTCGCCGGCATTTGGTGACGTCTCCATATGAGTGAAAGATTCTTGAGTGGGACGTTAAACAACAATAAACAAACAAACAAACGATACATAAATATCATGCAATGAAATATCGTAGTCTGCTTTGTCGTATTTTCAACTAAAGGCATTTAAAATTTGCATTTAAATTTAGGATGTAATTTTTATATAGCTCACAGCAAGAGGTCTTGAAATAATTCATTGCAGTTAAAATTAAATCTTTCTCATATTATATACTTTAATTTGTTTTATATAGATAATTGTAAACTCATTGATGTCAGTTCTTTATGAAGGTTGTTTTGTTGAATTTAACTTTACATTGAATGTTAAAATGGTTCTTATACATTCCAACTCATTTTGCTAAACGTTATATAAACTTTCTTGCTGATTACGTTGTTAATTGATTACAACCTCATTAATACGGAACTGAATATCAAACGGCTTGATTACATGGATTACAACATTATTAGGGGTCTCTGTGTCCCAGTCGTTAGAACATCGCGCTTTAAATAATAAAGTCTAACATTTCCTGTGGGCGCAGGTTCGATTTCCGCTGGAACTTAAGCTGATATTTGTGGGAAAGTTTGGCAGTTTAATTGCGGAAGGCCGGTACTTTATTCCCGGGTAAATTCAAATTACAACTTTGTTCGTACCTCAGGATGACAGTCTATTTATTTATGTTTTACCTGTTCGATGGCGGCCGTTGAGTCCTCTATACCAATTGATTTCTTCCTGACTTACTTCATTTGACTTTTACTGTGGGCTTGCAGTGTTTGTGGCCGATAAACAGGAAATGCTTACTCCTCCATGACACCTGATCCCATATCTGTATTTCCAAGGTTCGTGTTTGTCAAATGTTCACCAGATTTGTATAATGTCTCCTTAACATCATGGAGATTAATTTTTATATTCTACAAAATTCAAGAATATAAACACATGTTTGGTTTAAATTTTAACACCGGTTCGAAAAGATTAATCTAATGCCATTACCTCTTTTAAATACTTTGATAATAAATCAAACAATATGGGAACCAAAGTATCCTAGATAATCAAAACAGAATGTGTAAGAATTTCATTAGATCGTCTTAATTTAAAATGATATCGATGGTTTTCTAGATAATTATTTCCTGATATAAACCAGATAAGCGAGGCAACTGACAGCGGTACAGATAATATATTACACTAAGACACCTATATCCATAGTGTATCAATTATAAATGAATCCATAGAAACCACACAACTTCAGACTAATCGACTGGGCGAATTTACGGCATTTTTTCTCCTGCAGATGGCGCCTTAAAGTACGTGAATTAAAGGTTAATTTTGAGATTTTAAATATCATATATATATATATATATATATATATATATATATATATATATATATATATATATATATATATATATATATATATATATATATATATATATATATATATATATGATAGCTCTATGTATATGTGTATATATATTGTAATTTTAAGCTGTACGATGGGATTAACAATGGTCGGATTTACTGATCTATTGTACAAAAACACGAGAATCCAAATAAATTGTTGTGGCTGATATCTGGGCATGTTAGTTTTTTTCTTTTTGTATCGATATTGGTAGGCACACATTTTCTATGAATGTCAAAATAAATGACGGCCATAAGATATAAATATTATTATAATGAAGTAAATTGCATTGCCGTGTAACGTATGACATTTTGTACCACAGGCATCGAGTCTGTCTAAATTATACTGTGATATGAATCGTAACCATAAGCTTTTTACGAACTTAAAGGCATTTTTATGGAGAAAAATATCAATAGTGATATTTTCGTCAGTAAATACCTCTCTAAACATACATATTATCATATGCGGATACAACATTATATGTATATATTCTTATCCACATCCATATTTAACAGATGTAATGCTCATTCTGTTATAATAGGTAGTTATGGTCTGCAGAGGTAATTATGCACTTTGAGCGATATGATATATCCACTATTCATTGCCTTTCAGATTACGAAATGAGTTGCCTGTTGAATTATTTTCATTGCCACAAATACACACAAATAGTACTGAATATTGTTTTATTTCGATGTAAATCAAATGTCAAAAATTGCATTTTCGCCCCTGCTTAATTTCGCTCTTTTACGACAGAAAACATATTCACCCCGTCTAAATTCGCCATAAAATACCATTGTCATATATGTCCGTATTTCAATTATTTAAATAAATTGAAAATTTCACTTTCATTGAAAATTCGTATTCTGATCTTATGACGAAAGGGGGAAAATAACACAAGAGTGAAAATTGTACAGATATACAGTTTAATAAATCTTAGGAAGGAATCCTTCTTAGAGGACCCACTGTAAAATTAATATATTAGCTTATTTAAAGTGAAAACATCTTTGTAAAATGTAGTTACCATCAAATAATTATTTTGTGTTCACTTTATAATGAAATATAATTTCTAATTTCTGAAATAAACGAGATATGATAATTCTGAATACGATTTAAAATAACATTAAATCAATACTTTAGTATCTCTGATTTTTACAAAGATGTTTTCACTTTAAATAATCTAATATATTAATTTTACAGAAGGATTCGGCAGTACATTTATCTTTATTAATTGGTTTTGTATGGTATTACTTTTCCTTTTCAAATTCGAGCTCAACTGATGAAGTCTTATTGACATAACCGATCGTTTTTAGTATTTGTTTTTTTCTTTTTTAACTCTTTTGTAATTTTTGTATTATTAGTAATACCTATATTATTTATCACACCTACAATATTTTTAATATTCAGTGTATCAATGGATTATTAACATATACATATACATATTAACCCCAGTATGTCTATATGGTATATTGCATTTTATCATATACATTTGAATTTGACTGTTGACTCACGACGGGTGTGACCGGTCAACAGGGGGCGCTTACTCATCAATGATACCTGACCCCATCTCTTTCCTAAGGTCCGTGTTTGTTCAATGTTCACAAGATTTGTATATGTATCCTGGACATCCTAAAAATTTATACCTTGATATCTCAGATTTTTGTACAGGTACATTTTGATACTTCCGTGACATCATTAGTAATTGTCACGCACAAGTTGACTTAAATGACCTAGGTGTTCATTACATACGAAGACAAACTTGAAAAACACTTCATCTGTTGTATGCACAAACATCTTCCCTGGCAAACCAATGTTAATGGATTTAGCAGGAAGGAAATAAGTCAATAGTTATATCTTTCAGATCTTCACGATAAAATTTGTGATTTCATGAAGAATGATAAACTCATATATTTTTAAACGCTTATTTCTTTGAAGAAATGTATTTATTTGTCCACGTAATCTTCTGCAACATTATTTTATTAAAACCAAGATATATAACAAGGAATAGTTATGTCAAGATGTCTGTTATAATGGTGGTTGATGTGTAATTAAGAATCATACGCTTTGTGAGTTTTATTTAAAATCTATGGAGGTTTACGACGTTTTCATAGAAACCCGTTCTTGTGATTTGGGCCATATATTTCGATCTATAGTTACACACAAAGAAAATATAGATAAACAATATTTGGACGACAGAACCTATCAAAATTTGTAAGTGACCCATTAATGAATCAATTCGGTTTCCTGGAATTGATTTGTTATTGTACAATTTATCGTCCTGTCGCTTTGAAATAAAATTGAAAACGAAAACCTAATTGTTAATAAAATGAAACGTTTGCGTTTGTGAGTGATAACATTTTCCTGTTAATAGAGGTATTGATATAGCTTAGCTGCGTTCCTATCATATGTAAATAAGAAAATTCATTTGTATCAACGTTCGTGATGGAAATATGTTTGGTTTGTATTGATGACACTGCTGTGTCGATTTAATATATTTCCGGCATTATCAATTTCTTTAAAATCACAAAATAGTAAAGCACTACCAGGCTAAAATGAACATTGACTTTTTATTCCATAAAATAGTTCAATATGCTTACGCAATTTGATTCTGATGTCTTAAAATTGATTGAGACTTTTTGACTTTGTGTCTAGAATTAAGAGTCGGTTTCACTTTATAGCTGACTCAATACTGTACGTAAACAAAAACCAGCCGAGGTTTAGACCTGTTGTTTGTCAGGATACCCACTGTATCAGAACGTAAACAATCAAGAATGTATCCGTGTGGTATTAAAATACCGAAATAATTCAATTTCTTTCCCTACATGACATTTCATAAACTTTTAGAATTTTTTTTAAAGTATGTCGAAAAAATATTTATATAAACGATTTGCGTACCTTGTCCTGAAATGAAGAAAAAAGTTTTGTTTACAACATAATTTAGTTTTATGTTGTAAATTTAACCTTATATCATAAGCTCGCTATCGTCACAAATATTCGTATCATTATCTCTGTATTAATTTGTTGTTTCGTCATTTATTCACGTATTTATCATCATCATCATCATCATCATCATCTTTATCATCATCATGATTATTATTTTTATTATTATTATTATTATTATTGTTATTATTATTATTATTAGTAGTAGTAGTAGTAGTAGTAGTAGTAGTAGTAGTAGTAGTAGTAGTAGTAGTATTACTATTATTATTATTTACACACAGTACAATATTTTAAATGATTTAATAGCAAGATAAAGCGTATACTTTATTGTATATTATAACATATGAAAAATAACATTTCAGAAAATGTTGACAGGTAATCGTACCATTATAGTACCTGTATTTATCTGCATTACTCTTTAAATACACCATGGAATGAGGGTCGCTTCATTTTGATATTATCAGTTCCTATATGTCATTAAACTTATGTTACATATGTTGGTATCAAATATGTGCCTGGCCTGACTTTTTCAGTGTTGTGAAACAGTAGACACCAGTGAACTTTGGCTTGGACTGAATTGGAAAATTATGTTCAGATATATTTAGCCGTGAGTCAAATTCCTGTCATGGCAAGAATTGATGCTGGTCTGTCATGAAAAGTGATTGTTTATCACGCACTATGAAATCTTGTAAAATGCTGACAAATTAGGCTTACATAAAGTAGAATTGAAATTAGCTTTTTTCTTTTTCTTTTTTATTTAGTTTTTGTGGTGTGTCATCAAATGGAACATCCAATACATTGTTAATTGGATGATTAATTAATGAGTTACCTATTATTATAATCATTATTGATAATGCATGCTGAACAGTTTACTCTGCATGTGTAAATTTCAGTTGCACATAATGTTTTATTTAACCAAACCAATTTTATATGCATGGAACTTAAGTCTGATTTACTGTTAAGTATTCCCTGTTCATGATTATGACCAAATTTTAATTCCGTAAGATATCAAATACGCAACTTTTTATATGTAGCTTTTGCTTCTGTTGAGAAACTAATGAAAATGTACCCAGACGCATTGGTAAACATTTCAACCCTACATTCCATAAAAGGCTGGTCTTAAACAATAGCAAAGAGCATACCACTAAGATGCTCAGGGATGAGAGGGTAAATATAGACTTCATCAATACCAAAATACAGAACACTAAAATTCTTCCGTGTAAAACAATCACTCATTTTTACATACAGCCAAATGGTTCTGTTACATGTAAAAAAAAAAGGGGGGGATCTGTTCAGTCAAACAAAGCAAACGGATGGAAAGAGGTCGGAAGTTCAAATATTATAATGCACTGATAGGAAATATATTTGAACCACTGAATAACCAATCGTATTGTAAAGGGAGGTTTCTGTTACGTTCAGGTATGGTAAAATTCATATAACCTGGTCGGGCGGTGTCTTGTGACCTTTTTTTTTTTTTTTTTTTTTTTTTTTTTTTTTGGCCTAGACGAGTTTAAGTTTTAAGTAAAAAAGTAGAGCATTAGAATTACACTAATTACAGTAATCGTTTCTACTTGTCACCATACATAAAAGAGTATCCAGTGAAAAATAAAACTCTTTTCTCGTGCATTTTATTATTACCGAGTAGAATCATCTTTATGGTAATCATAAGGTTAACCCCCCCCTTCCCGTGCCATCTTATGTGAATCGAATACTAGATAAATAGTTAGCAACGTCAATTCAGTGTAAAATCCTACAGTTTGCATACAATTCCTTTAATTCCATTTATTACTATGTCGATAATTTTCAAAGTAAAAATGAAGCACATTAAGTGCATGCTTAAAAATTCTTCAAAGTAAAATTGAAGAAGCACCATTGGATAGTCGAAACTCCTATCCATTAGAATAGGACAAAATATTGTTTGTTGAATAATGATTTATAGTTTTATTTCAAAATCAGTTCTGCTCTGGATATGTTCCTTTGAAATAATGCATTTATGTTAATTTATTATAATATCGATAATGCTAATATACAGACGTACATGAATTTTAAATTATTATGCTTGATAATTATGAGATCAAATTATGTTTTCAGTTATTACCGTAATTAATCTAGAGTCGTGTTTGGGTAAAATTTACGTTTTGGTGATATTCAATTCAAATTTTCAGTTCTTATCAGCCATAGTAATATATAAAAGATATTCTATTTTGTATTGCAACGAGTGTGTGAACAGTAAATGCTGACTCCTTCCACACACCTGGTCCTATCCCATTTAGGATTCGCAATTGTTCTTCATGTTGAGACCATTTATATCTCTAATTTGTCGTATTCAAATGGAGTTCTTCATTTTTAATTTATATTTCTATTTTACAGGAGGAACGACAGAATCGCCTTTAGATACATTACGAGGACCAATCTTCCTCTCAGAACCACCAGATTCCTTGCCATTTGCTAACACCAAAGGAGCACAGGTGCAATGCACTGCTTTCGGTAGACCTGCGCCAGCTCTTGATTGGATAAAAGGAGATGGCTCTCCAGTTGAGGATGTGCCCGGGTTACTCAAAATTTTGTCAAATAATACTTTATTCTTCTATTCGTTTGAACCGACTGAATACAAAAGTGATGTACACGCCCAATCCTACAGATGTATCGCAGAAAACACTGCAGGACGAGTTATAAGTCGTATTATGCGCGTTAAAGCTGGTGAGTTTGTTTCCATAATGATCTGATAATCATGATTTGATAGGTAGATATATAAATTTATTTGTTTATTGGTATTTTATTACAAAATAAACTATTTTCCAATTATACGGTTGAGGTAATATTTTAATGGTAGCAGGTGTAACCAGGTTACAATGTACCCAGGAAAAGACCACTGACCTTCCGCAAGTAAATTAGCAAACTTTCATACATAATTGGTGCTTAGGTTCGAACCGAGACTGACTAGAAATAAGATACATCGTGCCTTGACCTGATGTGCAATGGAGGCCACCATCTAGCTAGCTAGCTAGCTAGATAGACAGATAGATAAATAGATAGATAGACAGACAGACAGACATACATGTAGGTAGATAGGTACGATGGTAGGTATGTATGTAGGTAGGTAGATTATTTAAAACAAATATTTTATCATTTTGTACATGCTTTTGAAGTAACAAACCTATGAAGTGGATTGGTCCATGTAATATTGGTTGAATGCCTAATATCATATAAAAACGCATGCAGTATAATTTATTAATTTACTGATAAAAACCAAATGTTTAATTTATTAGATGTTCTGACTGACTTTCATAGTAGAGTATTGCATTCGCTAAGGGTAAAATCGCATGGTACACGTTTGTAACAGAATTTAAAAATCATGAGTAATGATATTCTTTAAGGAAAACTATTTAGATTTGATACAAAACATTCATCAGTTATAGGTGTATTATACTACAGGATTGTGGTAAAAAATATTAACCTGATGACAATATGAAACGAAGACGAAATTCTGAACGAAATTTATATCAAACTACGATCAAAGATTTTAAAAGTAAACGCAAACATTAATATACTGTTTTTGTAATCACACTTTCACTCATTTGCATCAAAAGATGATAACATTTGTGTATTTCAATTTGGGGGGGGGTCTAAATATTTTAGTAAAACAATTGCGGTCATATTCTGCAAGTAACGGGGTAACGACCTCAGCAAGATAAGTAGAAAACACCCCGCCATGATCTCTTTCCAGCTGACTGGAGACGGCAACACTCTCATACCTCAAATACAGGGGCCCTTCTGCTGAAATAAAATACTTGAATATTGATGCCTACTTTTAACAAATTCCGAATTATTTGCAACTATATGTTAACCATCTACCGTGGAAGATTGAGTCAAAAGTACTGTTGTTAATATATATAATAAATCAAACCTTGATTTTATGTACACTATTTCATAGTTTAATATTTCATTACGACATGAGCAATACACGCCAAAAATCCATATAGTCTACCGTAAAAGGGCATTAAACAAGCGATAACAATTCTTATTAAATTTTAATTTCTGTTGAAACGTCGGATAATTTATCAAAGTTTTGATAATTTAAGAACACAAAACATAAAATATTCAATAAAATATAAATTTTATATTATGATTAAAACAATATCGACATAATAACGAAAACTCCATGTAGTCGAGAAACACAAAATCACAAAATATCATTAACAATACCAAAGTTATAGTTTTACCAAAAAGACTGAAACAAATGCACTAGATGTCAATAAGACTACATCAGTTGAGCTCAGATTTGATATAAATGTATATTTCCGAAAAAAAGTGGTATCATACAAGGCAAAATAATAAATCTATATGTATTGTCAAATCCGTATATGAGTATCAACTGTAATATGAATATCATAACTTTTGAGTTTAGAATTTATGTGATGGTATCTGAGCAAAATTTTACTTTAGTAATTATCAAATTATTGCGGTAAGTGTACATACATTGATTGCAACGTTTCATTGCCCTACATATGCAAACTAGACCAAATATTGAATTTATTTTCATGAATTGATAAAATTGGCAAAATTAAGGGAGAACCAATAAGGGTAATAATAGAATTCCTGTCTAATTTAAATGTAAATTCGATAAATAATATTAGATCTTTGAAATCAATCAAAATTGAGACCAAAAATGCTCAAGACGGTCAATTCTGTCAATAAGGCAGAAAATGATATCATACAAATCCAGAAAATAACCTAAATATAAAAATATCAGATACCAAATTATAAATCGTCCGGATGTTCAGGATACATATACAGATCTGGTGAACATTACAAAACACGGACCTCTGGAAATCCGGAGGTGGGATCATGTGTCATGGAGGAGTAAGGGTGTTTAATGTTAAATTCAATGAAAAAAATGCAGGCACCACAAGCGCAGAGTCAACTGTTTTTACAGTGACTTGAAGGCAATGCACACGTGAAAGTTAGTCGAATTTCTTGATGTCACAATGCATTTTCAATGTTTGTCCGAGGTATAACCGAGGTGTTGAGTATTGTGACGTCATCAAATTTTAAAATTGTTCGCGCATAAATGTCAATTCATAAGATAATGATTTTGAATCATTTCCTTATATCATAACGACTTACTCCTTTATTGTACCTTATGTCATCCCATGGAGGATCGTGTTTGTCTAATCCCCACTGTATTTAATCTATTGTCTCGCGAGATTCCTCGTTGACAATTCACTTCCAGTTTGAACTACGCATTATCTCGTTTGAAAACTCCCATCATAACAAAGCGCTGCTACAATGTAACTGAACAGAATGTTAAGAATGGCATGAATTGAATATTAATAAAACCAAAAATCTGTGCATTACATATTGTACAATGTTTAATTCAGTCTTAGGACATCTATAAGGCAAATAAATTGTTACAAGTTTCTGTAATTTATGCCACTGTAATTTAAACCTGACATTTCCATATCATGGATGCGCAGTAGGTCGCTACTTCCCGTTTTCAAGAAAACCACAGTGACGTGAAAGCAGAAATATGTTTTGCGATAAATGTCTTTATGAATAATTTGAAAGGATACACATGGTATTTTGTAGTTATCGATATTATTGGAGAAAGTTTCATTACGCCCAATATGTCCTTGTAGCATGTAATTGAAAACGAAGTCCGGAAATATACTCGCGAATGCAACTCCAGCTCCTGGATATTTACTATATTAATACCCTCAGTTGGAATAATCAAATTCTTTGAAGTTGGTTCACCTGCAAATTTTAATGGCAAACTGGTGTTCGAATTCAAATTAATGTCATTCGCTTGCGTGTCTCATGAAATAGCGGAAACTGAATAAATTATTTCGACAACTGCCCATTTTTCATCAACTTCCGTTGCTACCGATAAACTCTGATTGAACATGCTGTAAGAGCTAGGTTAACACAAGTATTTCGTGAGTTTGTTGTGATTAAATGCTTAACTTTGTCAAAAGCTAGGTTTCTATTCCAATGCACCATTAGTAATTCGAATTTGAGATTTCAAGTTACATTAAACCGCTTTTTAAAGTCGAGATAATTATTCTTTACGAGATAAAACTGTAATCGCTATCAGAAATGCCGTCATTTTATTGAATGTATTATAGAGGAAACATGGTCGTAATGACTTAGTTTTATGCGACGCATGTTTTTCCATAGTTGATGCTAATGGAATTGGCTAATTTAACGAATTCATGCGCATGGAGTTAAGTAGCTTAATTTTGGCCTACACAGTTTTAATACTGCAATCTTATTTGCATTAATTAGGTGTTGACAGGATAAGTTTGAATTTTCTCGGCTAAATCCTGATTATTGCGAAATTAAACAAAATTGAAAGAGAGAGATAGAGAGACAGACAGACAGACATACATGCAGACATAGACAGCTGAGCGAGAATGAGAGATTGTCTCAATCAATTACTTTTGCAATAAGAAAGGGACTCCCCTTTTTGTTAATTTGTCTTCCTGTATATATTCAAAATATTAAGTTTTAGCTGTCGATGTAACAGCATAAATATTTAATTAACCTTACACCACTATACAAACTTTGTCTGTAACGATGTATTTTGTCTCCATTAAAGTCATTAAACACCTAAACAAAACTAAATTTACTATTGAAATACTAATACTGATATATAAAAAGTGGGATAAGCTTAATTATAAATATACCGGAGTTTAGATAACGTGATAAACCACATGATTTGAATTATCTCTTAGGAACATGTAAAATCACAAATATAAAGTAGAGTAAAATGATTTGTATTCTGTCCTCCTGGACACCTGGTCTCATCCCGTTTGGGATTCGCAATTGTTCTTCCTATTGAGACAGTTGTTATATCTAATTTGTCGTGTTCTATGGACTTTGAGTTTCTAATATCCAATGGCACTTCCTCATTATACATATATTATTTAAAAATTATCAAAAAAGGAATTAAATTGATAAAAGTTCTTCCAGTGGCTAAACAGAATACAAATTAATGCTTATCTATAATATCGTTAAACATCTATACCTTAACCCATTATACATTAGTACCGAGGGTTGTCTACGCGATGAACATACCTTATTGTATTTAGAATTCTTATTTAGTACATTTAAACTGATTTAAGAGGAAATTTAAATGTACGATAAATGCATCAAGTGTATTGTTTCATTTCACGTTCTTTATAATACTTATAAAAATGAGCTAGTAAGAAGTATCTAACAGAAAATTACGAAATAAGTGTTTGATTGTCTGAATTTGAGCCCTGTTTACGGCTGTCATTCACAATTATATTGGAAATAGTTTTGACATGTTTTATGCATTACGCAGAAATGTTGAGTTTTTATTTTGATTGACGTTTTACATACGGGTCATGACAAAGGATGCAACAGTTTTGTAACGAATTGATTTTATTCATTCTCAAAATGTATTTAAGATATTCGCGTGTTTGTGTGAGTATTGTATGCATGTACAATAACACATTTGATCTACTCTGGTATAGTAATAGCCCAAACACATTTGATCTACTCTGATATGATAACAGTCCAAACAAATTTGATCTACTCTGGTATGGTAACGATCCGAACACATTTGATCTACTCTGGTATTATAATTGTCCAAACACATTTTATCTACTAAAGCCTAGATTTTATCTACTCTGGTATGATAATTGTCCAAACACATTTGATACTCTGGTATGGTAACATACCAAACACATTTTATCTACTCTGGTATGGTAACAGTCCAAACACATTTGACCTACTCTGGTATGGTACCAGTCCAAACAAATTTGATCTACTCTGGTATGGTACCAGTCCAAACACTTTTGATCTACTCTGGTATGAAAATTGTCCAAACACATTTGATCTACTTTGATATGGTAACAGCCTAAACAGATTGGATCTACTCTGTTATGATAATTGTCCAAACACATTTTCTCTACTCTGGTATGGTTATAGTCCAAACACATTTTAAGAATGTTGATCTCATTAGTCCAGAAATTGAAACACGGGTTTCACGAAAAAAGGTCGTTATTATCAAAATATGCTTTTTCCACCACAGTTTTGGTTAAGGATTATGCAGCATACAATCTTCAGCTCAGCGATGTTTGGGCCACATTGGCTAGCACTGCAGTATTCCGTTGTTCTATAAACCCATACTTTGTAAAAGATTACATAAAGGTGGTGAGATGGACCCAGGGAAGCAACAGCATTAAAGCAGGTAAGAACGTTTCTTCTATGAACATAGCTCAAACTGCGCCTTTGCGCAATATCTCGGTAAATTTGTTTGTTTGACAAATGCAATGCTCCATTTTGCTTGACTTCTTTCAAATGATAGCAGCGATCAGCAAGGAAGTCTCATTTTGTAGACTTTTCCACTATCAAGCTCATCCATGGTACCTGATCCCACCCCTGCATTTTCTAGATATCTGTGTTTGTCCAATCCCGCTTGGTTTGTAAGTTATTGTTAATTTTGTGTCACATTCTAATTTATCTTTAGCAGCTACATTATGAGTAATCATATTGCGTAAATTTCTTTCATCTATTTATCTTGTGTGTTTCAATTTTGAAATTGACTGTTTCAATTTCTAGAAATAATTATCAAAACAATCGACGATGTCTCACAAAAGCCCCGTTTAATCTTATTTCGGTACCTTTTTTAATTTGCAATTATAGATGTTTGTAATATATTTGTAAAAGACTGTGAAATATGTTATTACAGTGTTATAAACTTTCACCGATGTTAGCGATTACAAATTTCTCCAACGCGCTATCAAACACCATTATAGGCAGAGACTGATTACATTTGTACTACAGTTAGAACGGCCCGATTGCAAAACATATTTTCTTGTCACATCTATTTGGTAATTGTCATTTTCTAATTTCGGGACGCCACGAACAAAGTTAATTAAAAGTCAATATGACTAATGGTATAAGAGTATTATTTCTCAATTCTCCTGACGAAAGTGGGTATGTAACATCTGTTCTTTGTAAACATGCAGTGTTATCCAAAGAGACAGTGCCAAGTTCAATTCTCAGTGGACAGAGATAGAAAACATATTCTAAAATACGACACTATAGCTCCAAGCTTTAATTTCGATTTCGTAAAAGTATTTCACGGATGTTTCGTTCTTCGTTAGCTAATATTTCTTCACACGAATTCAGTGAAATTGATAATGTTATTTTACTTTAAAGTCACATAAATCATGAATAAAAATTAATAGGATCTGAATACCATAAGACAAGACGTTCATCTTTATTGCCTCAATGTATTTTGGGTAGAGAATAATAAATATCATTAACAATACCAAAGTTATAGTTTTACAAAAGGGGCCAAACAAATGCCCAAGAAGATCGTTTCTGTCAGTGTCTCTTTGGATAACACTGCATTTAAAAAGGGACAAAATTCTGCTTCTCAAAACGAAACGATGTATGTATAATACATAGTATGTAAAATATATAAAACGTAATTATGAAATGTTTGTTATTATTATCGAAATATTTCCCCAAAGGTCCTTTTTCTCAAAAGATCACAATGCACTTACGAACTACTATATATATATGTGTGTGTCTGTGTGTGTCTGTGTGTGTCTGTGTGTTACATCTATGGATTGGTAAATTAAGTTCTGGTTCTGTTTTTGCTGTTAGTTCGTCAGATCTCCCATTGTATAAAGCTCACAATTGCTACATTTCCACTTGGACAAGTACATTTGCAATTGTGCCTGCATGACTGAAACAAGAAATATTATAGTTTGACTGTCGTTATTTATCAAATTGTTCAAGGTTTGTTGTAGACATTCTAATTGTTTATAGCAGCGTGATATGATACTATAAAACATATAATGAGTTCATATATGGATCATCTTACACCTTCCAATGTCAATATAAGTAATATTGGAGGGAAATAATACACGTAATGAAATATTAAAGTGATTGTGTGTGTTATGCAGGTGAACGTGTTAGCATACTTTCTGATGGAGAATTACACATACGTGACGTTCGATACGGCGATCAAGAGAAGAACTACAGTTGTACAGCACGTAACATTCTTACAGGGGAAGAACGGACCAGCTCGATGGCGTCTCTTTTTGTGCATCGTAAATATTTATCTTAGTATATACATTGGATCTTTAGATAGATTTAAAAAGTACCTTCGGTGTATTTAAGGGTAAAAAGGGATTTACTGGAAAAATGAACGAAAAGGGATTGAAAATTGCACACTGATTAAACGGTTTGAAGTCAGAATAACTTTATTACGAAAAATGCTTTCTTGAAATGACCTATTTATTTTTTCTACCCTGGCTCGATCTTTGTATTGTACTTTTTACAACAATGAGCTAATGTCGACAAGGACAAAAGGTGTAATGTATGCCTATCATTTTTAGCAAATTATGTCTGTTAAAAAGGGGGAATCTATTTAAAAATTAAATGTGTCATTTGTTATTAATACAGCGCCCCCTGTGGTTTGGACTGCCCCAACTATGGACGATGTTTTACGTAGTGTCACTGTGAACGAGGGAACAGACGCAGAATTACCATGTGTAGGAAGTGGCAATCCTTTGCCAACATACAGATGGACCAAAAAAGGACAACCAGTGATGATAGATAACATTCATATCAGTCAAAAGGGAGGTAACCTGCTAATTAAGAACGCAAATGTTGAGGACAGTGGACAGTACATGTGTAACTCTTCCAATACCGACGGATCAGTGACTGCTGTAACAGTTCTAGTAATTAAATGTATGAAATTATAGTTTAATACTATATTACATATCACAGTATTATATTATAGTAACATTAAATGTATGATATTATAGATTATAACATATTAAGCATTAAACATGATATATCATAGTATTTTATTACATCCAAGTGTATTCATACAGTTATAATACGCCCGTACAATACCCAAGACTGTAATGATGTAGTTAAATACAGAATTCCACTGGCACTACTTTTCCCGTTCATTAAAGTTTTTGATGACGTTGATTTCAATTATACAAAATGTTTGATGACGTCAAATGTATGATATTGGAGCTTATATCATATCAAATCTTAAGGAATAGAAATGCAGAGGCAGAAGTTTAGTAGAAACCAATATACAACATAAATTAGAAAAAAAATTAAGGATCAGAGTCCAGGGACCCTTTTTATCAAGAAGTCATAAGTCGTATGTCCTTAATCTTAAGTTATTTGATCACAAGTCAAAACTTTTATCAACGTTACCCTAAGCCAGGCCCTATGGTATTTTCGAATATTTTCAAATAAGATTTTGAAAGTTTAAGAATACTTTTACCTGCTACATTTACAAAGACAAATTATTACACATACAAAAATAACTTGGGTGTCTGGGTAGTCATAAAGATCTGACCTTAATTGGTCGTAACTCGCAAGTCTTATTTCTTGGTAAAACTGTCGCGAGTTGTAAGTGTTGTCCTAAGACCATGTCTATGACTTTTTACCTTTCGTAAAAGACATGGGACCTTTTTTAAAACGGGACCCAGGATCACGTAGCAACATTTTGATACAGAATTCCAATATTGATTCTAAGAGCACTTAACACTAGGGCCAGCAGTTTCAGCAGTTCCGTTGAAGTGAAGTTAGCCAAAATAGAGTGTTTATAAAATGATCTAGATGCGATTGGTTTCTTATTGACGGGTGTTGCATGCTGGTAGGGGACGCCGGTTCCTTCCGGTCACCTGGCCCCATCCCGTTTTGGGATTTTAGACTGTTTTAATATCTAATTTGTCGTATTCTAATGGACTTGAAGTTTCTAATACACATTGTTACTTCATTATATTTCAAGCTCACTTGAGCCACGACAAATAATAAAAATTAATGGCTAATAATGTGCTTTGCAAAATTGCTTATTTAAAGTTATTACCTTCCCTTTAATTGCGCTTCTAAGTGATTCACTGTTTTCTAGCGATTTGATTTTGAAGATCAAAAAATGATTGTTATTCGTAACGACAATAAATACAAACGGAGTCGCATAATATTTAAGGCAACCTCAGATGAAAATGTTTAACGTATGGGGTATTGTCATCTCGTATCTATCATAACTCGTACCTAAGTGAATAGGTTGAGTCGTACCCATGTTTTAGCTGACTCGTGTCCATAGATTTACTCATTCGTGTCCATCGCCTTTTTGATTGTAGAATTATTTATGAATGTATACACATATTTACTTACAAAGTAATTACCATAATGCCATTAGGTACAATTATCTGTGGAAATGAATTGGCTTCAGAAGTACTTCACTGACAGAGGTATAATACAATTCACAAAACGTGACAGGCGGATTAATCTCTTGATTATCTTGAGGATGATTCTACTTAATTTTCGGTTATGACAATCTTCATCGGAAAAACCTTCAACCGTAGGCATGACATAACCAAAGAGGATACTTGTTGAGATGGGCACGAATTGCGATTGTTCCGAGTTTACCAACATTCCATAAATAAGTAAACACGTCGCCATACAGGTAGTAAATAAACAAAACACAAAAACAAAATTGTGCTGTGCGTTTAGGAACAGAAAGAGACCGTTGAAATGTTTTGAGGAAGGAAATGAAGCTGAAACAAAATTGATAATTTGCCACATTTCCCTTAAAAACCTCAATCTGTCAAGGCTATTTATATAACACATATCGTGGAGACTCAAACTGGTCGGGGAATACCAATACTTTCTTTTGTTTTATCTATTTGACTTGAAAGTGGTAAAAGTATATGTATAGAAATACAATATTTTTATTTAGAAAAATGAATAATTGCAGTTTTCGGTGAAATACTTTCCACAATTTGACGTACATTCATGTTTGACATGCTTTCCGTATCGATGTAACAGCATTGACCGGTACACGTGCGATCTCTAATTAGGGGTGTTTGTATCATGTTGTTTTTATCATTTTCTTACTAATTACAGTGTATATGTGCACTAGTTTTGATAAGTATGCTTTTAAACTCTATAAAGTGTGAATCGGAGACTTTTTATCATATTTCATGTTGTTCAATTTGACCGGTCATGGGCCATTTCTAAATGAATTCTTTACATCGAAATTTTAATTGGGACAGCGCCCCTCGTTTTTGCACTAGTGCAAAATACCAATTTTAAGTGTAAAGCAAGATATATAACTAACACGTATTATCTATTGTAATTGCAGCTCCATTGTCAGCAGTGATTGACCCTCCTACACAAATAATTGACTCGGGACAATCAGCTGTGTTTAATTGTACAATTTCGGGACATCCAATCAAAGCCATTACATGGTACAAGAATGGTCAGGTGATCTCTGCTAACGAAAGAATAAATATTCAACAAGACACTGTTATTGAAATCCTGAACATAAATAGAATAGACCAAGGAATGTACCAGTGTATTGTAAATAATGATGAATCGAGTTTTCAAGCCACCGCACAACTCCTTCTTGGTGGTAAGATATTTTTGAAATTCTGTCTTATGTAAACACATGTGTATAATACTACTTGATAAACGTGGGAGGAATCTACTTTTCCTTTTCGACATTCTAATGAAATTTTGTTATTAACTCGGAGTTGCATCAACACATATTTAAACATTTTGAATACCACAAGCGTTTAAGTACATTTTTTAAATGCATATACAAAATATTCACAAAGACCAGAAATAAATATAAAATTTTTAGGTTCACCCTCATTAAAAATAGTTTTCTGTAATTTATAACTTTGTGAATTTCCCACGCAATAAAAAATCTTGCATAATTTGCAGACGCTCACCCGACTTTCATCGATACATTTGTCGACCAATATGTCCAGTCTGGCCAGAGGACATCACTCAGATGTGTAGCAGCGGGCAATCCTGTACCTGAAATTAGATGGACACTAGACGGCGAAGATGTTAAGGAAGGTCCAGATATCAAAGTTGGAAGCTCTGTAAATGCATTGGGTGATGTTGTAAGCTACATCAACATTTCTAGTGTGAGAATAGCGATAGGCGGCGAATACAAATGCATTGCGACCAATGAAGTTGGAGAAATAAGTCATATGGGGAACCTATTTGTTTATGGTATGTAAACTGGAAATATAACATTTTGAAACGAATTAGTATTGGGTGTTAAATTTATAATTTTATGATATTTTGCATCGTTTGAAGTTTCCAATGTATCCAATACGTTTGTGAAACTAATCTGTTTTAGATTAAGAAATTAAATTGAATTGTGTAACGTACTTTGTCTATTCATGTGACGTAACATGCAATAAGTGTGTACCAACATCTTAGTCCAAAACTTGCATGTTTGATGCAATAGTTTTGTACTTCAGTTTCATTAAAATGTAGTTTACACTAAAACAAAATAAAGTGAAGATTTAATCTACAAAATTCAATACGTTTGGAATACAAATAAAACCAATCACAAATCACAAATTCCGTATGAAAAATCCTTTCATAGGGTATTAGTGGTAGCTGTTACAGCATCCACAGTTGTAATGTTAGTGGTTATATTCACTAATTTATTTTATCAGTTCATGTGAGTGTAGTCTATGTTTCCATGAAACCACAATGGTATTCACAAGGCTATTTTGCTGTATTCATGGGGCTATATTTGATCAATTCGCCTGGCTTATTCTATGTAGTCACAAGGGTGTGTTTGATATATGTATTCAAGCCAGGCTGTATGCGATATAATCACAACAGTGCACTGGATATGTTCACAATTGTTTATAAGACGCTGTATTTGTTGTATTCAGGAAGATGCATTTGATGTAGTCACGAGGCTGTATATGATATGATCACGGGGCTGTATTTGATGTGGCCATAAGCCAGTATTTGATGTGGCACGTGCCTGTAATCAATGCAGGCTATATTTGATGTATTTGAGGTTGTATATGACTTGGTCGCGAGCTTGTATTTGATGTAATCACGAGGCTGTATATGATGTGGTCGCGAGCTTGTATTTGATGGTGTCAATAGGCTGTATATTTGTAGGCACGATGCTGTATCTGATGTGGTCACGAGGCTGTAAATGATGTGGTCAAGAACCTGTATTTGATGTGATCACGAGGCTGTATTTGATGTGATCACGAGGCTGTATTTGATGTGATCACGAGGATATATATGATGTGGTCACGAGCTTGTATTTGATAGTGTCACGATGCTGTATTTGATTTGGTCAAGAGCCTACATTTGTTGTAGTCACGAGGCTGTATATGACGTGATCACGAGGCTTCATTTGATGTGATGAATAGTTAGCATTTGATGTGGTCACGATGCTGTATTTGATGTAATCACGAGGCTGTATTTGATGTTGTCACGAGTCTGTATTTGATAAATTCATAATGTTGTGTTTGTTATATCCACAAGCCCTCGTTTGTTGTTTTTACGAATCTGTAGTTGCAATTTTAGATCGACTAAAATAGCACTGTGACACATGAGGAGAAACAGAAACTCTACAGAATCCATACATTCATTTCGAAACGTAATAATTGTTAGATGCTTTTATTATCAAATGTGTATTGGCGTATTGATTTAGAATAAAATCGTATTCACCGCTGCAAAGCTTTTATGTTCAAATTTAATTAATTAATGTGTAACTAACTTTTACGAAACGTAAAAGTTGCTTCATCAAACGATTTTGAAAGAACCATGTCAATCGCCTCCGGCGAATTTGGAAAATGGTCCATGTTTGAGCTGTGCACTCTCTGTTTAGATATTGTCGCTGTGTTTTTAAGATATTGCAGTTACTCTGACTACCCGTGAATAATCACTACTTCAATAATTGTATTACTAATACCGACCCTTTAAACCTCATGCAGTTTTTGACAATTTACAATTTCTTAGGATTAAAATTCGGAGGGGAAATGTCGCACGAGGTGCAATTACGGTAGAGCATGTATATCAGAAGCGGATTCTGGTTCGAATCTAGGTCGCGCCAAAAGTTTAATAAGAACCATTTATAATCTACTATATATGCACTTTCAACCCGTTCTTTTCACCTGAGAATATTATGTCAGCGGAGCGGTGTCTAAATCGAGAATAGCCCCTTGTAATATATACGTGGACGATATAATACTGCCATACTATTCCTATATGAGTGTCTAGGTTGATCATTTCTCTTTTTTCTATAGGTGTGCCATTTGTTAAACCTATCCAAAACATCACGGCAACAGCCAATGAGGCCCTATCTGTAAGATGCTATGTTGCTGGATATCCGGTACAATCTATATCATGGAGCAAAGGTATGCTCTTCTATTTTCACTATATGTGTATTTGACATTTTGTTTTATTGTATTATTTTCAACACCATTCAATTTATCTATTGCACTGAAACGATAACTACCAACCATTCAGAATTGTTTTTAATTACATTTCCAGTTAATTTTTGTAAACGTGTATATTTTCGATTTTAATTATTTTGCAATCTTTCTATGAAAAAAAGTGGGATTAATTAATGCGGAAAAAAGCAGTAGGTATAAAATATATACGTATTTGCGTGTTGGTTAAGTTTGTGAATATTCTCTCTTCTAATTCATCATTCGCAAAGTTTACCCCGTGCGAATATTCCATTTTTCAAAAACATTATTCCAGATGGATACACCCTTCCTCATAACCATCTACAGAATGTAATCAATGGAACCCTCCATATAGAGAAGGTACAGAAACACCAAGACACAGGAAAATACACGTGCACTGCAAACAATGCAAACGGACAAGGAATGAGCAGAAGTGTTTTTGTTACGGTTCTGGGTATGTATGTAACTTTATCATAATTTTGAACAAAACGTTTGAAGCCAGTTTAAACAATTTAACCACGTATTTTTATGATACTCAATGGAACCAATTCCATATAAACTACTCACGGACAAATTATTGAAACAGGGATATCAAAAACCGCGTTTTATGTCAACGTTCCGCAAATTTTACGGTCGATATAATGGTCAAGTTTGCGACTGTTCTGTTTCACCGGGTGAAATGTTGGGTTGCCTGTTCGATGGCGGCAGTTGAGACGTCTGTACCAATTGTGACGAGTATTCGTTCCTCACGTGTTTCATTTTAATTTGACTGTGGATTCGCGATGGGTGTGATCGCTCGACAGGGGATGCTTACTCCTCCATTGAACCCGATCCCACCTCTTGATTTCAAGAGGTCCATGTTTTTATCAGATTTGTACCTTTATCCCGGACATCTTCATCCTAGTGATTTATACCTTGGTATCTGAGACTTTTTATATTTATGTACATTTTGACATTTCTGATTTCGATTACCAATAGCTAGTAATATCGTGATACCTGTTACAATTTTATCTACACTCTATTTTACCACCAGTCCTGTGAATTTTGATAGTGATTTTATATATGAAGAACACTTATGTGACCGATCAACAGGGGATGCTTACTCCTCCGTGGCAACTGGATCCCACCTCTGGATTTCCAGAGGTCCGTGTTTGTCGAATATTCACCAGATTTGTATATGTATCTAGAATATCCCGAAGATTTATACTTTGTTGCCTGAGATTTTTATTTGACAACATAATTGAGGGGTGTCTATCTTCATAATGGAGGTGGACTACATTTGTTTAAAAAAATTCCAAAGTCAAATTTAACTCTAAGACTTTTTGATAGGTCGCTTCCCAGTAATAAGAAGGTCAATATAAATATATATATATATATATATATATATATATATATATATATATATATATATATATATATATATATATATATATATATATATATATATATATATACAATATATATAGAATCAGAATCAAATAAAGACATTTGGTAGTTAACTATATGTCTATTTCTATAAGCAAAGTAAAGCAAACTTTACAATCAAGTTTTGATGCCGAATAGTATATGAAAGCGCAAAAAAGAACCAGGGTGTCAAAACTCCATGATGTACCGTAAGGCGACCACCACACTCCCGTTCTAAATCTGATAATCGAAGTAGTAGATTCACACAGTCACGTGTTTGTTCTACCGTCGTCTGCCCTATCCAGACAATTAAGACGCAGTACTAGACAGTGTAAATCGCGGGATTTCTACCAAAATATAGTAAAGACTGGAGTTCTATACCATAGTAGGGCCAACTGTATTGTCATTGTTGTGTTTTGATTTATGTGCAAATCAATTTCACTAGACTTTTTGTTAGGGACCACTTGACCCGATATAAAAAGGAAATCCTTGTTATTCAATTCAACTTCATTAATGGCACCTAAGTTTATTCTATGTTTATCTATATTTATTGTCAGTTAAATTATATAAAAACTCATCTCAATCTTAAATTCCAGATCTTCTTGATTTTAGATGTAGTCCATGTTTTATATATAAACACTTATAGTGTAATGAGGAGAATACTATTCATCGGATGAAAATTATCAATATATATGAAGTGTTTATCATTGAACATTAAAATGTATTGGTTATCAAATAACCCCATCAATACTCAAAGACAATATTTTGAATAGAAGTTCCTTTTCTACTTTCTGCTATTATTTGTGATATAAAGAGTCTGTACACGTCCCTTCAAAGAGTGTTTAACAATACTTTAAATGTTGATTATAATACACTTTTAAACTTCATTCAATTCTTGTTAAGATCGATAACCAAACAACGTGCCATTAACCGGAGTACTTCATCAAAAGTACGTAATTTAGATGGATTTTCACTTTCCCACGGATGGGAAAGTCTTTCCAATTTTATGTGAGCAAATCCTGCTGCTTTTCAATGTCACAGACGAAAGAATTCGGTGAAAGATTTCACTTTGTGTGCATGACTTGACAATAATTACCTGTTAAATCACACTCACACAATTGCATTGCAATTCGCCGTTATAATTATAAGATAATTTGACAACATATTTTTATAACTTTGGTATTATGTTTATAATATTGATAACATATTATTTAAGTTATATATATATATATATATATATATATATATATATATATATATATATATATATATATATATATATATATATATATCGCACAATTCATCATTCAGTATTACTACTAGCACAATGAAGTAATAAATTATACCAAATTTATATTCAGAGCCACCAATTATTGACAAGTTTCAATTTCAACGCAAGAAACAAGGTGACAGGGTTGTTGTGTCCTGTGTGGTCAGCAGTGGTGACCAACCTTTAAAGGTACATTGGACTAAAGATGGAGAGGATATCCCACCGGACATGGGTATACAAATACAGGTACACAAAATCTACTAATTGAAAATATATCTTAAATGCTTTGAAAGGACTTGTCCTAAATGAATGATAGAAATTATTTCTCATATCTTATAATGACTTGGAGGTAGAAGTTCAGAAATATGGGTCAGCTTGGCCTAGTTTTATGTTGCTCTTTTAACAACATAATTGATTGTGCAATAACTGATATTGATCTTTCAAACGATGATCATTTCTCCGACAAATGCAACAAATTCACCTAAACAAAGTGATTGCAATACAATTGAATATTACCTAATTCACATCCAGTATTATTTACTCTATATGGTTATTTTAGTACATCTTCAAATTATGCCCGGAAATATGTACCAGTCAACTGACATGCGTTCTAGATTGTGTTTATAGCGGAAAGGGGTGAAACAGTTCCGTTACCATCAATTTTCAAATTTACCTTTTTCCCCTTCTCTATTCGTTCTCGCTAGTCTCATGGCGTTCTTGTGTTTCCGTTTTAATTAGGCCTTTCCAATTTTTTTTCTATGTTAAGCGTCCGCGTGCGCTTTGGTTTAGAACATAATATTTGTAAAAACACACACAATTGGTAATCGGGTAATGCATTATTGTTCTTTAAATAGAGTGAAAGTGTTTTATTTAATGCAAACACAGTTCAGATCAAATAAAGCTAATGTAGATCTACCATCAAATATGTAAAGGATACTGTAGCGTGCTCTGATTAGTAGAACCAATCTACTCAACTTAACTCCATGACTTGATGCTATTTATTTCTACTTAATGGTCACAATTATATTTGAAGAGTTTTGTGTTTTACATAAGGTTGTGTGTGTTTTTCGAATAGGTAGTCAGGTTTGTGTAATCAGAATGGATGCTTAAAATAGAAAAGAAATTGGGATGGGCTTATATATATAAAAAAATCCTACATTTCTGTCTGTCTATTCCTCAAGACGATTGAAGTAAATAGAAATATTGCAACAGAGTTCCTTGTTGCTTCGGTTATGCTAACGCATCAACCATGAGGTCACAGTTAGCTTCTTACAAATCAACAGATAGCATGGTCTACTGTCAGAAGCGAGCAAATTATAATTGCAGGTGAAAGTTTTGAAGTATTAGATTCAAAATCATATACTCACAAATTCTGACGGTGAACTTTACCATTCTTTGGATCATTTGTAAGTTAACAGAAACATTTTATGATGAAAAGAAAATTAGAATACGATCACAGGGAACCTTTAAATTAATATTTTGTAGCAAACTAAGTTCACTATTATACTTTTGACTGTGGAGGGCATCCATGGTCGGGTGGTTAGAGCATCGCGTTTTGAACCATAAAGTCTCTCTCTTCTGGTCAGCGCAGGTTCTAGTCCCACTTGAATCTAAGCTGATTTTTGTGCGAAAGTTTGCCAGTTTACTTGTTAAAGGTCGGTGGCCTCTTCCCGAGTACATTGTAACTGGGTTCTCTCCTCCACCATTAAAAATTAGTCGCCATCATATAACTGAAACATTGTTGAGTGTGGCGTAAAACACTATTCAAAATTTAAATTAATTACTGTATAATTCATTTAAACAAACCCGTATTAACTCCCAGTTAAATTCAGAGACTGCCTAACATCATTCTTTCATGTACTACTTTATTGAATTTTTAAGAATCATGGGACATACTCGTTGTTGTCAATTGGTGATGCAAGTCCAAAACACAATGGCAATTATACTTGTCATGCGAGCAATGCAGCAGCCATGGTCAACTACACGGCAACACTGTTTGTTGATGGTAAGTTAGTATTTGTAAGAAATGAGAATGAATGAAATACGATGAACATAAACTTTAAAGTATATTTGTATATTGATATATACCCATGTGTGCGTGCATTCGTGCGTGCTTCTCTATCTCTGTCTGTCTCTTTCCCGTCTCTTTCTCTCTCTTCGTTAAATATTATGTTTATGATTTTTTATTTCCATTAGTTCCTCCTCGTTGGCTTATTGAACCAGAGGACAGTTTTGTCATCCTTGGAAAATCCGTGTCCATAGATTGTTTAACAGCTGGGACTCCAGAACCACAAGTTACATGGAAAAAGGCAATAGGTAAAACATTTTTAGAAAGGCAAAAATTAACAAGGATAATTGCATTGGCAAACAAAAAGAAAAATCATTTGAAGTCAAATGACATTAAAATACAACTTCAAAAGAACCTAAGAAAAGTCAACCGTGTAACCAATGACTAAGTAAAGAGAGATGATCAACAGGCGTTATTCCATTCCTTGTTGTCCTGATAAAGAGACAGGTCGTCCCAAAAATTTGACATTTATTTTGTTTCATGTCGTTAGTTATTTTAGTGTTTTATATATATATAGTTTTGTTAGATTCAATTGTGACTGCTCGACAGGGGATGTTTACTCATCCATGGCACCTGGTTTTCAGAAGTTCGCATGCCTTCGAATTTCACTCGATTTGTGTATATGTATTGTCTCCAGAACATTCGTAAGATAGATAATTTAGAATCTGTAATTTCTATATGTTATAGCAGGGGCAAAAGCCAGATTTGAAGTAACAAAATAGGTTTAAAAATAAAATTCTATAATTTGTGTTCTGATCTCGAGAGCGTAGTGGCTGATTCGCAATCGGGAGTCGAGGGTTCGAGCCTTCGCGGAGGCGGCTGGCATTTCCTGTCCTTCGAATATAGAGTAAATAATTCTGGATGTGAATTTGGTAATGTTCAATTGTATTGCAATCACTTTGTTTAGGTGAATTTGTTGCATTTTTGGAGAAATTATCATCGTTTGAAAGATCAACATTTGAAACCCTTCACCGGTATTCGGTGACGTCTCCATATCAGTGAAAGATTCTTGAGTGGGGCGATAAACAACAATACAACAACAACAACAATCATTTTGATCTCAATTGAAATGTTTTTTGTAAAGCAAAATACGCTGCCTGATACTTAAGAGGAGATTAAACATTGTAGCTGAATTTGTTTTTAAAATTTTCCAGGTAGCATTCCCGGGCACTATAAATCGATTGACTACATTGAAGACGATAATGCTACTGATGCAAGAAAGCAATTGCTTAGCAACGGAACTGTGATCTTACGGAATGCCATGGAGACAGATCATGGTTACTTTCTATGTCACTCACACAATGGTGTAGGACTCGGTCTCAGCAAGGTTATTTTTCTTACCGTACACAGTAAGTAATTCATAAGTTATGAGTAAGAATGTATCGAAAGAAATTTACTTTCTCAACATCAGGATAAATTCTTATAATCATACCGCCAAACACTCTCTACAGTACGTTACAAGTGATGTACACATGTAAACATATATATCTAAAGAATGACATTTTCAATATCTGGATAAAGTGTGGTCATTATATTTTTCTGTACAGGATGTTATCAGAGCTTTTATGATATTTGTTTCATTAGCCTTTTTGCTATGGTTATGCTGAAGACAAAAACCTGCTTACTGAGACAACGACCTTCTGCAAATAAACCGGCACACTCACGACATTGTTATATTCCTCTTCAGGTTTCCTTCAATCTTATTAAAAACCTATCTCTAATCGCTAATCTGTCGCACTGAACAGCAACAAAGCCAACAATATTTTAGCATATGTGCTGTATCTTATTGTTAGTGTTTTATGTACATTTCGTAATTTTTTTTTTCAATATCTTACTAGTTCCGGCACGGTTTGATGAAGTGGACAAAAACTACACGGTTAAAAAGGGACAGAACATTACAATGGATTGCCAGGCAATAGGGGACCAACCCCTGTCCGTCACTTGGAGCTATGAAGGAAATGCTTTGAAAAATGCCATGACGAGACGGTAATTATTGTGTTTTCTACATAATTTACATGCAGAAATGTTTATTTTCATTTCGACTACATTCATTTGCTTCAGGCTTCGTCAATGAAATTAAAAAAAAAATTATTGTTGTTATTATGGAATACACTTTTAAGTTTTATATATTTTTAAAGAGGCATAACCTGTGTTTACCAAAATATTTTTTTATTTTTTTTCTATTTTTACGACTTGTACTTGTTATACAATTAAAATAAGAGCGTGCTATACATAGCCATGACAATTTTTATATTCCTATATATTTTGTGAAAATAAGGTCAGGTCAAGTATAATACAAAATGTATTCATATACAAATAGTAAGTTTGAGTTAATCAATTGCAATTGAAAAAAGTGGCAAAACTGGGTTTCTCAGGCAATTTTCACAAAATATATAGGAATTTATATTTTTTATGCCTGTGTATATCTCTTTTCTGTTATTGTATCAATCTAAGTAAAAAAAGGGGGAAATGAAAAAAAACACAACTAATGCCCCTTTAATCCTTTTATATTGATATTTCCAAAAACCACCATAAATGCGTGATTTTTTTTTTCAAAAATTAATTTCCCGTGTCTTATTTGGCCTAAATGTTATTATCATGTTACCAGCGTCTTCTGTGAAAACGTAAAGGACACAAAACTAGTATACCCAAATTTTCAATTCTATCTACCTTGACAGACACCACACAACTACAACTGTTACAGCACGAGGGAAACTTTCAAACCTTGCTCTGCTTCCTGCTGTGAGGGAGGATTCTGGACATTATGAATGTGCCGCCAATAACAAATTCGGAAATGGTGTATTATCCATGCGATTAACAGTTTTAGGTAATGATTCTTTTGTATTCTAAACATTTTTTACTTTAATTTCTATAACTGAATATCTAATTTCTAAGTAAAATTTTATTTTCTATTTGTTATACTTGATATGTTATAGGTCATTTAATTTTCACATTTCTGCATCTTCCATGTATCATATGAACCAAATTCATCGATTCAAATATTTTTGATACTGGAATTTTTACAGTTTGGTACATTTATGACATAACTGTATTAAGGTACACCAAGAATTCTTCTAAATCAAAGACATAACAATATCGATTCATCAAATATTATTCAGGCAAATTTTCATATTTTCGTTTTAAAGCGTTTTCAAAACTCATATCTTGGCCCTAACTTTTATGTTATTTTGTTGTCATATAAATGTTTCTTTGTTTTAATCACCAGAGCCACCTGAGCCACCAGGTAACCTGACTTTGCTTAGTACCGGAAGCCGAAATGTTACAGTTCAATGGACTACACCTTTCAATGGTAACAGTCCTATACTTGTATACACAGTGGAGTATAAGAAAGACACAGGTATGTAAAATCACGGGTGTTAATTCACAGATTTATCATTATCGTATTTTCGTGAATACGTATGGTTTATATTGATAAGTAAAGCATAAGTATATCGACGTAAAACAGTGTAAATAACTAAAATCATCTTAACCCATTTACCTTTAAAGACACATTTGGACTGGTCTAAATTTATGATTTACAGAAAAGTTCATTTTTTCAGGGGTTGATGGGTTAATTGGGGATGCAAATAGCAACACTTTATGATATAAAAGAATTTTGGAATTTTGTGAAAGAACAGTTAATTATGGAATGTAAACATTTGATTACAAAATTCATTTTTTGATTTATATCTATTCAATTGCTTTTATTTACATACAAAAATTATTGCTTAATTTAATGGTATAAATTCAAAAAAGGTTATATGATATGTTATATATATACTCTGTGTGTGTGTGTGTGTGTGTGTGTGTGTGTGTGTGTGTGTGTGTGTGTGTGTGTGTGTGTGTGTGTGTGTGTGTGTGTGTTTGATAGTTTTGTGAGTACACTTTCTACCAAACTGATGTCTGTTGTTTGGACTTTATATGAAATGTGAATCTCTACTGACGGTACTGCGAGTATAGACAAACACTACGCTACACTGGGAGTATTCTTATTGCTCTCAAAAATTGATTTTTCATTTTACACCGAGAAAGATGCAATGGTATGATCTAAGTTATCACCCTTTGATCATCTTTACACTGTCATGTAATGTTCACCTAGAGTAACCACATAATTGGTTTAGACGTATCAACAATTTTTATCAAACAGACAACTTAACATTTCATTTAGTAAAACAGAGAAATCGCAAACAAGATTACCATACGGATCGTAAATTATTGTATCATTTCATCAATTCAAAATATCAAACAACTTTTCAGCGACGAAATACATTTTAAAATTATTTTTGTTTCAGGTGTTTGGCAAGGAAAGATTGATAATGTATCTGTATCAGTGGGTCATTTATTCACTACAGTTAGTGGTCTACACCCAGCATATATTTATCACTTACGTGTCCGGGCAAACAATAGTGTAGGATATGGAGAGGCGAGCGAAGTCCTCACTGTCACTATGATGGAAGAGGCACCATCGGGACCTCCCACAGATGTTGCGGTCAAAGCTATTGGATCAGAATCTCTTAGAATAATATGGATGGTATGTATTTTCAGACTTTAGTAATGCTACTGGCGTAAATTTCGGTTGGTTAACGATTTTGTCAAACAGCGTTATTAGTTGCATCGACGTCTAATCTTTGTGTGTGTGTGTGTGTGTGTGTGTGTGTGTGTGTGTGTGTGTGTGTGTGTGTGTGTGTGTGTGTGTGTGTGTGTGTTTTGAGTTTGTGTCCTTTTTATAAATTATTTCTGATAAGTTCGTAAGTTTTGTTGAGCATAAAGTAATATTTTCTCGGTAAATATTGTGATGGATGACAATTTCATACCTAGATTTTAAAATATTGAGCAATAAGGTGATGATTTTGGAAGAAATACCATGGAAAAGCCATAATACTTGTGTTTTCAGGTTGTAAATTCAATATACATAATGCACATGTACATTAAGTAATTAAAATGCACATAGAATACCTCACGTGTACATAGAATACCTCATATGTACATGGATTACCTCATATGTACATAGAATTCCTCATATGTACATAGAATACCTCATATGTACATATAATACCTCATATGTACATAGAATACCTCACGTGTACATAGAATACCTCACGTGTACATAGAATACCTCATATGTACATGGAATACCTCATATGTACATAGAATACCTCATATGTACATATAATACCTCATATGTACATATAATACCTCATATGTACATATAATACTTCATATGTACATGGACTACCTCACGTGTACATGGAATACTTCATATGTACATAGAATACCTCACGTGTACATTGAATACCTCATATGTATATGGACTACCTCACGTGTACATGGAATACTTCATATGTACATAGAATACCTCACGTGTACATATAATACCTCATATGTACATGGACTACCTCACGTGTACATGGAATACTTCATATGTACATAGAATACCTCACGTGTACATATAATACCTCATATGTACATGGACTACCTCACGTGTACATGGAATACTTCATATGTACATGGAATACCTCACAGGTACATGAAGTAATTAACATGTATATAGAATACCTCACGTGTACATAGAATACCTCATATATACATAGAATACCTCACGTGCACATGGAATGATTCGCATACACATTGAATACTCTCCATGTACATGAAATAATTCACATATCCATTGTAATGCTACTGATGTACATTAACACTTGTTCCAGTATTCCTATAAATACGTTTTATCTATTTGAAGACACTGTGTATGAATTGTACTCTTGTAGCCTCCTAATAGAGAACATCAAAACGGTCAGATACAAGGTTACTATATTGGATACAAAGAAAGTAGCAGTCCATCCAGGTATATATACTACACAAAAGCAATTGAGGGTGAATTTGAACCGGAACTAGTTCTCCATAACCTCAAGAAATTTACAGAATACAGCATACATGTGCAAGCTTATAATGAAAAGGGAAGAGGACCTTCGTCTGTGGATCTCAAGGTGTATACGTTGGAAGACGGTGAGAATTATCATGAGATCAATATAATGTTACCCACTTACCATTTGACCATGTTTGAGACCTACATGTTTTCTGTTGGACCTACCTGACCATTAATACTTTTGTATTTGTACTTTTTTTATTCCTGAGATTATTTGAATCAGGAATGAATTTTTTTTAGTAAAAATACAAACAAATTAAAACATCGCCATATCATATATACATGTGCAACTGCAATGTCGTTTATTTTAGTTCGATCAAATATGTGTTGCAAAGTATTACGGCATTCTTTTTTATTTTAATTCCAATCATTTCAAGTAATTAACGGAAACAGAAATTTTAAATCAAGGTTTTTATAAAACAGCAAATGGGTTTATCAATATGATTTATTTAGCCAATATCTGTTTGACGTTTTCACACTTTACAAAGACAAGCCCGCTTTATTAATACAGCTTACTTATACTTACAGTTCCTAGCCAGCCTCCCCAAGGCGTACAGGCCACAGCAATCAATTCGAGAAGTGTAAAAGTCATATGGTCACCTCCACCTGTTGTCACTTTACATGGGATTCTACAGGGCTACAAAATCCTCTACAAACCTGTTAGATATGATGAGGGTAAGTCATTTAACCTTTCAACAAAAATTTGGCAAAGCATTTAGATTTATTATATAGCAATGAGACGACAGAGCCCAGCACATCTGCTTCTTATCTAAATTTACTCTGTAAGTTGGGAAGGACGGTCTACTTTACACCTCCCTTTATGACAAACGTGACGATTTCAATTTCCATATCACGAACTTCCCGTTTCTGAGTAGTAATATCCCATCTTCTCCTGCCTATGGCGTTTCCTTTCTCATCGTATACGTTTTACTAGGGCATACTCCTCTTATGACTGTTTTATTCTGAGAGCCAAACGACTCTTCAATAAAGTACTCACACAGAGATACGTTGTTGAACGCTTAACATCGCCACTAAGAATTTTTACGGTCAATGCGGGGATCTTGTTAACTCATTCACCCCTAAAGACACATTTGGACAGGTCTAAGTCGTTGATTTATAGAAGAGTTCCTATTTTCTCAGGGGTTGATGAGTTAAACAATATGAAGTCCTACTCTCACGAATGTAAAATAGTATTCTAGAGTACAACCATATACAGTGACTTCCTTTCGCCAAAAATCAGATTTGGAGCTGACTGATTTTTTACCTTTTTACCGAACGAGAAGTTTCCATGGAACATTTACGACAGGTGTGGCATGCTAACAGGGAATGCTGCCTTATTCCCGACACCTGATTCCATTCTGTTTTGGATTCACAATTGTTCTCCTTTTGTTGAGACCGTTTTAACATCTTATTTGTCGTGTTCTGATGGACTTGGAGTTTATGATACCCATTTGTATTTCTTCATTGTACTTAGTTTGTCTTTCGGAAATACACATTTATATCAAATTCGAGCTCGACCGCTGAAGTATTGTTGGGGGGGGGGGGGGTACTCGTCTTGGACGTTTGTTTTGGCCTGTTTTGTAAAATATAATTTTGTCATTGTTAATATTTAGATACCTTAATATCTTATCTATACAGGAAAAAATGGGTAATTTACAGATATTTAAACAAAACGCATTCTCAGAATGTAACATTATCAATGACAGCCAACTGTACAAATATACAGAAAACAGAAGTCTTATGATTTATGTTGTATTATGTAGATGAGAGTGATGCTAATACAGTGACCTCCTCACACTTGGAAGCCATAATCACTGGTCTATCAACATACACAAACTACAGCCTACAAGTCCTAGCTTTCACCCGTAAAGGGGAAGGAGTTCGTAGTGAACCTCTCTACATTCGTACCCAGCAGGACAGTAAGTATAAGTATAAAGTAGTATGTGTGAAGCATACATTTTGGCAGTAATACTTAGAAAAAAAGTATATTACATTGTAAAATATTGCCAACATTAATATTTTGTTCCTAAAAATATAAACATTGATCGAAAGTGACAAATACATATGAAATTGAAAATGTTTTAAGATTTCCTGAACAGAATAAAGCCAAAAAACATACCTTTGATCAAGGTTTAGCAGTGCATATTAAAAGTGTTATGGTGCGGTAGTTACTCTTAGACGGTTTTGCTTATGCATTTAGATTTATTATTTGGCCTTATATGTTATCACTTTCCCTTTCGAAAATATACGTCTATTTTAAATTTGAGCTCAACTGATGGAGTTTAATGGACAGAAACAATCTTTTTGATCATTTCTTTTGGCCCGTTATTTTCAAAACTATAACTCTAGTGTTATGTGTATAATATTAGATTCTCCCTCCCTTTTAGTTCCAGAAAAACCTGCTGACATAAAAGCACTAGCTGTAAATAGTAGTAGTGTTTTGGTCGCATGGAGACCTCCTCTACATTGTAACGGAATAATCCAACGATACAACGTCTACATACGAAACAGTACAGACAACGATCAGGTATTAATCTTTCTCTGATTCTAGACATGTGCTAAAGTCAATGTTTATCTTTATATTTTTATATTTTAATGTTCATTATTATGATTATTAACTATTATTATTTTATTATTATTATCATTATTATTATTATTATTATTATTATTATTATTATATATTATATTATTATTATTATTATGATTATTATAATGATGACGATGACGACGACGATGATGATGATGATGATGATGATGATGATGATGATGATGATGATGATGGAGAAGAATAAATACTTTACTGTGCATTTGTGCATCAACACCAATTTATCTGTATCAAAGTAAATAATTTGGGACAAGGTGTACATCGAAACTATAGCAGTATTTATACTTTTAAAAAATAACATTATTATTCTGTCTGCAATTATTTATACTAAGATTAAATGTTTCTTGTGAGTCGTGTCAGAATTTAACTTGGGTATTGTCTGGTTTTTTTTCTAGTCCGAAGAGAGAGTAGAGGTTTTGCCATCAGAGACATCATTCCTTATGGTTGATTTGTCATTGAATATGGAGTACACATTCCAGGTATCCGCAAACACTATAATAGGAGAAGGATCTAGAACCCACTTAGTAAGGGCTGCTGCACTTGACAAAGGTAACTATTTTCGAAAGAACAAGAGACAGAAGAACTATATGGTAGTTCTTTCGTATTCATATTCTACTCAAAAGTGAAAACCTCCCATATTTGGGTTAATGTGAACGGATTTTACGTAACCTAAGAGTGTGTTTTTTAACTTCCATATTCATCGGTTTATTTTGTCAGTGACACCTGTATAACACGCCGAATAACATTAATGAGTTAAACCTAGTTTTTCTCAGTTAAACCTAGTTTTCTACTGTTAATGTGGGTTACGAGTTTAACATACTTTTTCTCCAGCTAACTCTAATTTCTCTCATAACCCTAATTAACTGGAAAAACCAAGTTTTTACTGAGAAAACTAGTTTTTACTGTGCAAAATACGCGTTAATGTGAGTGTCTCACAGTTAAACATAGTTTTTCTCAGTTACAGTAGGTTTTTCTCAGTTAAACCTAATTTTTCTACAGTTAATGTTTAACTAATTTAACTGGAGAAAATCCAGGTTTAACTCATTAATGTGATTTTGGTGTGTAATACAACTGGTTTTGAATTTTCTTTTTAATTTCTCCACTTTAGTTAATGATAATTTTTCTGTGTCTGTATTGCGCATTGCGAATCCAACTATGTCTTGTTATAAACATGCTTTATTTCAAAATCTAGTTGCAGCAAGAATAGCCAGCTTCTCTGAGGTTATGCTGATACCATGGCAACACACGCTAACATTACAGTGTCTGGCTGTTGGAGATCCAGCGCCAAACATTCTCTGGAGAAAAAGGTAATCCATAGCCAGGCTCAAATAATTTTACACTGTATTCATTCTTTTTGATAGTTTATTAGTTCCGTTTATGTATATGTTTTATCTGAATTACGATCCCATCGCATTTATATCCTGATATTAACTTATTCAACCCAAAAGATACATTTGGACTAGTCTAAATCATTGATTTATAGAAGAGTTCATTGCTTTTCAGGAGTTCTTATGTATTATGTTATGTTCCCCAGACGTTAAAGAACCATTAGCTGTGTTTTGTAAAAAAAATTATTTCGTTTTTACTACATGTACTTATATTGATATACAATAACAAATAAGAGATATACATAGGCATACATATGTTCCTATATATTCCTATTAAGCTATCGCCCAGTGTTGTATGCATATATATACAAAGAGTAAGGTCATATTAATCATTTTTATTTGCAAACGAATAATTGCCAAAATGGGATTCTCAAACATCTTTCACAAAACACATAGGCATTTGAGAAATTTTATGCCTATGTACACCTCCTGTTATTGTACATCAATCTAAGTTGTTAAAAAAGAAAAAGTTTTGGAAACACGGCTATACCCCTTTAAGGTTTGACAGGACATTAATATACGCGTTTGAAATAACAGTGTGTATCTACACTATATACTGTATGAGATGACTTTATACGGCATACGGAATGTTTAAAACGACATTTGTATGTTTGACATGATATGATATTCATCATTTGATATATAAATTTAGTGTATATTTGAGCCGACACTTAACCATACACTTGACATGACATTATAATGCATATATTACATTATATTCTGTGTTATTACCCTGTATAATTAACCTGATATTGTAAATATTTGACACTATAATGTAGTGCACTTTCAAACTTTAATTCTATTTTAATAGAGGTAAAGTTGTTGCACCCGATCATCGTATTAGCATACTGACTAATGGGTCTCTTCACATCAACGGAATCACGGGATTGGACGCCGCTAATTACACATGTCGAGCAGAGAACACATACGGATCAGACGAAATCACTTATGCTATCAGTGTACAAGGTATGTTAAAATTGTACAAGTATTCAGGAGATGTATGCCGATAACAAAAGCAAGGCCATATTTCTAACTGTGAATTGCTTTTGTTCAGATATTTGCATAAATTAATTGATATAATGAGTCTGATTTTATGATAGGTTAGTACAAGTGAAACTACTTGCATAAAAAACATTGTAAAATTAAGTCTTAATTCGACATTTATTTATATATTGATTCTATATCAAAACTATCCAATATAAAAAATCTTAAAGATTAATTAATGTAAACGTTTAATATTTCAAATGATAGATGAATTCGTTTAATATAATATTCTCCTTCATTTAAAATGCTTCACAAAAATAGAAAATATTGTAACCAAATGTATCAACTCAAAGTTTAGTCCAAAAGTATCGTAGTACCCACCAATGTAAACACCAAAGTTAGTACATTTAATGAATTTATTAAAAAAAATTCTTTCTTAATACTAAGATTGATGTAAAATAACAAAAAACAGATATACACAGGCATCACAATTCTTAAATTCTTTATATTTTGTGAAAATTGCTTGAGAAAATCAGTTTGGCAATTATTCGTTTGAAATTGATTAATACAACCTTATCTGTTTGTATATGCATGCGACACTGGACCTGACATTATTTTTACAAAATATTTAGGAATATAATATCTTTTGTTAATGTATGTCTCCTTTTGCTTTTGTACATCAATCTAAGTGGTACAAAACAAAAAATAACTTGGGGGGGACTCAACTTATGACCATTTAAACAAAGATGGTAGTGATGAATGACTTTGATAAAATTCATCAACTCGGAGTTTGTCGTAATATTATTGTTTTGAACTAATATTTTGCTGAAGCAGTATGAATCAACTGTGTATAACCACTCATTTTCTCATTAAATGCTGTAACAGTGAGCGACAAGCTAGCAAGTGAGTAAGGTTTTCATGATTCGCTCGCATTAGGTGCATTTTTCTCTATGTCATGTGATCTCTGACGTCATTTGTTAACCAAGAAAGTGTTCCAAATTTTTAACATCTTCTTCAGTCCGTGCACATAAGTAATGCTGTCTCCTTGTAAAAAGTTTGTAATATGACTGCGATTAGGTTATATACAACCAGAGCTGTTTGTATTTCTTCTATTTTCTTTTAACTTATTCACCCCGAAGAAATAGACCATTCCATATGATGACAACGACCGTGTCATATCAAACCGCAGGGGTGAATAAGTTAATTATTTCTTGTGAAGCATGTTTATCTATTTCTTTTGGGCGTATTACCCACTTGATCATTTCTTACAATCTTATGGCATCCCTGCTCTACTATGTGATGATGAATGAGTTATGATACGTTTAACTAGACAGAAATGGGCATGTCTCCTAAAGCTGCATGATTATGCATTTATTTATACATTTTTTTTCGATGTTAATTTTCCAAATTTTTTCGATACCTGTTGTAAACAAGCTGAAAAAATAACCAAATTTTAAACTTTATGTCACAATTCTAATTTGCTGCAAATAAATCTGAAGATGTTGAAACGTCTAGAGTAAAGCTAAGTTCAAAACAAACAAATTAATGAAAGTACAAACCAATATGTGCATGTGGTAATATTAAGGGTTGACTGAATTGTATGTTATTGCATATGTTTCATCAAAATTTATTAATTATCAAAGTTATCTAATTCATTGTTAATTTGTATGTTTGTTGTTATAACACTACATCATATTTTCCAAGACGTTTATGTAGAATCAAAATGTGACGTTATTTTTTCGGGAAAGATATGTTTAACCAAAATTGTGAATGAAGAAAGTTGCAAACTCTCTAGTGAAAATTTGGAGATATTTTGGTCATCAAAGTACAGCTGATGATAATTTCATTTTCAAACATATGTAATAAAAGGTGGGGCACATAAGAACATTTTATTTAGGCTTGTATGGAAGAAGGTCGATATAAAATCTCAAATACCAAAGTATAAATCTTCAGAATGCTCTGGATACATATACAAATCTGGTAATATTGGACAAACATGGACCTCTGGAAATCCAGAGGTGGGATCAGGATAGAGTAAGCAAAACCTGTTGACCGGTCACATACGCCATGATTCCACAATGAGAAAGAATATGATTAATTGTAATGGACATTATCTATTAAGTGTCGTACAGTGTCGTGTTACCTATAGAAACCAATGACGAAAATCGGAACATGTCCATTTTATTTCTAAATGTTGTTTTTCTTTCTTTTGTTTCTTGCAATTCAGTTCTATTATTTAAACGAAACTAGCATGAGAATCTAAAGTAATAATTTGATAGAAAAAGAAATATTGACCGATTGTCTATGACACATGAGTTATTATAATTTAATATTGAACAATTTACCTTAATGATTATCATTTGATATATAGTTAATTGTTCCCTTTTTATGCAGACATAATTGTATGACGTTGATTTGAAGACAAATGCATTATAATTGCACTGTTCACGTTTTGTTTATAACCATTTTCGGATATTCACAACACAATTCTCCCAACATCTCGTGCATTCTTTTACATCTACGCAAACAATATGCTTTTATTTATAATACACCATGCATTGATTTGAATTATACCAAGTTTAAATATTTGTACGAACACTTTTTAATCTCCAAATTTTAATTTTTTTTTTACATATAATTGTTTCCATTTTCAGGTTATTAATTACTAGAGAATCAATGTATCTTTCAATTTTATCTATTTCAAATTTGTTTTCTTCTTTCCACAGCACCTCCGCGACCTCCAACTCTGTATGTTGTTGCTACGACAACGTCGACTATACAAATTAACTGGAGATCTGGAAGTAATGGCGGAAGTCCTATACAAGGTTTGTGTATACATTGGAAGACCAATACAATGTTTGTGTATAGATAATATGAACAAGGACGAGCGCAGCTGCTTGTTTTACAGAGGTGGGAAAAAGTTTTCATCAAGAGTATATCCGATCTCAGAAAGGCAACACGTTTCCCACAAAAAGACGTCATCGTCTAATTATGATGTAAAATATTCGGAACATAAGCAGTTCCGGTAATAATTTGTTATCATAGACTTATTGTGGTTAAACGTTTGGTAGTACAGTAGTTTATTACATCATTGTCAATGCTTTTCAAGTAATGGCTTTTACAGTTTTTATGGAGAAAGTTAATGAGACTATGATATAATATTGCATTTTGAATCATTTTTAATCATTAAGTTGGTTTTACCGGCACCAGCTTCAAACCGTCCGCGAACTGCATTTTCTATAATTGACGATGGTAGGCGGATGTCCTATAAAAGATTTATGTTTAGATATAGGTCGAATTTGTTCTACAGAAACTGGTTTTAGTTTTGAACCAGTTTAGCAAACTTTCCATTTGTTACATGAACCGGTATGAAACTGGTTCTGAACTAAAACTGGTTTTTCATTTGTTTTATCCTAAACCCAAACTACTTTATCAAACCATTCAAACTGCCTCCTGGTGTGGTTTAGTAGGTTTATGCAAGTTTGTTGCTACAACAATATGGCGGCGACAGCATAGACCAGTAATAGTATCGGATACCTTTAAAGTTTCTTCTGGACATTCTATGTACTTGGGCAGTAAAACTGCACTCACAATGACAGAGACGTTTTAAAATATTAAAAAGTTGAATTGATGAATTCAGTCTCCAAATTGATCAGCTATCGATTGTCATATTGTTTATCTTGTTTTCACTTTTTTTTTATTTAACATGGACCTCTATTGCGATAGAGTGATTTTTGCTTTTTAGCATATTAAACCCCAGCAATTCAAAAAGTGAAAACATTATATTGAATATCGCAATAAGATTAATACTCTTTTTCTATAATTGGTATTATCTTCCCTTTATTTTTTCATTTCATATAAAAGAGCGACTACTTTCTTATTTCTGTATCCCATTTTGTTAGTTTAAACAAATAGCCTTAGTAAACCAGTTTTAGTTTCATAACCGGTTTGCAAACTAGTTTTAAACCATAAACCAAAACCGAAACTTGATTGTTTGCAACAAATTCGCCCATTATTGACGATGGTAGCAGAATGCTCTTATTTTCGAAATTCATTTTTGAAAAAAAAACAATATTTGTGTTCCTTTTTCTGCCTGCAATATATGAAGTGAAATAATATAGATGAATCATTTGTGTTGATGATGATGATGATGATGATGATGATGATGATGATGATGACGACGATGATGATGATATGTCATTTCACACTTTGTTGATTACAGGTTTTAGGGTACACTACAAAAAAGACCATGAAAGATGGCAACATGTCCATGTGGGTCCAACAAACCGATCACACACAATGACTGGGCTTTTCTGTGGGACCATCTACAAATTATTCGTAAATGCCTTCAACAGACTTGGCAATAGTTCCAACAGTCAAACCCTGTCTATCAAAACCAATGGATCAAGTAAGTTGTTATATGTAATATTGTGCTACAATTTTTTTCAGAATTTTAGTTATTGGCATTTGAGAGAATACTATGGATTCTATTTATATAATTTTTTTAAAACTTTAAAAAAATGATTGATAATATTTTTATACATAAGATAAATAATGTATTCTATATGATTTCGTTCTCTTTTCAAATAATTAATTTCACCATATGACCCATTTTTTCTTAATTTCGTAGTAGTTTGGTCTCTCATTTACGGGTGTAGAAGAATCTAGAAATAATAAACAGCACTGAAAAATAAACGTAAATCATGCATGGACCTAAATGTTTTAACCGTATAGCTATAATGCATAAAAACTGCTATCTACAAAATAATATAAGAGGTGACATATCTAAATTTGAATACATTTGTTTGAATAGCTCCTTCCATGCCACCACAGAGCATGCTCGTGACGTTTATCAATGTTACGTCAGTTGACCTTGACTTTAGAACCTGGCTGACATCAGGATGTCCTATCAGATTCTTTTCAATCAGATACCAAGTCAAAGGAGAAGAAACGTGGAAGGAAGTTGGAAATGCTATTCCAAGAAATACAGTAAGTATTTTCCTCCATTGGTAATTGTTTCAAAATGATGCGTAGGAAAGGAAACTGGAATATTTTCATATTTATGCTGGTATAATTTTTTGATATAACGAAAAGTTTCTTCCAAAATATACTGATGTTTCTTCTTAAATGTTTCCGATTGTTTGTATTTTTTATATAATAATTTTAAATATGTTGTTTCTAAACGTCGCTAGGAAAATGTGTCACTAACGAGATATTATTTGCTGTTATTTATTTTCAATATTTTTATTTTTTTATATTTTTGTAAAACATATAAATAAAACGTTGAGTAACATGTTCGATAGCGGTTGTTGGGTTGTCTGTACCAGTTGTGACGAAAATTTACTCCTAACTTATTCATTTGAATTTGACTGTATACTTGTCGCGGGTGTGATCGGTCAACAGAGATGCTTACTCTTCCATGGCACCTGATCCCACCTCTGGATTTCCAGAGGTCTGTATTCGTTCAGCGTTCATCAGATTTGTATACTTCTTCCTGGACATCCTAAAGATTAATAATATGGTATCTGTGATTTTTATATTGACAGTATATCAATGAGTTTTACTATGTTTTGTCTTCCGTTGAACTTATTTGAATCCTGTTTTTCCTTCAAGACTACCTTCACAGTATCTGACTTGCATCCAGCGACTTGGTATGTTATGAAAGTCGTCGCCCATAGTGATGCCGGATCAACAGAGAGCAAGCTGACATTTGCTACATTAGATTATCACGGAAGTACGTAGCGTATTTTGTCGGGTCTACATGTTTTCCTGTCAAATTTTCTGTTTTGTTTCATGATTTTTGCATTGATAAAAAAATGGAATAAAATAATTGCTATTCAGTTTTGTCACTAGGTTTTATTATTATTGTTTTAGTATAAAAGTGACACATGAGCTTTGTATTTATGTAATATTAATTACATGTTGATAGATTAATGTGAGATGCCGTTTTCTTTATTCAAATTTTCTACTTTGCAGGTCCTATTGTGCCACTTTATGTAGCCCGAAAAGATGACAGACATTTTTATGAAAATCCGTATGTCATGATTCCAACATGTGCCGGAATAGTGGCTCTATCGGTTTTAATAGTAGCAGTGTTACTGTACTGCAAACGAAGGAGAGAGCTTATTCAATTGAAAGGTGAGAGCTACATTAATGCTTCAGTCGTTTCTCAACTTTGAGTACAATGTTTTCCATATTTGTCCCTTTATGTTCGTGACCATTCATTATTAGGTGCATCTTTTTATCTTTGTGAATGTGTATGTATGTCTTAATCTGCGTTCGCCAGCGCATGCGCGCGTGTGTGTTAGCATTAAACACAGTATAAAAAAATTATTTTTCAGAGAGTGCCTCGAATCTTCGGAGAGACCTAACTGCTGAAACTTCACTTATGAATGATCTCGACAAAAGATTCAATTTTGACTCTGATGGAGGAAATTGTGAACCATTTAGCAAGAGAAACGTTAATCTGTTGATTTCTTTAAACTCTGATGAAAATATCCATAGCAATACTCAGGCCTGGCTTAATAATGGATCTAGCAAAACAAACAGTGATAATGGATCCTTGAGTCGATCAGGTACGTTTATACTTCTAAAATACCTTTCAAAATGTTTTACAATTTGAATTATTCAAGTTCCAAATTTCGTTACATATCCGACCACCATTTTCTGTAATAATTTTATTTGATATATATTCCTGTGTGCAGAATGATTTGTGTGAAACTATAATACTTTCAATTAAAATATACATGCAAGTTACTGAAAGTGAAAGAATGAAGCTACCTGTTAATATGCATACAGTCCAGGCATCATGTCCACATCGCAGTTTATAAACGGTTACATCAACTTCAAACATTCGGGGTAATTTGTTTGATTTGTTGTACTCAACAAATGGTGAAGAAGAGAAACTGGTTAAATCTACATTTTTCTCGAGAAATGACCACCTTCCTTTCAAAAGTCAAATAACATTATTCTGCACTTAATCGCCTAAGCTTCCTGCATGGAAGGGTGAGATCGAGCATACGCCGAATAGAGGTGAAATACTTCGTAGTTTAATACACAATGTTCTGTCTACTTGGCGAGGGGGCTGGGATACTCTTGTAAAATATATGACAAAGTAAATTTATAGTGTCCAGGATGTGAGGACATTCCCAATAAGTATCTGTGTTAGACAGAATTCCTTTTGATAGAATGGTTTTGTATCAGACAGTTTCATGTTTGTTTTTAAAGATGATGATGGCAATATCAACCCTTATGCAACTTTCAATCAAATCAAGCAAGTTCTTGCAGAAAAACACGGACCAGACAGAAATATGCAGAAAACTCCAGAATTGGATGACATCAGCTTGGAGAAACTGGAGGCCCAAAAGGCCGTAAGTGTATCTAATAAATACTTCTGACTGTAAACTAAAACTTGACATATTGTCATTACAGTAAGACCGGCTTTAGCGACCACATGTGTATAAAGACCACCTGGTCATAAAGACTGTTTTTGCTGTCCCCAATAGTACCATTTCTGAACAAATCAACCTCTATATAAAGACTACCTCCTTGTAAAGATTTTGCTGTGTCCCTAAGGGGGTCTTTATATACAAGTTTCACTGTATTCCTTTTCCCGTCAATTGTTAATATGACGTCATATTGATAAAGAAAATCAAGGGACACATTGATCCAGGAATCAAGTTGGTAGTATGGCATTACATTGAGTTTATTAAGTTTATTCAGTTTATTTCAGTTTATTCAGTTTATTTCAGTTTATTAAGTTTATTCAGTTTATTAAGTTAAGATAATATGGCCCTTTTCACTTTACGTGGGTCCTGTAACTTTGGGACTGATTGTCCTTGATTTACGGAAATCTGTATAATTTGCCGTATTCTATAAGAGAACCTCGGGTGTATGAAATGGTTCTATTAAGCTGGTAAAATGAGGTGTGATAAAAGATGGGAAAATGTTCATTTCTCGATTTTATGAAACTTTTTTTGGTCGAATGTCGGAGAGTTTAAAATACACAAATGCTCTGATTAAATAGAAACATCTAATTAGCAATACCAAAGTGATAGTTTTGACAATATAGGCCAAAATAAAACTGGAAAAATTACATTGGACATTTGCCCTGCTTAATGTAGTGACTTTACAAGACAAACCAAAAATCATCTGATATTAGTTTAATTACTTCAATTTTAACCAGCAAGTCAAGAGCAATAAGGACATGCTGAAACTTCTATATATTCTATGTACAATATATCTATCCTACATTGCAAAATTTATCTGGAGAAAAATTGGGCTTAGTCATATGATATTGGACCGAGTGTAAATTTACAGGGTTCCCAAGCAGTGTAGTATGTTTCTGTTTATCAATACGAAATATTCCTGCTCATTGCACAGTTATTATCGTATAATTTCATAGTGATATTGCACATCTAAAGCATGAGTTAATAAGTGATAGTAACGATACATCTATTTAATGTAACCACATCAAATAACGACTACATAATTTCAGCAGATACAAATACATGTGCTTCACCGATTCTAATTTTATTTAAACATAATAACAATTGTGCGGCGGCTGAATTCATATTGATAATGTTTTGTAATGTAGTGTATCTTGATTCATCACTATTTGTAGATGACTACACCGTCTGAACCGTATGTGCCATTTTTCCACAATAAAGGAGACAACTCTGATGTGATAAAAGACCCTCGTCCACCACTCATACCAATGAAGTCATCACGAGGCTATGACAATCAAGGTAAACTATAAACATCAAATTCGCCAGATTTTGATAGATCTTAACATGTCACAACACTGCGACTTACTGATTTTATAACATTTTAGAAAGATCCAATGAAGTGCTAATCGAATGTATAGATAATAACGAAATAAAATAAATTCAAGCACATAATTTATACGTCAAGCGTCAATGTAATTCAAAACCTACCTCTCGCTCCCATTTTCTAATATGTCGCGTAGATGACCTAACGAAACCCGCTAAGGGATTGCATGCGATTGAATTCTCGTATGTGTGAACTATTCGACCAATGAAAATACGACTTACAAAATCTTGAAAGCTCCACGAATGGTAAAGAAACGTAGCTCATTTTCAAAACGGAAAATCCTCAGTCTGCAAAATTCATTTGGAGCATCTTTGCTAATTCGATCATATCCGAGGTTATGAAAGGAATTCTCTACTTCCAGATTTTGTGTGTTTAGTGATGTTTATAATATTTATTATATTTACATCATTGGATAAACGTTCAAGATAGCGCAAGTCGCATTTTTATTGGTACGAAATGACATATCTACGAGGTCACTTGTATATGATTACATAGCAGATTACGTTAGATCATCTATGCAACTTATGAGAAAACGGTACAGATGAGAGATCGGTTTTTAATTTTGTTGGTCAAGGATCAGGAAAAGATTACATTGTCTGATATTTTGCTAAATTGACCTCTGTTTATAGTAACATGTTACTAGTATGATAATTATAAGATTTCATCCTACTTATTTTATCAAACTTAAAGCTAATGTTTATCGTGATATATCTTACAGGTTTGGTACTAAGTCCACGAAAATATGCAAGTGCTGATCAGATCCATGCCTTGTTCACTCAAGGACCTCAGCGACCACATAGTTCATATGGCAAATCAAAACCTACGTCACATGGTAGTTCTGATGAGAAAGGTAAGATGATCTGGAAAAAAATATCCTTCGAATATTTTGAAGTATAATGCAATAAGTACTTACTTCAACACAGGTTTACAAAAAAGTAGTTAACCGTACACACTCATTTTACATCAATTTATCTAAAAGACTTAGTCGGCACCTGGGGAGAAACACACCAGATCTCGGGATCATGAACTAATCTTTGTCTCAAGACAAAACAGGAATTAAAATTCTCTCAATGCCATATACGCCAATGTTTCAAATTTTACTTATATTTAATCCAAATGAGTTTTGAACTAGAAAATTCGGATTCCAAAATTTTGCAAATAAGCATTTCATTGAAAACTGACATATTTGCTCTGTTTCTTGAATAGAAACTAGCCTCACCCCAAAAAAACTATGTAAAAAGCAAACTAACTAAATAGGTCGTCATTGTCTTAATACAATCATACAGAGAGAAATGTGTGACGTAATGAAATATGAGTAAAATTCACCCGTGTGTTGAAGCTAGATATTGATATTAACGAAGTCCATTTACTCTGTCGGAACATTTTGACGTCAAATATGCTGTCATAAAAATGTAACTTATTACTTTATGTATAAGAACATCAAACATAGTTCCAATATTCCATGAAAATTTCATCATAAAATTGTAAACAAACGCAGCTAGTATCACCCGCTATATGACAATCCTTACTATCCAAGTAATGGAAAGTCTGACCAAGGTCAACTCGGGTCGCGGTATAGGACTACCCACACCCATTACAAATAGTTTGTCACACAGCAAAATATTTTATTAAGTTTATTAGTTGCTATTATCTTTACAAAATGCATAAACATTACAAGCCTGTTTTTCAGGCGTTTTAAACATAATAAACGTAATGTAATAAACATATTTTATACGCATGTTGATGACCTTGCATGCAAAACGTATGTATTAAAGTCACATTCCGGGGACGTTATTGTAATTGTCATTAGAAAACCAATCCTAACCGTCGAAAATGAAAAAAATCGATGAATTAGAGGGATTCCGTAGGAATTCTTAAATTTACCCTGGTTAACGAGTAATATAAAGGGTTTGCTCAATTTCCCGCGAAAGTACTTTTCTGACACAGTCTCCGAACAAGTTACAATCGAATATAAAAGGGCAAGAAGTAGTTATTTTAAAGATGTCGATAAAATTTACATAATTCGCGTAATTTAATGGCTAAATTGCTTGCCCAGGACAATGTTCCAGAGCATTGACTGATTGGTGTTCTACTTGTCTGGACAATGAAACGAACACGCTCAGTAGAGCGTCACCACATGACCGGCAACACCTTACCGTTTATAAATAGATCAATGTGTTAGGTGTTTTCCATGATTAATTAACTAATTAGTTGGAATAAGACTTTGAAAAGAGGAGGAAAGTTCATACGAATACGCATTAAGAGAGTACAGAAAAGTTTATTTTTTAACATTACTCCCCGGAATGTGGCTTTAAAACATTATTACGTGTGTTTTAATGTATGTAAAACGTATGTTGGCGCAAAACAAACCCACTGTATCTGATTGAGTGAACTCGGTTGAAATACTCCGCCCCGCTATTTTCTGATTTAGGGAACTAGGCTAGAATACCCAATGATGTCTGATTGAGTGACCTAGCCTGGGATATCTGGTGTTTTGTGATTGCGGGAGGTATCTTTACATGACTCATTGTTAGATAACTAATAATCTTTATTCAATTAGATATGCAAGAAAGTGTATCCTTGGTCTATATTGCAGAAAATTCCAAATTTAAGAATATGTTTTTAAATTAGCATGCATAAACAATACCAGCATATATATATTCAGCACACATGTAAAACACACGACAAACACATAGTTTACGGGCGTTTCAAAACGTGTGAAGTAGAACAGATGTAAAACACATAGGTATTCCATAAGTAAAACATGTATATGTTTCAGATATTTTATACGTACGTAAAACATGCGCTGCACCTTATTCTGTGTAGGGGATGGGCTACCCTGCTAAAGGTCAATTGCCCAATTGTCCAAGTACACCAGAATGCGTGACGCAAACAACATAACGAAATGCGTGAAGCAAACAACATAACGAAATACGTGACGCAAACAACATAACGAAAGCGTGTATATTACAGACAGGATTTTGTTTTTATGTACTTTCAAATTAGACTTTATTTTACGGATACTAAAATGATAATTGAAAACTTATTATAAGACTTATTTATAATATATCTTTATTGATGTTTTAGATGTCAAATTAGTACAGAATATTTATGCTTTGAGTACAATGTATCTTGTTACATGTCATTTGCCCATTTCTTGGCGGGGTGGAGTATCATAAACCTTTTCTTGACGACCTCGGCGAGTTTAAAATTTAGGCGAAAAAGCTTAACAACATAAAAATTACACATGCTAGAGTCAAAACCGAAAAGAGAGTAGAATCATCCATATAATACTCCAAAGGTTATTCCGTCTCGCCAAGTTATGTGATTAATAATATACCAATACACTTACTATCTCTCTCACAATTGAATCTAAGTGTATTGTAATCGTTGCGATCTCAATTTAATTTCTATTTTAGGAAGCCAAAGACAAAGTATAATTTCCAGCGTCACGACTGTGTCTTCAAGTCGAGATGAACTGTTAGAAGCATTAGAGAATGCCAAAAGAAACCCACCTCCCCCTGTTGTCTACGAGTCACCACCAGACTCAAGCTCACAGCCTACAGACAGCTCAGTAGGAACTGAAGCAGGTATCGTGCAGTTTACCCAGTCACCGCCCAAACCTAATGAGCAAAGAGAGGCCTCTTGTGAAGTTCATTACACTGGTATGAGATTCCTGCACTTGTAGTTCTGGTTTCCCTCTCTTTAAGTTGGTTTCCTTTTACAATTTCCATGAATGGCTTCTCTTTTCTCTTCACTAGCTACATTTTCCTGTCCAGCTATTTTCCCCTTTTCCTGTAATCCTTGGCTTTCTAGCTTTCCATTCCGTCATGTTGGACTTGCTCTCAGGATCCTACTTCCGGTAAACTTGTATTCGACTAATTGTTTTTTCTGAACTTTTACAGAGTCTTACATCAAATGTGGACAACAATTTTGAAATATGCTTCAACATTTTTTTTCTACAAACACATTTAATTATAGTTGTGTCTACCTACCGCCTATCCTTTTCCAGCACACTGGCACATGGTTATAAGTATGTAACTATTGATACTGGATGATTTTTTTTCACACGATCCACTCCTACTGATGCTTTACGTGATAATATCAAAACAAAATGATAAAGTTGTGTAGTCATATGGAGGAAAAGTGGGGGAAATCTGTTAAAAATATCTAATTTCAGGTGAAAGCAAAAATACATGTAAGCGACCACGAAGAGAGGCCGAGAGTGACACAACAGAATGTGAAATGTCAGAAAAACCAAGAGACTCTCATCATCCTCGTAGAAATAGAGGCAGACACCGTGGTAAGCAAAGAGGGCATATCGCTGCTAAAAGGCAAATAGTACCTGCATTCGCAGCAAGGTTAGTATAGAATATTTTACTATGTGTGGTCACCACTCTTTAAACTTCTGATGTATTTAAAACTAACATTCCAGTCATAAAATAGAGGTGATATTTGTAAATTCTGTTACCAATAATTTGTAGGCGTGCGTGTGTGTGCGTGTGTGTGTGTGTGTGTGTGTGTGTGTGTGTGTGTGTGTGTGTGTGTGTGTGTGTGTGTGTGTGTGTGTGTGTGTGTGTGTGTGTGTGTGTGAGAGAAATTGGTTCTACTTGGATTATTTTATAAAAAAAACAATAAACTCCGTAGATTATTCAACAATTAAATCTTGTGTATAATGCCATTCGATACTCATTCAAATTCAAATAATTTGAGTTAAAACTAAGGTATATTATCGCGATTGAAAATTTCGTATCTTATAATGTGTTTCAAAGTTCAATATTTTATTCAAAGTTTAGGATTTTATCTGAAATACTAAAACAGACTTTATTAAATGTTTTAGCTTCACAATATTTGGTTCAAAACATATACTCGTATTCATTTTACTACTTTGCATTTCAACACTTCCTTGTTTATAGAGCTCACAGTAGAACCAGTACAACTAGCAGTGAAGAGGTAACTTATACATTTGGAGGTCGAGATTCCCCTCACTCCAACAGTCCATCTGAGGGATATCTTTCTTATCCGCCTGACAGCCAAGGTTACCCTGAGTCTGATTTTAGTTCCCATCAAAGAGGTAAGTGAAATCAAACCTTTGGTTTCTGGATCGCTGTATTTCGTTCAACGTACAGTCCATTCATAAACAATAAAAAGTCTACCTAGTGATAAGTTCTTGTATCAAGGATATAAAGAATGTCGATATAAGCTTGTTTACAATTACCATGTTTCACTAATTGAAATGTTGCGTACCTGTTCGAAAGTAGTTGTTTAATTGTCTATAATAGTGAGTTATTTTCATTTTGTTGTGAGCCACGGAAGAGGATACTAACTCCTCCGTGGTACCTGATTCCATCTATAGCTTTTCTGTGTATGTCCAAAATTCGTAATATTTGTATATTGTCTCATACATTTCCTAAAGAATGACACTTTGGTATCTGTACTTTTTTCTATAATTCAAAATACCTTGTTTTCTTTCCAGACAACCAGTTTGTTTACTTTGAAATATTTAATATTGTAAAACCTCTGCAGTTTTTAACATTATAAAGGTTTACATTGTGTATGTATTACAGGAAGAGGAACGCCTCATGTTCGGGTTCGATATGATACATCTCTACAAACCCCTGGCACGGATGAAAGCCGTCCACTTGTATTGGCGCAAACACAACAAATGTCAAGTCCTGCAGAAGAGGATGAAGATTCCATAAGTTTACTAGACAGGTAAATTACATTAATTATATGAGCAGTCCCAGGTATTTTTTTTCAGTTTTACCGGTATCCAATATTCAAACCAGTCCCATACCTGTTTACGTTATTCGTTTTGTTTCTCACTTTGAACTATCTGTTTCGGAACTCTATATGTATTCTAAATTCGAATAAACTGATGAAGTCTTATTGACAGAAACGATCGTATTGAGCGTTTGTTTTGGCCCGTTTTTGTAAAAATATAACTTTTTTATTATGTTAATTTTATTTTACGAATATTTTGAGCAACAGTTAACATATTTTGTGATACATAATGGAAGCTTGTGGTATTCGGGAAGGAAAAAAAATAATTAGAAAAAAAAACTTATTAAATTGATATTCATGAAGTACACACCTGATAATCAGGCGGGGCTCAAACTATTTCTGGCTGGAAGTTAGAGATGAATTGGTTCAAGCTTCCCACCTTTTAGGTGCCCCTTTCAAGTAAAGAATGAATTAGTATGTTACACAAAGAACGGTTGCTATATAGTGATAGGAGAGGATAGGAGTTCCACGTAAACATTATTTAATTCTAGTAATATATTTTTCAGATATTACCGTCCTGTAGAAAATCAAAGTACAGAAATTCAAGGTTCATCAAAAAAGCGGAGCGATAAAGGATATACAGATGATTTTACCATTGTATAGTTTTTGCGTATTGTATATATTCAAGATAAAATAATGTCGGTACGGCATCAACAGATTTGATTATTTTAAGTCGATTGACAGATTATGTATAGTTATTGAGGGCTGTAAAAAAAAGATTTGCCTTATTTATCATTATGGATGTGCAATATTTTACTGTTTAACAGTCATACATCATCAGTATTGTGGTGCATCGCTTGCAATTTCTAACATTAAAAGACCGCAGGTGAGAGAGGAGTTGTATCTACGCGGGTCCTAGACTCAAGTGATGATTATTAAATCAAATGACGAAATCATATACCTGTCTGACATTAATTGTTGTATTTGATAAATTTGTCCTTATTAGCATATTATTTATAAATAATAACATACGTCATAGGCTGATACATTAACGTCGTGCTGTGGTGACTGTAAATGAAAAATGAGTCAGTAACAAAATAATTATGCATTGCTGAAAATCAAATCGGAAGTAAATCTGTAACTTCCGAAAATTGTTTAAAAGGAAGAAAGGGTTTTCATCTTGTGAAAATTATGCACCAACACTTTATTTTGTACACACGTTTGATCTAATTTTTTACGTTTTAATATTCTACTAAATATATTGCTTTACTTTGTCATTAGTGTTTATCAAGTTTCCAATTGATGTATGTATGTATATGATTTGTATTTTAACCTGAAGTTTCCCTAAAAATTGCTTGAATAAATATACATCAAAACCAAATCTAAATCACCGTACGTTACAAATAAATCGCTCTAAAAATCAGATACAAATTATCACGAATATCTTAACGTGGTACTGTACAAAATATCACAATAATAGGATGCATTATGATATATTACAAACGTGATGATACGATACACGATACAAGTGATACTATAAATTATAGTTAAGTAACAATGTACATTACGATTTACCGTAATAATAGACCTTTTCACTTTAACTGCGGTCATGTAACTTTGAGTGACAAAACGATACAGATTCCCGGAAAATGACGTCAAGAAAGAATCAGTTACTATACCGACGTATATGTGCTTTATGGTAATCTTTATCATTTTGCCACTCAAAATCACAGGACCACAGTTAAGGCGAAAAGTTCATTGTACTATATCTCGTAATGTAACAGTAATGTGCGTAGTGTAATTTTATTTTTGTTTTGTTTTTTTCGGACAGACTGTTCGTCAAATTGGCTATATAGCGAATAATAGTTTTTTTTATTCATCTTTACATACATGTACCTTTATCCACGTATATAAGAACCTTGTGTGGATATAGAATTGTTTTTACAAAAAGGGATATGTGCGTTATGCCAATAGGCTCGCAAAACGGAAAATTTTAATACGTATCATAAATGTGATATGAATTGAAACTCCACTGAAAAAAAACATTTTAACTGCGTATCCATGTATCCATTGTATGAAACGTAAACTAACGTAATAAGAAATATAGGTGATTTACAATAACATATCACAAAAAGATCAATTAAGTCGTAATTGACTGTAATATTACACATAATATGACGTAATTGATTGGGCATCGTCGTATATCACAAAAATTAAGGGACATATTAATATAATACAACATAAATACTATAATGGGACTAATTCGTGTGCCACGTGATAACCGATAACGTTTGTGCGGTACTAGTATCTTCAATGATGATGAAACGTAACTCTACGTAATAATCCCGATGACATGACGTTACCACCGGATATCGTCTGCTAACGTCATTCCATCACTAATAGAAACAATAGTTCCGCACAAGCGTTATCGGATATCACGTGGTACATGAATTAGTCCCATTATATAACGATAATGATCATGTGTGTTATAAAATCATATACATCTTTAATTCGTTGCTATAACATTATCAATCAGTAATCCATGTTGAAGACTATTTATCTAGTCAGTCTATATACTGCCATATTAATTTTACAATTTTCGTATAATTTATCATTTTTCTATGATACAAAGTATACACATTATTTATTTGTTAATTTTATATATATACGATGATACAGGTTACTCCTTCAGTAGAATTTTTCTATTCGTTTGTAGTAATTTACAATTTCCAAAGTTATGTATTTTATAGTTCATATATTCTATTATGTTTTTTTACTTGATATTATGCTATCAAAAAAAGAAAACATTGGTAGAAACCTTGTAAATCAAAATGTGAAAAATGACAATTCTAACATCAAATAATAATCGGAAAGCATAAATAAGTGTGTTCGCATCTCCAAAAGGTAAATTGTGTTCGTGTGCCACGTATATAGGTTTATGGTGTTGCCAAATAACCACTGTATACAGATGTGTGATGTCTGCTTATTGTTAATGGTCGCCATTTTGAATGAAACAGTTTAAACGCTTTTCAAATTACAACTTACCCAATGCTTTGGACCAACAATTTGTCTCCTGTTGCCTCATGTGTATGTACATATGCTAATAACAACGTGGTCTTTTTCAAATAATCCCAGAAAGTTAAGACGGATATTTTTTTTTCATAAAACGATCAAAACACTTTCCCTGAATATGTATTTAAAATGAGTTATATATTGAAGTTGAAACTAACATTTGATTTGACTTAGATAACAGTGTCATTGCGATTTCTATACATGTACATAAAATGACTTTTTTAAATGAACGAAGAGTTTTGTCTGTAAACCAAAAACAGCAATAAGCAGCATACTTGATTGTGAAATGAGTATTAACATGCATTCATGTCTGTTTGCTTTTAAAAGTTATTGTTTAGGAAAAGATCGTTTTCGTTTTCAGTCTGTTTACATTATATATACATGTATCTAATGTATATATAGTATTAGACTGGAGTTATCGATGTCACCATTTCCAATGTCCAGGAGTTATATTGGTCAAATGCAGTAGAATGTTACAAAAAGATCAATAAAGATCTTAGTTCAAATGTTAAGGTATGTTTTTCATTAGATAAATGCGTTTTACAACCTCTCTTATAGAATGCTTTCTGTGTGTGCATTTTTGTAATCTATACATAATGCAAGTGCCATTAAGTAAAACAACTGGGAGAAAGAAAACCGACAATGGGTATTATGGTTTCAGATCTGTGATTAATTTTTAGAGTTTCAATTTAATGATATTAAATACGGAGTGTGTAAAACTTTAATTAATTATACTGCCAATTAGGTTTGTAATATCAATGAGAAATATGTATTTACAACAAATGTATGCAATATAAATAATATTAAAGTATTTTGTATGGTTATCCATGTTTGGGGGAAATGGATGTTTGTGAAACGTAATTTAAGTACAATATCTAGTATCTATAAGGAAACTTGCTCTCTTTTTATGATTGATTCTAATTCATTTCTTTTTTTTCGACATGTGTATATCGTGCAGTATTTGTATGTTTCCGGTCGGTTTATTGTGATTATACTGTTAAAATAAGTTATCCGAACGATGTAACACCCGACATACCTGTCGTAACCACACAAACGCTGTACATTTATCCACCAATTAAAAATACTAGTGTTTTAAACATGTCGGCATTTAGAAGCTACTTCCCCCTGTTTATTGAATCACTATATTTGAATCAGTATATTTCAATGGTAATATGCTGACAACAGAATTTTCCTCCTTCAGTAATCAATTATTTTCCTGAAACATCATACTACATGTACTTGTGACGTCCTCTTTACAGAGTTTTATTCTGAAGAACTTTTGTTTTTCAGATTTTGTAAGAAGCTCCAATATCTATAGAAATCCCTATGAAAGATGTTCTTCAGTTCTTTTATATATATATATATATATATATATATATATATATATATATATATATATATATATATATATATATATATATATATATATATATATATATATATATATATAATTCTACCGGGGGAATGAAATTTTCATGTTTTGTCAATATACCGGAAAGTGCAATATGTTACAAAAATCACACTTTTTTATTTATCTATTTATTTTTTTGTTTATACAACATTGACTCAGAGGAGTATTTTGGGTGTTGTGTATTTATTGTGTTAATTAATTTTTGAATTATTCTATTATCTGTAAGACACAATTAGCCAAAATCCAATGGTTTGTTATATTTTGTTGATCACATAACATTCATGTTGTCATGGTAATAGCGGACGTTTGTCTCTGACTTCTTTGTAATACAAATGTAAAGGAAAAAATACTTTTCCGTGATTATCAAAATACTTTGTCATAGCTGAAATTTTGAAGATATATAAGTCAATATTTATCTATTTTATAGTTCTTTGTGTCTATTAAACAAAAGGTATGAAATATTACAACATAAAAATTGTAAAACGTTTGATAGATGTCTTATCTGTAAACTGAAATTCGAAATGATAAATGGCCTCAGCTGGACGCAGATGGATGAAAACAAAATTGTATTTAGAGTTTTATGCAATATAATTGATAAAAGCAAACAATGATTTTAACATATACTGACAACATTGTTAGATTGATATTTTGTGCGTGCTGTATGTGCGTACAAAGTATTATTACGGTAAATACCTGTTTGCTTAAGACCAAGTCAACCAATCAAACCTATAACACATAGAATTACAATGTATATTTAAGTAACGGTTGTCAATTATTATAATCTTTAGTTTGAACTTTCACATTTGGAAATGTATTTGTCTCATTTTTAATGTTTTGGTGACCCTATAAACAGTTTGTCTTTTTCTAAATCAATTTTCAATTTGTGATACAGACTCAGCCATATGTTCTTCTGAGCGTTGTATTGACTTTTATTGTGCTGTGTATTGTTGATATATAAAACATGATACATTTTGATTGTGTACACATTGTTACATGAAGAAGAATGATGGAACGTTAAATAAAATGATTGATATTATGCTACCAAATAAAATATTGTTTTTTGTGTATCATGTATTCTCTCTCTCTCTCTCTCTCTCTCTCTCTCTCTCTCTCTCTCTCTCTCTCTCTCTCTCTCTCTCTCTCTCTCATGTGTGTATAGGACTATGACAAATGAAAATATCAATACAATGGAACCTCGCCTAAAGACCATCTCGCTGATGAGACCACCTCACATTTCAGACCATGAATTTCCAGTTTCTTGAAAAAATATTACTACGGAGCTTCACTTAAGAGACTACCTCACTAATCAGACAACTTTGTGTCAGGTGTTCTATATTGCGAGGTTCCACTGTATATAAAGTACCCATGGGAAGCCGACTTTGTTTTCACATTTCTTTACTAAACCAGTTTCGAAGCAAGTAAGTTTGAATGAAATGTAATGATATGATTTTACATCTTATGGATCTAACGTCTGTAAATACAAAGTAATCATGCCAAATACATCGGTAAACTCCTCTTCCATATAAGATATTTTTTTAAAACAAAAAAAAAGCTAGGACAAACATCTCTGTACAGTGGTTACTCTGAGATGGATTTAACAGTACATCTAGGTTTGGTATTTGACCTTGTATTGTACTCTTTTGGAACTGCACATCTATTTTAAATTGACGAAGACACGTACCCATACAACCGTCTTGGACAGTAAAGGGAAGATCCTTTTGAATCATGGACGGAGGGATTTTTTATCATAAAAGATACAACATGGTTATGCACCTGTTATTCGTTCAAATGAAGACACTGACGGTCTAAAGAATGTATAGTGTGACCATTCTACATTGCTCATAGTATATACTTCAACAGGTTGTAAAATTTAACGTGAAGTCCAATGGGCTAACTGTAGGTTAAATTTCACAATATGTTGTGCAAACGGGTCCTGGTACCATGAAGTATCCAAAGTCGTTTTATGGAGTATGTGTATTCTTGTATTACTCTATCCGACTCCTGTCATAAGAACCTGGCGCTTTGAACAATGAAGTCTCACCTCCTGTCAGCGCAGGTTCTATCCCACTGGTAACTAACCCGATTTTGTAAGAAAGTTTGTCAGTTTACTTTCGGAATGCCAGTGGTCTCTTCCCGGGTACATTGTAACCGGGTTCTCCCCTCCACCACTGAAAACTTGTCGCCACCGTATAACTGAAATATTGTCGAGTGTGACGTAAAACACGACTAGTATTCAAAATTCAAAACTTTAATTCAAGTAAGTGATCAACTCATTAAACCACTGATGTCTCATTTAGAATCACCCGAATCAATAACTGTTAAGGTCTATTGTCAAAATACAAGGGTGAACAGGTTTATATTGAATGTAAAATTATTTTTAAATTTGGATTCTAAATTATGCAGTCTTGAATTCTGATATTGAGCTTTACAATTCCTTGAAATGGACGAGTCCAAATATGGCTACATGGGTCAATGAGTTAACAAATATTATAGTGTCAATTGTAAGTTCAATAAACGCGTATCACACTCGTTGCTTTTTCTCCATTCCAATATACTAAAAGCATGTTTATAATGTCATTAATATACGGTAAACTACTCACGTCTCTAAATAATTTCGTTTGCAAAACATCAATGTCGCACAAATGTGGTTTTATCCATCAAGACTGTAGTCTTTAGTCCATTGTGGTTTCCGGCCATCTACAGCTCTTGTATTGTAATTACTTTTGCTAATCCTTTGAAATGGCGTTGGAACGAACATTGGTCCCTACGGTTGTATTGAATTATCGCTTGACATTTAAATACCAAAAGTGTTTGAAACAATAAAGTTCAATAATATTTGAAAAATTCGGTAAACCTTGGTTTAACCAAGAACTTTGGGAGCAAATTAGAATATTGGATAGATAACATAAAACTGCTAGAAAACACGGTCTTTCTAGAAATATAAAACAATTTAAAAAGCAAAGACGCAAAGCAAAAGATCATGTAATGGTAAACAAAAGTTTAATTTTACGATCACTAGAACTACATATTCTTTACAAAACGTATTATAATTCAAATTGACAATTCTTTCACTGCGAAATGGGCAAGCGGAAAAAACTTAGATAAACTTAATCTATGATAGGGAAATTGCAAATATATACAAACAAATGATATATACATACCAATATGTCTCATTTTATATCATTGATTATTAAAATCTCGATTGCCCCAGTTGGGGAAAATACTAAAAAAAAACAAAGTCGTTATTACTGATAGCCAGATGTGTGATATTTTAAAAATGGATTTAATTAAGCATCGGGACATGGCACCATAAAAATAAAGAAATAGTTAAGTCTAAATATTTTACTCAATTTTAGCTGATCCTGAAATCTGATTGGCTGAGCAGGCCAAGTTGAGAATATTCTCAGACTTGGCTAAATTCTCAAGTTTTATGGTGCCGGGTCCGGGTATCGTTAAAATAAGTAAGAATGAAGAAGTACCAATGGATAATCGAAACTCAAGTCCATTAAAATGCGACAAATTAGTTATGTAAATGGTCTCAACAAGAAGAACAATTGCGAATCACAAACGCGACAGGACATATGTTTTACACCAGAAACAATCTGTGTACCTCTTCAACTATTATTCAACCACTTTCTTCGGGAATATACATTTATATTAAATTCGAGCTCAACTGATAAAGTCTTATTCACAGAATATAAAATTTCAGATACCAAAGTATAAAGCTACAGGATGTTCATAACACATATACAAGTCTCGTGGTATAGGACAAACACGGATCTCTTTAAATCAAGAGGTGGGATCAGGTACAATGGAGGAGTAAGCATCCCCTAAAAGCGATCGTATTGAGTATTTGTTTTGAACTCCTTTGTAAAACTATAATTTTGGTATCGTTAATAATATTTCTAACCACTGGGTCCTTGCCACTGCTGGTGGACTGTTTGAGTCCCCGAGGGTATACATAAACCTAGTGTTATTTTGGTACCAGTCGATTATTTAACACTAAGATAATATTTCGCTCTGATAGCACCATTTAAATTCTAAAATTCTTAAATTCTTAAGAGCGAAGTTATTCATTTTTACAGTGGGTACTCTTAGAAGGATTTGGCAACACCTTAAGATTTATTATTTGGCCTTGTATGATACCACTTTTTCTGGAATATACGTTTGCATACTTGTTATAAGCTAATCTCAATTCTAAGTTCTGTAAGTAAAAAATTTAAAAGAGTTTTCAAGAATCAAACATGTTTAAAATTTACCAGGGGACAACCATTACAACCAGATTCTACCATTCTACTATCCTATCCACTATTCTCTTTCTTCTTTTCTATATCCCCTGCCTTTAACCCTTCTTTACACTGGTATTTAATACATCTTTAGATTTTCTACTACCCGATTACTCATAATTTGTACATATGTTTTATTCAAATCATCATGTCACTTATTCTTATTGTGCACTATATTAATTGGAGAAGGCCCAGTAAGTTGTGAGAACGTATGTCCAATCCATTTGATTATTATTTTTTTTAAATAAAATATGTTTAAACCAGATATTTGCACAATTTCTTTGTAGAAAATAGATATCAGTCTGATTTTATTTCAGGTCCCTCAAACGTGTGTCATTATACGTGTCTGTTTCAGAGGGAAAAAAGCAAACATATATGTTAAACTTTTGAAAGAGCTCGACATATGGATTTATTGAAGAAAAACCACACTGCATTAGAGGTAACATTTTCCACATCGTAGTAAAACCACGGTCCGGAATCGCTATGCTTTTTCCTGTCCGTGGCAGTGTCATGCGACCGAAATCTCTCGTAGCTAATTAATATTTACTAGGAGTAGCCTTCGCGTACAATTTATCTAATCACAGTAGTTGTGATCGGCAACGAAAGTTATCGCATAGTCCATTCTGAAATTGTTTGGAAGCCTCGATCTGATCGGTTGGCGAATGCGAGCACCATTTACTAGCATTGGCTGAGGCGTCATTAACTCGAATAATTACAGCACCCTCTTCCGGTCAAACTCCTCCTTAATGAAGCGATCGTCGTGAGCGGAATATAACGACCAAATTATTCGGGTTAAGGCTTTATGAATAATACAAATATGTACGAGTGATTTCGATCGCATGAAACCACGGGTAGGAAAGAGCATAGCAATTTCAGACCATGGTTTTACGACGATGCATTTTCTACTGGAGCAAGGATTACTTAAGTAACCGTGCACAAAATGGGTTTATTGGCGATAAGTATTTTCTATTTTATTTATTTTAAACGCGCTTTCTCATATCCTTATGAAAACAACTTATCAGAAAATAGAGGTTGCCCCTGTATATGAAATTGTCATATGTTGCACAAACCCTAGCATATCAGATCATCTGCGAAATATAAACACCGTATGTATGTGAAAAGGGATATTACTACTTACATGTGAAAGCTGTTGATAGGAAAGCCGAAATCATCGCATTTGTCGTATAGATGCGTTGCTAATTTTTCATCTGTGTCTATAGTAAGTAAAATGTCCAAGTAGGAAGCATGTGCTTGTTTCTGTGGAGTGTTTCATTTCTACTTAGCTGAGATATATCGCATACACATTTGTGTATGAAACCTGTTGTTATTATTAAATGACAAAACGTTACAGCTTTTTTATCGTCTAATTCAAAAGCTACTGAATAAAGTCGTCTGTTTCATAAGAATAAAAAAAATAAGTCATCCAATTATTAAAGAGGCACATTTGGTGTCCATGGGAATGCCGACGATTTGCTGAAAGATTTGGTGTCCAAAGACTTCATATATACTGCGCCATCTTTTCTATATTCACTTTAGTATATGTGTTTGTAGAATCGGGTGGTGTTTGGCGAAATAAACGTCATGATAACCAATGACCATTCTAAATTTTGCGGGTCCAACAGTTGCCGGTTATGCATCTGCATCTGATTTACATCGCTTCTGGAATAAGAGAACTATCTCGAAGTATTTGTCTATGTAGCTGAAATTTAGATACACTTTGAATAAAGATACTCCGTCTAAGTTATATATTGTTTTATTCGACCATTCATGGGATATGCTTCTGAATTTTGAATTTTGGATTTTGGAACTCAGAATATTTTTTAAACTTCAGCTAGGGTAGCAAGAATAATTAGTAGACAATCACAATAGGCCTACAATGAAACGGGTTGACTCAGAAAAGCTTGGATAAGAAAAATATACATGTATATAAAGTTGACATAATTGTGCAAAATGAAAAAAAAACAGGCCGTACTACTTTATCTTTAGAAAAGATATTATATCGTTTAGCGTAAATGAGTTGACTCTATATAATTCAAAAAATAGTTTGTAATTCTCCATAATTCATTATTTTCTGAAGAAAAAAATATCTTACATTTTAGACTTCTAAATTGATGTAGTGTTTTAAATCCCGGTCTATTTATAGTTAACTTAATTCATTCTCCAGCCTGCAGATGATCCCGTCAGTGTCTAGTAAAAACGACGCCTTACAATATTTTCCCCAAGTCCTTTAATTATATACCGTTTGTAGAACAGGGCTTTTTCATTGCCATCATTATCCGAATGTTATAATACTATCGAGAGTGCAAGGACCGACAACTCTGTAAGAGATTGGTGGAAAAAATGGTTTCTGTAGATTCGGTTATTTCCGTCAATTTCCGTGAGTGGCGTTACCGAATTTACAGTTTAATAATTATATAATTATGTGACAATATATGTCATTTGAATAACATCGGTTGACTTTCGAACTTTATTGTTTTTTTAAAAAAATCGTCTTTAAAACGATAAATAAATAAACAGTACGTTTATCGAACGTGAAAAGTGAATTCTGGGTAATTAGAATTAACAAAATGGCAGCTGCTACTCGAGAAGGTAATGTTCACCAAAATATGATAAATATACCTTTTATAACTTATTTTACACACTAAAGAGCTGGGCAATTAGTTCTTTTACTATTTGTTTTAGATTAGACGTAGTTAAACACTTGAATCAACCCCTTACTAAGTGATCGTTTGAGAATAAATTGGACGTGCGTTTTTAAACCGTGCATACACCTTCATTATTTATAAATTATTTTATTTACTCGCTGAGTAGAGTCATACTACGTTAGCCTATTAGGCCATATTAATTTACCCGGCTTAAATGTTGGTAAAATATGTGTACTGTAAGTTGTAACCTCTTTCTGTGTTGATTTATTCTCAAACAGCTAGCATTTGCAATGTATGACACGAGTATAGGTCTACCAAGTCCAAGGTAAAATGTCACATCCTGCCATCCTGGTTCAGTCAGAAACGAAAGCAATGCGGTCTACTTTCCAAAAATAGGTTGTACAGGTAAAACATATTACCTTGCATAGACTCCATGCATTACTGAACCTCTAATACTTTTGTGACGACAAGTAGATTGTCACCCTGGTTCTGATTTGATTTAGACTCATTGTGTTTGTAAACATGTGCCAATTTACCTTGGTAGACCTGTACACTGTATAGCCTACTGTTTATTGACATGGTATGTATGGTCAGGTGAAGACTGTAGGCTTCTGTCGTTTAGGTTGGCCTTGGCTTCCCCAACCTAATCCCATACATGTGATAAAAATCAGTTCAACTGCTATGCCACAACTGGAGATTTTTAATTTTTTAGCTGGAGATTTGGTCTCAAAACTGGAGATTTTTAATCGACGTTTTCTTGTCATTTTACTGTGATTTTTTTTTCATGTTATAACTTCTGATTGATTTCCTTGTTTTGTTTAATTGTTTAGTCAATTGAATGCCTTTTTAAATTTATAGCACAAATTTTGCAAATTTATACATGTACCAGTTCAATAAAAGATAACAACTTTGTTTATAATCTAAAAAAAAAAAGTTTCCATAATTTAAATACCAGTCCGATCCGTTTCCGTTTCTTATACTACTTCCGGAAGTACGTCTACCATTACAATGTTCTTTGTGACAGTTTAGACCTCGAGGTAAATGCTTTGCATGCTTGATTATAAATAAAATGGTAATTTTTCTTTTGTCATTTTTTTGTTGAAGAACATTACAAATATCTTTTGAGACTGTAAGAAGTTGTAATAACTATTTTTGATGGCTGGAATCATGCTTCTAATCATCGATGATCCAAACGTGTGTCACATGACATACACACACTCACTTAGTCTTATCACCAATTAACTGCCAATCAGTGGATGGGATGGTGTTATATAATTATTAACACTCTCAATAATTAACATGCCCACAGGCTATTTACCTGCACACGTGTATTCTGTCGTGTTACCCCTGCCAGTATCCAAGCCTCCATAGTTTTATTCGGGAAAATCTGGGCTTCAGTGACTGGCTCGCTTTTAGAGAACTTAATAATAAATACCTGGGTGGCAGTCAATTAATCCTTTTGGAGATTCTGTCATGTTGCCCCTGCCAGAATCCCTTGTCAAGCCTTCATAGTTTTATTCGGCAAAAATCTGGCAGGGGTCGACAATAATGAAAATTTCCAATTGTCCTGCAGGACAAGTAGTATTTAAATCTACTTATCCGAATGTAAAAATGACTTGTCCAAAAATCAAGTGTAACATTCAAAGATATTATTTTTTGTTTAAACAAGAATACTCTTTATTGAATTATTTTTTGTCTTCAGCAATTTCACTTTTCCTTTCAGGCAAGTGAGAATTACCATATAGACTCGCCTATAACTATAAGTCGGATTTTCTGGATTAAATTTTCTATGTTAAAAAGGGGTACTGACTTATACGTGAGTCCTGGTCAGTAGACAAAAAGACAGAACTCATGTTCCCAAAGATATCTTGTGAAAATTCAAGTATGAGACTGGGATCAAATTAATGTTATTTCCGAGTTTAGGACTACTTCAATTTTATTCTAATTGAAGGTATTTTCCATCTAAAGAAATAAAATAATATCACAGGTACCTTGTTGCTTTTTTATTAAAAATGTGTATGTAGTTGTTCAAGTTCTTTGACTATAATATCCGTTTCAGCTGTGCAGTACATGTGCTGTCAAACTGCTCCACTTGAATGGCTTCCATTATTAAAAATCATACTGAATGCCTAACCTGTATGTTGATTATACTTTTAAAAACTGTAGCGGTCAGCCATTGGTGTAAAAAGTATTAATTAAATGATACATTAAAATCCAGAAACTGTAAATGCTGTATGCTTGTTAATTTATAAATGCTGCCTGGATTATTAAACAATGGGGCAGTGTCACGTGAGTCGTGTTTGTGCCCAGTAGTCATACAACGATAGATGTAATTACATTGTACTAAACTTCTGTCTGCCCCTAGCCCTGCTTCTCCCTGTTATTCCAAAGGGTGATGACCTCTGAACTATGGACTCCTAATAGTAATATCTTTTATATTTGTAGAAATTGAAGAGCAAGTAAGAAATATACAGAATAAAAAGAAGAATTTAATTGCAAGTGTTGAGGAAGATATACGAGTTGGTCTAGGATCTGAAGGACATTTTGACACAGACATATACAGTTCAGGGTCATCAAAGTTTGATGGCTATGTCACATCTATTGCAGCAAATGAAGAACATGATGTAAGTATTGTTTGAGCATTAGATCATATATTTTGTATATTAAGCATTATATTGTTTGAGCATTAGATCATATATTTAACACCTTTTGTCCTTTTCTGTTGGTTTATATCATTGGTACTGGTAAGAAAATGATAAAATGCATATTTTAAAAAGAAATAGGTATTCACCTGTTAAAGAAAGAAAACTTCAGTTCTGCAACATTGAACAGAAAAATGATATGTATGAATGCAAAATGCAAAGACTGCAGTTATGTTGAGGAGGGCTTTTGGGAGTCGCAATCTGTAAACTATATTGAATATTAATATAAAAAATCATTAGATATGTAAAGTATCATTATAATTATTTTTATTCATTTATTTTCTTTTGAATTTTCTTTTCAGGATGATGAAGATATCAGTGCCTCATTTCCTAAACGGTCATCATACACAGCTCCATTGAACCTTTTAAATGACACACTTAACAAACAGGTAAGCTATGAGATGTTAACCATTAAATGCTGTCCTTAATCAGGGATTGGGACATCTTCTTTTTATTAACCTGCCATTTCATACATGTGTCCATTGAAACAAATTTTAACTTGCATGGTAATCAGTTAAAACCATAAGTACATGTACTTTCATTTTTAACACATATTCAACACACAGACCAGAGATTAAACATTTCAGTATATTTTTATTAATCACATATCAAATTTATTCACCGTTTAATTAATGGACTATTCTTTACATCATTGACAAACTATTCAGTCTGTGTTTCTAGGGAGTAATTGGTAATTCCAATGTTTCTGTTACATGTATCATGTCCACATTAGTGTATATTGTTGTATCATGTAAGTGTACAATGGAGTATGACATTACTCGTAAATTTTCATACCTACAATTTTGACATGGTTTAGCTACTATAAGGTCCATCTTTTTACAGTCACCACATGGCACTAATTGTATGCATATGCAGTATAAATTCAGGGTGCTGGAATTGGGAATTTCCCAACATTTTGACTCAAAATTGGGAATTCTATTTTTTGTTTAATTTATTTTGTTATATTTATTTTTTTTAATCGTTTTTATTGTCAAGCTGCCATATTTCAACTTTCAAGAAAAAGAACGATTGAAAGTATGAGCATAAAAATGAGAAATAATAAAAAAGATGTTATGTTATGTTCCTGATTGGGAAATGTTGGCTAAAAATTGTTGAAAAAAGATATGAATTGCAATTTGGTATATAGCCCATTGTTGGCTATAAATTTGGAGGAAAAAAGCCCTGAAATTGTGATTACTATTATTTGGAATAATTCAAATATCAGAAAAAAAAATCAGAGAACTCTGAAAATTTTTTTAAAAAGGCACGTTTTGGGCCTAAATCAACTTTATAACGGGCACTTTTTGCGTGTTATTGTGTTATAAAAAGGCACTAGTATATAATTGAACATGGATGATTTACTGTGTGTATTATGGTAATAATACAGAAAAATTGATTCAGAAAAAAAAAAAGTAATTACTGACACAAGCAGACCTTAACCTTAATTTTTAACACTACAACTAGCTCCAGGCATGTAGTCTACTTCTGGAATTTGGTTACCCGCAAAGAAAACAACTCCATAATGTGACTTTTAAAATTAAGTTTCTGAATTTGTTTTAATCATTTATCAAAAATATTTGACTAAGTAACAAAAATCACAAGATCTAGCATTATTTGTCATAAGACCAAATTCTGTTGGACTTGCATCATTATTACTATTTTAAAATGTGTTTTAAAATTATAATGTATTATGTCAATGTGTTTAAATTGGTGCAAATTACAAAGTCAGTTCAGTTTTGTTATTTAAAATAAAAGCTTTCCATCTTTAACCATTTCAATTAAACTTGTTATTACTTTAACTAGTTTTTTTTTATTTTATTATTTAATTCAAAATTAATAACTTATTCTTAATATTTCTACATCTATCAACACTTTAACACATCCTGAAAAGTCCGGAATTGGTTTTTTTTTTCTTAAACACTCATGATTTCCTCTTCCATAAACTGCAATCATTAATACACGATGTATTCTGTGACAATCTCGGCCATGAGGTACAGACTTAGGGATTGAATTGTCAATAAATTGATTATTACAGTTTATATAAATGTTTTTGAGCTTTAGATATAGAAGGAAATATGGATCACATTCAAAACTTGAACTTTTTAAATGCTAAATGACAAGAAAGCATTAAAACACTCTGACTTTAAGGGGAAAAAATTATCAGGATAAAAACTTATAAAAAGGGCATCGGGCATCAGGGTCACAATGAAATAGGGCATAGGGCGTCACAACAAAAAGGACGGGCACTGCGCCCCTAGAAAACATTTCTATCTGGAACAATAATAAATTAATTTAGAATTTAAGTGTATTAAGTTGATTTTTGTTAATTTTCCACATTTTTTTTCAGGACTATGATCCGATTCAAGAGCACCATCAACAGAGGGAGAGAGAAGGAGCATATAGAGCTCAGATCAGAAACAGAATCATCTCCCCAGAAAGATATGATGATTTTGCTGAAGGTTAGCATTGTTTCAAAGTTGATAGATATTTAAACTTATTTATGTATAAGAAAAGGTTTCAAACAGCTTCACTTTGTTTGCTCCAAAGCTGTACGGTACCCATCATACACATGGTTGTATGTTTAATCAAAATAATTGAAAAAATATTAATAATGAAAATTTTAATTTCATCATTTTAATCCATACAAATTTTATCAATTTTCAAGCTATACTGGAGAAATAAATGATATACATGTGAGAAAGTGAATCTGTTTGAACCAATGATTTTCATACGGGTTGGGAATGCTGGGATGATTTTATCATCAAGGTATTTTTGACAACTTTGTTGTATTATTTACAAATATTTTATGGCCAGATTGGTGGAAAATTTAACTGGCACAAGGCTGTTCAGTGTATTACATTCTTTTTAATACCTGTATACCAAATGAAAACAGTTTTTATGAATGTTGCCATATATGTGTAATTGTATATGCACTGTCAACAGAATATGTCAAAATTCACAAGTAATATATCGAACGCCAAAACAAGCAGAATTCTTGTCTCAAATACAATTTTTGGTTTGGCTGCATAACGCTGTACACAAAAAAAAATTTTAAATCAAGAAATAAAAAACCCACTTAGTTAATGATAATAAAAGATATTGAGAGTACTTAAACTAAAGAATTTAATTCTTTTCCAAATGACATGTATTACAATTATCAGCTATGTTCTATATTAAGATCAAGTCCTTATGTCATTGGCTTGGTTTTTAGCTTGCCTGGACAAAATGTCTGGAGAGAGCTAATGTCATACCCCCAGTGTCATCTGTGGACAAAGACTTTAAGCTGTGCTGTGTCTCTGGAAATAAATGTAATAGAGATTTAATATCTCACATGTGCATCCCATATGATCGATCCTTTCATATGTTATCATGACCTTTGACCTTGTGGTCTAGATAATGCTTTTTGACCTACTTCATAATCAAACTTTAAGTTTCTTTGATTCAGTGAGCTATGTTGTCTTCTGACAATTCTTGTTTGAAAATGTTTGGAACAGTCGTTGGAATGTCTCAACTGAACTGTCATTCAGCCCATGGGATTCAGTGGACACTGTATCAGTTGAAACTTTAAGGGAACACTAGTTTGAATGTTTTGTTTTTGAAATTTACAAAAAGAAAATATATGGAATATCTTGTTGTGGCCATTTTTATATCTGTACAATGTAAAAAGATATTAATCTTGAACAGATTTTATGACCTAGAGAAAAAAAAAAGGAAAAAGAAAAGAAGTTACTCTTGAATGAAAGCAAAATATATATAACAGATTTAGGGACTTACAGTCCCAAATAAAATGATGACTTCATCAAGTATTACTGGACATTTCATTTTCTCTGATCGTGTATTTTCATTATTCAATATTTTTCTAAAAAATGAAGAACCAAATTGGGTCTTATATTTGATGAAGGCATTATGATTTGAGTTTTTGCATTATTCAACATAGTTATTAAATTGAAAAAAAAAAACCTTTGAACCTCAAAAAAACATGAGACTAATCGGCAATATCTTTCCTTTCTAGCTTCGAGGGATGAGGAGAAATAGCCTTCAAGACGACATCTTTTGAATGATTAAGGTTTAATGTACCTTAAGACAAAAAATAAATGAGATAAATGATACATTATTGGTGTGCTTTTATTGAAAGTACATGCAGTTAAAAATACATAAATTTTACTAGCTGAAAGTAACATTTTTATTGAAGAGCAAGATAAAAATCAAAATAAACATTGGTGATGTTGATGCTGTAATTTTTTATCCGAATTGTGATTTTTACAATTCCGCATTGGAAGCCATGTTATGTATCTATAAACATGATGTTTTTGTTAAATGAAAAGTGAATTTTTCAGATGAGGAGAATGTAAGTGATATATGTCTCAAGTTGAAAGTTATGCTAATGTGACTAATTCTAGGCATATGATGTAGATGGCAACTGCTGAAAATCCAATGTCCAGGAGTAGAGATACGTACGTATATGTAATTAAGAAGATCAGTATGGAATGATAGGAACATTGAAATTGGACAGAGAGGCATGAGATTGCACAAATTTATCCATGATGAGTTTATCTCAAGTGACTGATAAGATGATTTATGGCTTCACATCACATGACTTAAATTTCTGCAATTCTCAAAACAAAACCTAACTAAGAGTCCACAAATTCTTTTCTTCATATTTAGTGACAACCATTGTTTGTATTGATGGTGATGGAGGGTTTGGGGTTGTTGTTGTTTTTTATTTACTTCAATAAACAATTTTGGAAATTAGAAGGTACCAGTTAGGTTTTGACTGCCTGTTCTGTTAGTTTTACACATATTATACCAATGAGATGAAAAAATAAGAAAGCGTAATAAAACTGTAGATTTTATGAATACTCTGCTAATATATAATTTGTGTCGCGACAACATGTCGTGACCTTTTGCTTTATATTTTCAGGTGGAAAGACTCCAGATCTGCATGCCCGTACATTTGCCAGAGTAATGGTCAGCCAACAGCTGGACAGGGAAAAGGTTAGTGGCATTTTAAATGCGATTTATACATTTTTTTATATTGCTTTATGTACTGTTGAGAACTTTTCAATATATGGAGATTTCACAAAATACAGGTGCCATATATTTTTACCTGTTCCAAGCTTGTGGCAAAGGAAGGGGTGCTTTAAATTTTACATAGAATGTTTGTCTACATGTTAATTTCTCATGTTTAGTACAGGACTTGTTGTCAGTGCTTCAGTGGAACAATTTTCATATATTTCCAATTGTTAATTTTTTTTTAAATACTGAACCTCTGACTGTACCTGTGGCCGTTATAAGTGGGCATATTTTTGTCTTTGAATGAATTGAATTTTTAATATATGGTTGCTTTTCAATGCATTTATGAAATATTTAGTCATGGATAGAAAATATCTTTATTTATCAGTATTTGATATGATTTTTTAAATTAATTAAGCATTTTCTTCTTTTTGTACAGAAATTACTTCAAAACCAGATGGTAGAGAAAGCCAAAGCAGGAGATTTACATGTTGTAAACGGATCATCTGGATCTGGCGATGCTTCAGCACTAAAAGCACAACAAACAGCACAGGAAAAAAAGAAACGACGTTGGGATCTAGCCTCTGATGACACACCAGCAAAGAAACAAAAAAGCTCCACATGGGATGCAGCAGAAACACCATCAAGCACACGCTGGGATGAAACACCAGGACGAAAGGGGTCAGAAACACCTGGTGCCACACCAGGACAAAGTACAAGAATGTGGGATGCAACACCTGGTCATGCCACTCCAGGTGCCACCACACCTGGAAGAGAAACACCTGGACATCAGACTACTCCCAGTGCAAGAAGAAATAGATGGGATGAAACTCCAAGAACAGAGAGAGGTAAACTGTATACAAGTTATGTACAGTAAATAGACAAGAAGTGAAAGACATGGGGGCTTTTTATTTTATTGTTCTGCCTGTGGCAACATACTTAAATCTGTATGGTCATTGATTATTTGTACAGATTTGTATCAATTCTTTTGAACAAGTTGATGAATTCTGTGTTTCATGGTTTTGCTTTGAGTTCGCCATTACAATACATTCAGTTATTGTACCCATCAATGTGAAATTTCTATGCAAACAATGCTAAGATTTTCTTTTAAAATTTCAACAATCTGCACACAATTTGCTCATTTCTTGCCCTAAAGAAATTACACCGACATAATCATTGACAGAGTAATTGTTGCACTTAAATGGGCATTAGCTGCGTTTTCTCTAAAAAAAAAAGAACACGGGAATAAAATTCTGAAATTCCTATACATGTATATTTTGTGAAAATTGCTTGAGAAACCCAGTTTGACAATTATCTGTTTGCAAATGATGGGCATACACAGGGATTTTCTTAGGTCTATTTTGGGTACGATTACAGGACCCTTCCCAATGCAAAAATGGCTTGTATTTCCCCCCAAATATGCAAAAATTCACAGTTAGAAATTTCAGTCAAAAGCTTTAAATTATGTTAAAACTTTTTTGGTAAAAATGTTGTATATTTTCTGGACCCTGGACCCAGAATTTTGGAGGTAGGAAAATCTGTGATACAACACTAGACATGACCTTCTTTCCAGGAAATATCTAGGATTATCAGAATAAAGGCCTCTCTAAGTGTTTCACAGATACAACTTATGTGATAAATGAATTTATACTACATAAACTTGTAAATAATTTCCTTTAGAGTCCTACCATAAAATTATGCTTTTAAATTTATATCTCTAGAAACACCTGGTCATGGTAGTGGATGGGCAGAAACACCTAAAACAGACAGGGGAGGTGATTTAATCCAAGACACCCCAACACCTGGGGCAAGTAAGCGACGTTCAAGATGGGATGAAACACCTGGAGCTCAGACACCAGGTTCAATGACACCTGGAGCTATGACTCCAAGTATGACTCCAGGTAATCAAACACCAGGTGGATCAACTCCAAGTGGATTTACACCAGGTGGATCAACCCCAAGTGGATTTACTCCTGGAGGTATCACGCCGAGTGGAGTAACTCCGACAGGTGCTAAGGCAATGGGAATGGCAACACCAACTCCAGGTCATTTAATGTCAATGACCCCTGAGCAGTTGCAAGCATATACTTGGCAGAGAGAAATTGATGAGAGAAACAGACCTCTGTCAGATGATGAATTGGATGCCATGTTTCCACCTGGATATAAGGTAAATTGATAGATAGTGACAAACAACTTCTGGTATATAATTGATTTTCAATTTCATTGAATTCTGCAAACAACAAAATCTATTGAAGGATTTTTTTTTTAAAAGAAACCCTGTTATGTTCAATTGCAAATCTATTATATTTCTTTGAGGTACAAAACTGTCTTACACCAGAATTTTACTGTATGAAATGAAAATGTATAAGTCATGAATGATTTGTTATTTAAATCAGTTGATTACAAATTAATTTTGTTTATTCTACAGGTATTGCAACCACCTGCAGGGTATGTCCCAATCAGAACACCAGCCAGAAAACTTATTGCTACACCTACTCCAATGGCTAACACGCCACAAGGCTTCAGGATGCAGACCCCAGACAGCAAAACACAAATTGTGGATATGCAGCCAAAAGGCAACCTACCAATGATGAAGCCAGATGATATGCAGTACTTTGATAAACTATTGGTGGGTGCAAATTAACATTTACTGTTAAAGTAATTTTAAGCTAGTTTTTTAGTCAGTTTTTTGGTTTGTTTTTTTTTTTGTATAACTAGGATTTAAATAAAATGAATTAATTTATTGGAACTTTTCAAATAAAATTTTGTCCAATATATTGTTTTGCCCGAGATCAAAAGATTATGAGCAATCTGTTATTGGTTTGTCTATTTGTAACATATTAGGTTCCTTCAATTAACTTTTTTGACATGTTGCTTTTTATCAACGAGATCTAGGATCTGTTCAATTGAGGCCAACATATAATTTTTCCTGTAGTTATGGGAGTTAAAACATCTTCATTAATGTTACAGCTCAAAGACCAGATAGCATTTCTGAAACCTCTCGTTTAATTTATTTAAATTTCATGTAATCTTGTGCGTGTGTGTGTGAAAATATGAAGATCTTAATTTGTAATTTCTGTTGTCAGATTCATATGTTGCTTCTGTTACTAAAATGTAGCAGCATGTTTTATTGGACAGGTAATAATTTTCTTTTTTACTGACATTTCAGGTCGATGTTGATGAAGAAAGTTTGTCTCCAGAAGAACAGAAGGAAAGAAAGATCATGAAACTATTACTTAAGATAAAGAATGGTACACCTCCCATGAGAAAGGTACTTTCCATTTTCATTATGGTACAATTGTAGTATCTTCAGGACTGAAATTTTTAGTCTTTGCTCTTTTATTCTAATTACTGTAAATATATACACAGAATCTTTTGAATTACTGTAAATCATTTATACTTCATGCTGACTTTACAGCTTGTAGTACTCAAGTTTCCAGGCATATTCTCTAATACATGAATTTGCAATTTAAAAAGACTTCCACTTTCGTGAGTTGCCACAGTATTATATTTAACCTGTATATAAATAGAAACATACATGTGTCTTGTATTATTTTCACATTTACAGTATGTATGTATTGCTTTTTTCAAAATTTGATTTCTTTAAATGAGGAACATTGCTTGCAAGGCTGTACATAATAAACATGTTGTAGAAACACTTCAGTATCCACAGTATTGTTGTATATATGGTTTATGAGTTTAACACTTTGTACAAATATTCATTAGATATACAAGTCCTTTTACACATTTACTCAAAAGTCGATCTCGCTGTAAATAAAAAGTGGTTTACAGTACATGTATATGTTAAAATGTTTTACACAAGATGACTTTTCAACCTGGTCAAATGTCCTTAAAATATAGATTTTTTGTTTTCTCATATTTTATTTTTCATTTGATACAGGCTGCCCTGAGACAAATAACAGATAAGGCTAGAGAATTTGGGGCTGGTCCCTTGTTTAATCAGATTTTACCATTGTTGATGTCGCCCACACTAGAGGACCAGGAGAGACATTTATTGGTGAAAGTTATAGACAGAATTTTGTACAAACTTGATGATCTGGTGCGACCGTATGTACACAAAATTCTTGTTGTCATAGAACCACTTCTTATTGATGAAGATTATTATGCACGTGTAGAAGGCAGAGAAATTATTTCAAACTTGGCAAAGGTCAGTATACATGAATGTACAAATACACAGAGTTGATACAATTTGTATATTTAATGCAAATTCATAATGGTAATTTATCAACAAAATGGAATGTTCTTTAACTCATTGTTTTCACTGCTGTTTTCTTTTAATTTCATAATATGCATAAAACACAAACTTATTCTCGTTTCAAATTTTAAGTCAGAATTCAGAGTTTTCTAACAGAGTCCATCCACCAGGAATTAGTCCTATGTTTTGCAGATGAACCTTATACTGAGATCCAGTGAGTTACAGTAATAGCAGCGTGAAAAATTAAACATGGAAATTTTAATTTCAAGTATATTGCAGTATATGCATGTTGTAATTTCCTTTTCAGGCTGCAGGTCTTGCCACCATGATTTCTACAATGAGACCAGATATTGACAACATGGATGAGTATGTCCGTAATACCACTGCCCGAGCTTTTGCTGTTGTTGCATCTGCCCTTGGTATTCCATCTCTGCTACCGTTCTTAAAGGCAGTCTGTAAGAGCAAAAAGTCCTGGCAAGCTAGACATACAGGAATTAAAATTGTGCAACAGATTGCCATTCTTATGGGATGTGCTATTCTGCCACATCTGAAGAACTTGGTGGAAATTATTGAACATGGTAAGACAAGTTGTCTTAGATGCTGTTAACCTTTTTACCTCTACTTATCTAAAGGGTATACTCTTTTCTATTGTTTTAGATTTATAGAATCAACACCTATCTTGAGGTTATGACAAAGGAACCTCAATCTGAGGGCTTGCCGAGGGTTTGTCATTCAAAAATCTATCCCGAGGATTGAAATTCATTTGTCAAACTCTCAAGATAGGGGTTGATTATTTTTCTGCCATGTATTAAATACATGTCTATGTAGCTCTACATGTAATGTACTTCTGACATAATTAATGTACTGCATTTTACAGATAAATACCTACATTTTTCTCTTTAAATCAGGACTTGTTGACGAACAACAGAAAGTAAGGACAATCACAGCTTTGGCTCTTGCAGCTCTGGCGGAAGCTGCCACACCATATGGTATTGAGTCCTTTGACAGTGTGCTAAAACCTCTCTGGAAGGGTATCAGACAACACAGAGGAAAGGTAACAAACATCATTTAATTTGAGCTCCTTAAAATCAGATCTTCCTATAATATTTCATGTGTTATTTACAATAACGTGAAAGCATGGTCACAGTTCTTTTCACTGGTTTGATTTTTACTCAAGTAGTATGTATCTTGTCCTCTATACTCTGAACTGGAAACCAATCTCAGAAATATAATTTCATCACATTGAAATTGAAGTTGGTGACAGGAAAACATAACATGTGGATCTTAATACTGTTCTGTATCATCCAATATGAACATATAAGTTTTATGTCTCCAAAGGCCTTAACTTTAAATCATTAAATCTGTTTATATTTGCATCTAGTATAAGGCTCTATAAAATATATATGATTTTCAGAGAGTGAGTCACTTGACTTTTTTGGCCTGTGGGTTGTATTTATTGATGTATGATAAAAACAAAACACCCATATTTGAATTCGAAAATATTTATATACCACATTCAATTGTGTAGTACAGTAATTTATTTTTAAAGAAAATATGTAAACCCTAGCCATGTGAGATTCAAATAAAACATAAAATAAGAACCCTTGCCACATTTTCAAAATCATTGTCAGAGAACCAGGTAATTTTTTTCAGATGGCTTAATCTATTTTAAAGTGTTAATAACTGAGCTGAATGTTTAAATATTTTCATCTGAATGTTTAGATATTTTCCACTTCTTTTACAGGGTTTGGCTGCATTTTTGAAAGCAATTGGTTACTTGATCCCACTCATGGATGCTGAGTATGCCAACTACTACACCAGAGAAGTCATGTTGATTCTGATCCGAGAGTTCCAGTCTCCTGATGAAGAAATGAAAAAGATTGTATTAAAAGTAAGAGATCCTTTTGATTTGTTGCACATATTTGAGGTAATCAGTGTTTAAGTATTTGACTCACAAACAGAATGATTTGGAGTTGGGATCACGGTCAGACACAAGACTTCAACTTATTAACCCCTAAAGACACATTTGGACTAGCTTAAATCATTGATTTACAGAAGAGTCCATTGTTTTTCAGGGGTTGATGAGTTAAAACATTGATAGGAAATATCCTTTGTCAATTGCTTAACATAAAAAGTGAGTCACATGAGACTAACGTGTGTAGATGAGACTAACATTTGAGGTTAAATATTGGTCATTATTCAACATTGACTTGCAATCTTAAAGTGAACTTTTTCAAACAAAGTTAAAACAACAAAGTTAAAATCTTTGGATAATATGTCTATATTTTAAGCAACAGCATGGATAATTGTGATCTATATTAAGAAAACATGTATCATAGTGTTACATTATAAATTATCAGTCATTGGATACAAGTCGTATATGTTTAACAGTACCCTTTCATAGAATTTTATTAATTTCTAGTTATCATTTAACATACATTTCTATGAGGGGGAAAAGATATCTATCATTTAATTTTTAAAAAGATTGCATTCCCATGTACAGGGATGAGAATTTTCCTTTAGTTAGAGTAATTCATCCTTTTTCAAAATCTTGCTGCAATGTTTAATCTGGATTTTTCTGTATTAACTACCTTCGGGAGGACTATTTTCCTCCTTTTCACCTATTTTACAGTCTTTTTTATTATTATTATTAACCCTAGAGAAAAAAAGCAGAAATATAAGCTTTTTGGTTATTTTATTAGGAAAAGTGTGTAGAAATCTAATGATGTATTGTGTTATTTCAGGTGGTGAAACAGTGTTGTGCAACAGATGGTGTTGAGCCACAGTACATCAAAGATGAGATTTTACCACCATTCTTTAAACACTTTTGGAACCAAAGAATGGCTTTGGACAGAAGAAATTACAGACAGGTAAGGCCTTTATTGAAAAATTCTTGTTTGATATACTGATTAAGATTTCTAGAAGTGGATCAATTAGTTCTCTACACATTAGGGATCTACAATAAGGATTAAGTTTATTTGTTCTATTGGACAAGTACCTACCAATAGTAATGTGTCAAATCTACTTGTCTGTAAATTATAAAGAAAAAAAAAATTGAAATTGTGTTTTTGTTTTTCTTTTAATGTTTCATAAGATGGTAAAAAATATTGATAAAAAATTGACTGACAAAAACAAATAAGTAACAAAAGAAAATAACCTAGATAAAAATAATTTGATTTTTACATAACACTTGACCTGTGTATTATCAATCAAGTCAAAATTTGCCATGTAATAGTGATTCAATCATGTGGTGGTGACCAGTTTTCAGGAAACAACAGGTTATATTATGCTACAGAGAATGATCATCAATATTCTTAAATTAACTTTTCCCATGTAGTCAGCTTATGATCTATAGGGAACTTTTGAGTTAGCCCGGATTACCGTTATCAGACATTTTGAAATTAAAAAAAATTACTAGTCATCCGGACCAGTGAATAAAGGAATTTCACTGGTCAAAGAAATTTCTTTACTGGTCTGTATATATACACAATTGAAAAGAAATGGAAAATTACTGGTTATTTGGACCAGTTATCAGATAAATTTCACTGGACTTTTGTAAAATTTACCAGTTTTTCTGGTAAGACTGGTGAATTTCAAAAACTCTGTGTTATAATCCTGCTTTTATTATAGCCAGTTATGTGATTCTAGAAAAATGTTCCTCAATGTTATTTCTGGTTTTGGTAATATATAGAGAGCACCGATAGCGCAATTGATAAAACCGCCCTTCTACTGTTAGGAAGGTCCTGGGTTCCATTCCCAGTCTGTCTGCACATTTTTCTCTGCCTGATACATTTCAGTAATTTGTCATTCAACAAAATAACCCACTGTGGTATGTTTAAAGAGTATCTTGAGTTTCTTTAGACAAAATAAAGTTAATGCACTAAAAAATAAAAATTATTTCCATTTACTTTACATATGTTGCAAAGGTAAATATGAAAAGTGGAAGAACATATGAGGAACAAAATCAAAAAGGTGCGAATAAATGCAGGATCATAACGGTAATCCGGGCTAACTCGAAAGTTCCCTATTAAGATTTGAAGCCTTTCTGAGTGGAGATGAGAGAAAAACTATTCTTTATATCACATCTTCCACAGGTAGGCATTTGTATTCAGTATCTTTTAGCTATCAATTTAATTTGGAACCCTTAACTTTGCAGTTGGTTGATACAACAGTTGAGATTGCAAATAAAGTTGGAGCAGCAGAAATCATCGGAAGAATTGTAGATGACTTGAAAGATGAGGCAGAACAATACAGAAAAATGGTGATGGAAACCATTGAAAAGATTATGGGTAATTTAGGGGCTGCAGATATTGATTCTCGCCTTGAAGAACAATTGATTGATGGTATCCTGTATGCCTTCCAGGAACAGACAACTGAGGTAGGTGTTGATATTAGTACTTATATTTCTACTGTGTGATAAAGTCAAAAGTTATTTGTCTTATTGCAACCAGCTTAAATTAATGTTATAGTGATGGTGTTACACTTTGTTACTGCAGGCCTTGGAAATTTTTTACTCTGTTATTTATTTATTTTCTTTTTCCTTTAATGACAGAAATCATACTCACCCTGTCTTGAACTCGGCCTTTATCATCATAGTCTCTTGGAAGGCATATGTGTCCATACTTCATTTATTAAGCTTAAAATTGCATTTAAATTTTAAATTCACCCTCTCGTCTTATGGCAAAAATAGCGTAAATTAAATGGGAGTGAAAATTTCCAGGTATACAATAATTGACAACAAAAATTGATATTCCTTTATAAAGTTCAGAAGTTGATGAATCTCCTGGGCAGGTTATATAAACTAGATGATTATTTTCAAGTGGGAAGGTTTGACATAGACCTCAGACTTTTTAAACATAAGGTGTGACTTTGTCTTTTTTGCACAGTGATTGACAGAAGGATGTGATAACCATGACTTTTTCATATTAGAATGAGTTTTCTGCATGTTTTGCAGCCTTATCACATTTAAGGAACTCATTACAATGGTATCAGACCAATAACTCATGTCAAAATTTAAAGAACTTTATCAATATAGCAGAGTTTGAAATTTATGGAAATTCATCTATAAAGCACAGGTTTAAATTTATGGAGATTCATCTATATAGTACAGGGAAAATTTTATGGAAATACATCTGTAGCACAGGGTAAAATTTATGGAAAGTCATCTGTAGCATGTGATGTCTCAAATTAATTAAAAGATTTTGGCGGAATTTTAATAAACATTAAATAAGTTAAGCAAATATGGGATTAGTTTAATTAATAAGCTCATAGATAGGCTTTGGAAAGATTGTATTGTCAGTAGTAATACAAGTATACATATTGTGTACTTAAATTTTGATAGAAAATTTAGTGTATTTGTTTTGGATCCACACCAAATCTAGTCTGTATTATTCATTTATTTGCTTTGTAATGTTGTTGTTGCTTGTTTTTTGATAATATCTGCATGGTCTTTATAATACACTTATTTCAGATGGACAGTTGCATGTATGCCACAGCTAAATTTTGCAACAATTTTTTGAGGAGCATTTTTGGAACTACTAAAGTTGTGCAGCGCGTTTTCTTGGAGTTTGGAAACATAATTATTCAATTACGAGATGGACAGTCATTGTTATACAATAGAACATTGAAAGAATTGCCTTTTCATTTTACAACATGAATTATGTTTTTTTTGTTAGGATTCCTTAATTTCGAAATCTTATTTTTCATAATATGTAGAATTTAATCAACCTGGGGAATATTTCATTGTATCTAAGTAATATGACTAAGTTTTGTAGTGTCAATTGTCCTATCCATATTATTACTCAATCTTTTACCTTGAAATCTGAGGTATAAATGTAATAATTTTCTCAGATAACATTTACACTAATTCAAACATTCCTAGCTTAAGCTCATTGTCATTTTTGCATTATATCATATCTAACCTACCTCAGTGAGATTCTATATGCAAATTCCATTTTCATAAGAGTTGGAACAATTGTCATTTTGGATATTTTCACAATTATCACAGTTATCACCATGGTAATATTAATCAATAGTAGATTTGGGGCTTATAAACCTAAACCTTTTGTATTATTATCCTGTATATGTTGGGTCTCAAACAGAAATAATGATATCCATAAAATGCAATATGTTACCCCTTGGTGAAAGTTCTGATACTTAAATGTCAGCTATCATCTACTGCACTTCCATTTTTAACTTGGACATAATTTGAAAATGGGTTTCATAGTTGCTTTAATTTGGCAAAATATTGCACTGTCAGTTCCCATCTCAAATTTTGCGGGCAATTCAAAGAACAAGGTTTGTTGATAGCAGTAATTGTCTCTAATGTCTGTGTTTCAATAAATGTACAAAAGTTTTAAATCGGAGCAAAAACTTGCTGCATCAGGACTGACATAGGAAACTAACATGTACATGTTGACTCAGCAACTTGAGAGGGATATATATCATACCAATACACCATATTTTGTCTTTGTGACAATCCGTGTACTTTAGCATTGATATCAGAAGAAAATGTTTTGTTCATTTAAAAATGAAGTAGAAAGTGAGATAACAGCGATGAATTTTATTTGTACAAACATGTTTTTATAATGGTTTATCATTTATTCATATGTATTATGTATGTATGTCCTGAATTTGTGTTATATTACTTTGTACAATTATTTGAATAAAATTTATTAATCATTCTTTTTTTTCTCTTTTTGCAAATGTTTCTTTAGGATGTGGTGATGTTGAATGGCTTTGGTACAGTAGTCAATGCTCTTGGTAAAAGAGTGAAGCCATATCTACCCCAGATTTGTGGTACCATCTTGTGGCGTCTGAACAACAAATCTGCAAAGGTTCGACAGCAGGCTGCCGATTTGATCTCAAGAATTGCAATTGTCATGAAAACATGCCAGGAAGTAAGTAATTTTGATAAGACCCTGAATGGATGATAAATTATCACATTCAAGTAGACAAAGGAATAATAAATTTCATAGGAGGTTTTTATGTAAAAAAAGATGTAAATAGCATTTTTACAACACTAGAGTTACTCTTGTACTTTTGCAGTCCATTACCATCTATTGCCATAGGAGATGTACATTGTGTTTAACTTTTAAACATTTTAAACTTCTTGTCAATAAAAGAATGAGTCAGTTCTCTTCACATTTAGTAAGAAGCATCTCTAGAATGAAGGTAACAAAATTGTGAATTTTGTGATTCCTGGAACAGGATTTTATAGATGAGGGAGGGAACTGGCATGTTCTCACATTTTAAACGATTTATATTTGGCTTGAAACGATGAAGAATCTTTTTTTGCAAATACATGTATATCTTTCCTTTTACATACATAAATTTTTGTTAGCCAATCAAAGTGTAGCTGTGAAATAGGAATATTGGATTTGATTTTTATTTTCATTTCTTGGTTTACGAATTTTATGGAGAATTATTTGTCACTTGTTTCTCTGATAGAAGCTGTTTTCTTTTACAGGAAAGATTGATGGGTCACTTGGGCGTTGTCTTATACGAGTATCTTGGTGAAGAATATCCTGAGGTACTTGGTAGCATTCTAGGCGCATTGAAAGGAATCGTGAATGTTATCGGAATGACCAAAATGACACCACCTATCAAAGATCTGCTGCCAAGGTTAACACCAATCCTGAAAAACAGGTGTGTCTAGTTTGAATAGAATGGGAACAAAAATTTATGGCTCTCTCTGATGTCAAGTTTAAGTATGGTTACAGAGTGTCAGCACTTCTCTACTCCTTCAAGACAAATACACATGTTATATGTCTAGTAAATTTACATTTATTGGCTCTGCCACTATGAAGTTTTATGTTTGTACAACATTTCCATGGTTTTTTTATGTACATTACGTCATATAGTAGTATAAACCTTGTCTTAATGTTTGGTTTATATTACCTGTCAACTCTTTTAAGTTTTTTTGTTTTACCGAAAGTAAATTATATGTGACCCACCATGAGATTTCTTGGCTAAAGGGCATATCCAAAGAGAAATTGAGATTTTGGAAGATTCGTGTGTTAAATGTTTTTCAAAAGTTCTAAAAATTTCCAGAGAATAAAAGTTTCTTAGGTAACCATGATTTAAAACATTATGTAAGGAAAACCCAAATAAAACTAACAGTAAAGTTCATGAAAGGCCAGTGATTTTATTATTTCAAAGAACATTTAAAATTCTGTCTATTAGCTTAAGTAAAACATGGCTACATTTACTCGTATATCATTTTCAAACATAATTATTTCAAAGAACATTTCATATTACCTACAAAGTAGCTCTAGTGAAGCTAATTCTAGGATAGACATACTCTTTCTGCAGGATTTTCAGGGAACTTTGACGTCAGTTTTCAGAGAACTATGTTGTCATTGTCCAGAAGCCCCAAATTCTCATGGCCAATCATACATGAAAACCCATTGCAGAAAGTGAAGGCAGTATTTCCATTGATGTCATTATGATAAAAACAGTCATAAACAATATTTTATTATAATATTTTTTGGTTATTTTTTAATTTTACAGACATGAAAAAGTACAAGAGAACTGTATTGATTTGGTAGGTAGAATAGCTGACAGAGGTGCAGAATATGTCTCAGCTAGAGAATGGATGAGAATATGTTTTGAACTTCTAGAATTGTTGAAAGCACATAAAAAGGCCATCAGGAGAGCCACTGTCAACACATTTGGTTATATTGCTAAAGCTATAGGGTAAGTCTCTTATAAGATGGTATATTTGACGTTGACCCATAGTGATCTTTTCAGACCAAGTCATGGATATATTTTTTTTTTTTTTTGCTGAAATCTTGGTCATGACATAATTTTGTCATCCTGACAAGAAATTACACCATACAGTCATACTTGCATTAAAGGCCACGTCAGGCCATTCAACTATATACCTTTGTCGACTAATTTATGAGTAAACCACTTTATAAAGGCCACCTGTCTATAACAGCTATTTTTTTTCCATCTTCCCTTGAGTGGTCTTTATAGACAAGTTTGACTGTAATTTTACAGATGAGTTAAAATTTGGCCATGACCTTGACTTAACATTGATATCATAAATGGATACAAATTGTCTGTAGTTGTTGACATCACTATTTGAGAAAAAATAGATATCATTGAATGTGAAAAATGTGCACCAACACTGGTATTACTAAAAGCTTCACAAGAAAAGTTAAGTTTATTGTACTGAGCTTTTTGCACAAAAATGTCATTAGAAAGAGATGTTCTTTAGATGGGTACACATATTTAGTATTATGTACTTTATCATGTACTGTATAACAATCCATTCTATTTACTGTTTGTCTTTGACATATATCTGCTTAGTAATTATGATATCTTTCTGTTACAGTCCACATGATGTGCTGGCAACATTACTGAACAATTTGAAAGTACAAGAACGTCAGAATCGTGTGTGTACTACAGTTGCCATAGCAATTGTGGCAGAGACTTGTTCTCCTTTCACTGTCTTACCAGCCCTAATGAATGAGTATCGTGTACCTGAACTGAATGTACAAAATGGTGTTTTAAAATCTCTCTCATTTATGTTTGAATATATTGGTGAAATGGGAAAGGATTATATTTATGCTATAGCACCGCTACTGGAGGATGCTTTAATGGATCGGTAAGTGTACTCCTTCAAACAACTTTCACTTTGATCATATATATAGTCTCTTTTTCCAATTTCTTACTGTAATCTCTCTTGTAGTTATATAGGTCTTTAAAATGTAATGTACTTTTATCTCAGATGAAAAATTTTGTGTTGTCAATCAACATGCCACTGGTTCCAATTTTCTATACTGTCAGATTATTTACTTTGTTTTATTTCCTCTTTTTTTTTGTAATTCTAAGATTTTATTGTTCACTAGTTTTTTCTTCTGAATCTTTGCTATGCATTTGAAAGCTAAGTGTCTAGCATCACTAAGTAGTGCCTAACATCACTAAGATGTTTTATTTGTTAGTCATCTTCTGTCTGAGGTGACTCTCTGGGTGTTAACTTTTAGATTAGACTTCTAGATCACACCTGACATCTTCCTATACAGGTATTGATACTTCCTTTGCCCATCATAAGAAGTGAACATCATAAGTCTTTCAGGTGAGATTGAAAATCAAAGAACTGTGTCAAAATAAGCTTGGCACCCTGAATTACTTTTAAGAGGTCATATTTTGTGACCTCTCACCTGTACTTGGTTATGTGGCCTTTTAAATTAACATTTTTGGTGCAGTGTAAAACAACTTTAAAGTAAACTAATTATGATCACTCTTGTTCATTCTTTTTCAGTGATCTGGTACACAGACAAACATCAATGGCTGCTATTCAACATATGGCCCTTGGAGTGTTTGGTTTTGGATGTGAGGATGCCCTTGTACATATGTTAAATTATGTGTGGCCAAACATTTTTGAAACATCTCCACATGTTGTTCAAGCATTTATGGGAGCCATTGAAGGCATGCGAGTTGGTCTTGGTCCTGCAAAAGTCTTACAATACACATTACAAGTAAGTAATTATTTTGTGATCTATTATTGACTGTTTGTCAGTATGTGCTTATATTTATATAATATTGTTTTGTGTTGCATTCACTTTGTCAAATGATACATCTTGGATTTTAATTAGTTAAATACATTCTGTTTGATCTGTGTAAAATCAGTCTTTTCTTGGCAACGGGAATATACCTGACAATTGGGCACTATTCATTAATTTTCCCACTGGACTATACACTGCTCGTACAGTTATTTCTCCTTTGGTAGATTGTATTTTCTTGACAACAAACATGCCCATTTTCTTGACAACAAACATGCCCACATTTTGAAATGCTATAAGCAGACCTGCATACCTCTATGCTTCATTAATTATGTTTCTTAACTTTCAAAACAAATATAAAAAAAACCAATGATAACCACAGTGTTTGTATGTATCAAATCAAATTCAACCATGCATCGACATCCCTGAGACACTTGTATTACATCGACAACTACTTATTTTAATGTACGCCAATTAAACACCTTTACGACAAAGATTAAAACCTCATTTCAATTGTAAATGGTCGCCATATATCAGTGGAGGGATGAAAGGGAATCAAAAAATTATGTGGAAGATATTAAACGCAATAAAGTGAAAAGTGAAAATGTCTTTCTCATTCACAAAAAGAGGAAATGTTGGTTTGTTGACACTTTGCTAGTAGAAATCTTCATGATCTTCTTCAAAACATGAATTTATGCAAAGAATGAAACTACACTTATGAAATTGCACTTTTTAGTGAAAGAAACTATGCTTCATTTTGACTTTAGGTAGGCGGGTCTGTATAAGTCTGACATAAAGTCAATATTAACTCATCACCCTAAAAAACAAAGGACTTTTCTGAAAGTCAAGGAATCGGATCAGTCCAAGTGTGTCTATAGGGGTGAATGAGTTAAGATTACTGAAGTTAGTGAAATGTTATGTATTTTTCCAGGTTTAAATCAAGAGTAAGACACATGTACTCTTTTCCCCTGTGATATGTTCTGTTACCTCTCCAGACAACAACACTATTGAAGAATGGTTCACTTGGGAAAGGGCCATAATAGATTATTATTTGATAGAGTTGTAAGCATGGTGCACAACCCAAGGGAATGGACCATGCTTCAACTCTGTCCTCTATTTTGGTAAAGTGAATGGTACACAACATCATTATTATAATGATTATGCTGACCGACTTAACATATTTAAAATAGTAGACATGAAAAAAACACCAAAATGATCAACTATACTGCGATTTCAAATGGTATTTCCAACCATATCAGACACCATAATTAAGACATTGTTACAAATACACTTGTAATTTATTTAAATTGTTACTTTTCTTCTATTTATATGATATCTCTTTGTTGTGAACTTGCAATAACATTAGGTCTCCATCAGAAGTTTGTCTTGGCCCCATTGTGCCTATGGAGAGTTCCAAAACTATTTGATTTATTCAGATGTCTACATTAAAACAATTACAGTTGTGCCTTAATTTTATTTCAATTTGTCAGTTGTTTCTTAATTTATGTGTTTTCCTGATGATCTATTAAGTCTTGTGTTCAGAATTTAGAAGGAATGGTACTCATTTGTTTTGTAAGTAAAAAAAGAAAAAGTTTTGGCCTTGTTTAATATGGTAGGTATCAGGAATTAATCAGATTTTAGAAGGATTGGTTTTTGGAAATTGTGCTGTATATGAATTAACCTATTAGATTTTTACAGTTACTTCTTTATATTTCAGGGTTTATTCCATCCAGCACGAAAAGTGAGAGATGTGTATTGGAAGGTATATAACACTGTTTACATTGGTGCACAGGACGGCATGATTCCAGCATATCCCAGAGTCCCAAATGATGCTAAAAATCATTATGTCAGATACGAACTGGATTATGTTTTGTGATTTATTGTTGTACAAAGACTCTCATCCATCATTTCACAAGACCTTCATACCTATACAGGTTCTGCATGGACGGCTCTCATTATCTGATGTTTTGAAACTGGCAGGAATTACCATTGTAACAGATTGTTATTGATACTGAAATATACAGTATCCCACATTAAAAATTTACATTACGAGAAAGTTTACTGGGTTCGAAAAGATCATGACAACTATATCTACGGATTACGTGTGACGCAAGTAATTACATGTGATTTGTATCAACAATTCCAAGTGTATCAACACTTGTGATAGCTTTCTATTTTAAGTGGCGAGTTTTCATGAGTGAAATTTAAATGGTCGTCATCCTGTGGACTAAGAATTTTCAAAATTTGAAGTGATGAGACTTTCATTTTTCTTTCATCAAATATTATAAGAAATCACTGGTCAGATTCTTGGCAAAGAAAGCTACACTGTTAATACAACAAAGATCTCCATTGTAATATTTTTTTTTAATTTTTCTTTTCTTCATGAGTCCTTTACTAAGTTTTATTGTAATCAATAAATTTTTAAATTTAAAAGTGCATATTTCTATTTTGTTTAGATACAAGTATATGTTAATTTTGTCTGTGATAAATGTTTACAAAGTATTGGTATCCACATTTGAGTTAAAAGTTTTGATTTATCAGTTCTTCTATAGATGAATATTTGATAATAATGAAACAAATGATTATGGTAACAGGATTGTGTTAAGTTCAAAATAATTTTTGGAGCTAAAAAAACTGTCTTGTTGTCTTTCTAGTTAAGTAATTGTTCTGGGGAGGAAATTCCTTTGGTATGAAACATCAATAATAAGCCGTTCTATACAGTTTTATTCGTATGAAATAGTACCAAACTGATACGATTACTGGGAAAGATAGCAGACCGCTTTTTTTTAGTGTTAAATCTATTAACTGTACAAGAAGGAACAGAAAGCCATATCAACATATGTTCATCTTTATTATAGACATATCTAAGCAACCATAGACATCACCGTAATACTCAATAGATGTAACCCTTCACCAAAAGCAGTAAATGGCTACAAATTTGATACATTTAATAAAGCCATTTCTGTCTTCTTCTACATCATCATGTTGTATCTTCAAAGTGGGACATTAAAGTTCACTTTGAGTCTCCAGAGTATCCCTTATTAAAAATGTATGTTGAAATACTTTTGTGTAATTGAAAATCAGGAATTATCATATCTCCACAACATGGTAAGACATCAATTATTGACAGAAGTTACTTTACACACTGATAAAATGTTATACTTAACTCATCAGCCCCTGAAAAGCAATGGACTCTTCTAAAAATCAATGGCTTAAGGCCAGTCCAAATGTGTCTTTAGGGGTGAATGAGTTTAAACTTCTCTCAAAATTTATGTACTGAATTACGTTGACTCTTAATTTGTGTCAGAATACAGAACAGGTTTTCTCAAATATGACAGTAAAAAAACAATATTAATTTTTCTCTATAGTTCTTCATTTCTATATCTTTTTGACAGAATCATTGTTATTCTGCAGTGGTAGCTACTGTGTGTAAATTGTATTCTGAGAGAATCTACTCAAAATAAAATTGAAGTAAACATTTTCTTTGTGTTTTAATTTTTCTGATACATTGATTGATAAATGAAATATGAATTTGGTGTGTGCTATTGTTTGAAGCTTAATTGGCTCAATTTCTTCTGAATTTACAAATATTATATAGCCGTCCTCCAGATAAGCTTGTATTTGTGTATTTTTACACATAAAAAATCAAAGGATATGCAATCAAATTAAAATTGATGCATAAGATACCCAACATTTAAATCTGAAGCATAAAATTGAACATGCTGGTTCTGATGTGATCTGTAATTTCTATAGCAATATTAATTATCCTTTTCTGAAAGATGAAATATTTTATGTTTGTTCTGAATGGATTTTGGTGACGAAGTTTAATTTCTGTAGTGATATTTTGTTGACCCTCCCCAGCTGTTGGTACTTTACGTTAGGAAACTTCAGCAGCCAAACCAAATCTTCCTTAATTTCTTGTGGAATGATAAGTTCCTTTAATGATTGTTAAGCACAATTGACAAATCTTCAATCGGTCTCAAAAATTACTTTTGTTTTCTATGTGTGTGGTTTATATGAAGATCTAGATCAACATGTCTTACATGCACCACAGCAACATAGTCTAGATCTTGATTTTATGGACCATTTGAAATTACACAGCTGGTTGATTTTTAAAATGTTACTGAAAGTGATAAAATCAAATATGTATAGGTCTACCAAGGTAAAGTGACCCAGCCTGGTTCAGTCGAAAACCGAAACAATATGGTCTACTTTCCAAAAATAGGTTGTACAGGTAAAACGTATTGCCTTTTATTACATAATGTGTAATCATACAGTTACAATACAGAGGTCAGTACGCCCATGCAATACGTTTGTTTGTTTATTGTTGTTTAACATCCCACTCAAGAATATTTCAAGCATATGGAGACGATACCAATGCCGGTGAAGGGCTTTCAAATATTGGCCAATGCTCGGCACTTATGGCCATTGAGTAGTGAGTAGTGTGTTTTAATTTTTCAGATGCATTGATTGATAAATGAAATATGAATTTGGTGTGTGCTATTGTTTGAATCTTAATTGGCTCAATTTCTTCTGAATTTACAAATATTATATAGCCGTCCTCCAGATAAGCTTGTATTTGTGTATTTTTACACATAAAAAATCAAAGGATATGCAATCAAATTAAAATTGATGCATAAGATACCCAACATTTTAAATCTGAAGCATAAAATTGAACATGCTGGTTCTGATGTGATCTGTAATTTCTATAGCAATATTAATTATCCTTTTCTGAAAGATGAAATATTTTATGTTTGTTCTGAATGGATTTTGGTGACGAAGTTTAATCCCTGTAGTGATATTTTGTTGACCCTCCCCCAGATGTTGGTACTTTTACGTTAGGAAACTTCAGCAGCCAAACCAAATCTTCCTTAATTTCTTGTGGAATGATAAGTTCCTTTAATGATTGTTAAGCACAATTGACAAATCTTCAAATCGGTCTCAAAAATTACTTTTGTTTTCTATGTGTGTGGTTTATATGAAGATCTAGATCAACATGTCTTACATGCACCACAGCAACATAGTCTAGATCTTGATTTTATGGACCATTTGAAATTACACAGCTGGTTGATTTTTAAAATGTTACTGAAAGTGATAAAATCAAATATGTAAAAGGTCTACCAAGGTAAAGTGACCCAGCCTGGTTCAGTCGAAAACCGAAACAATATGGTCTACTTTCCAAAAATAGGTTGTACAGGTAAACGTATTGCCTTTTATTACATAATGTGTAATCATACAGTTACAATACAGAGGTCAGTACGCCCATGCAATACATTTGTTTGTTTAACATCCCACTCAAGAATATTTCAAGCATATGGAGACGATACCAATGCCCGGTGAAGGGCTTCAAATATTGGCCAATGCTCGGCACTTATGACCATTGAGTAGTGAGTAGTGTGTTTTTAATTTTTCAGATGCATTGATTGATAAATGAATATATGAATTTGGTGTGTGCTATTGTTTGAAGCTTAATTGGCTCAATTTCTTCTGAATTCACAAATATTATATAGCCGTCCTCCAGATAAGCTTGTATTTTTACACATAAAAAATCAAAGGATATGCAATCAAATTAAAATTGATGCATAAAATACCCAACATTTAAATCTGAATCATAAAAATTGAACATGCTGGTTCTGATGTGATCTGTAATTTCTATAGCAATATTAATTATCCTTTTCTGAAAGATGAAATATTTTATGTTTTGTTCTGAATGGATTTTGGTGACGAAGTTTAATCCCTGTAGTGATATTTTTGTCGACCCTCCCCCAGATGTTGGTACTTTACGTTAGGAAACTTCAGCAGCCAAAACCAAATCTTCCTTAATTTCTTGTGGAATGATAAGTTCCTTTAATGATTGTTAAGCACAATTGACAAATCTTCAATCGGTCTCAAAAATTACTTTTGTTTTCTATGTGTGTGGTTTATATGAAGATCTAGATCAACATGTCTTACATGCACCACAGCAACATAGTCTAGATCTTGATTTTATGGACCATTTGAAATTACACAGCTGGTTGATTTTTAAAATATTACTGAAAGTGATAAAATCAAATATGTATAGGTCTACCAAGGTAAAGTGACCCAGCCTGGTTCAGTCGAAAACCGAAACAATATGGTCTACTTTCCAAAAATAGGTTGTACAGGTAAACGTATTGCCTTTTATTACATAATGTGTAATCATACAGTTACAATACAGAGGTCAGTACGCCCATGCAATACATTTGTTTGTTTGTTTATTGTTGTTTAACATCCCACTCAAGAATATTTCAAGCATATGGAGACGATACCAATGCCGGTGAAGGGCTTCAAATATTGGCCAATGCTCGGCACTTATGACCATTGAGTAGTGAGTAGTGTGTTTTAATTTTTCAGATGCATTGATTGATAAATGAAATATGAATTTGGTGTGTGCTATTGTTTGAAGCTTAATTGGCTCAATTTCTTCTGAATTCACAAATATTATATAGCCGTCCTCCAGATAAGCTTGTATTTTTACACATAAAAAATCAAAGGATATGCAATCAAATTAAAATTGATGCATAAGATACCCAACATTTAAATCTGAAGCATAAAATTGAACATGCTGGTTCTGATGTGATCTGTAATTTCTATAGCAATATTAATTATCCTTTTCTGAAAGATGAAATATTTTATGTTTGTTTTCTGAATGGATTTTGGTGACGAAGTTTAATCCCTGTAGTGATATTTTGTCGACCCTCCCCAGATGTTGGTACTTTACGTTAGGAAACTTCAGCAGCCAAACCAAAATCTTCCTTAATTTCTTGTGGAATGATAAGTTCCTTTAATGATTGTTAAGCACAATTGACAAATCTTCAATCGGTCTCAAAAATTACTTTTGTTTTCTATGTGTGTGGTTTATATGAAGATCTAGATCAACATGTCTTACATGCACCACAGCAACATAGTCTAGATCTTGATTTTATGGACCATTTGAAATTACACAGCTGGTTGATTTTTAAAATGTTACTGAAAGTGATAAAATCAAATATGTATAGGTCTACCAAGGTAAAGTGACCCAGCCTGGTTCAGTCGAAAACCGAAAACAATATGGTCTACTTTCCAAAAATAGGTTTGTACAGGTAAAACGTATTGCCTTTTTATTACATAATGTGTAATCATACAGTTTACAATACAGAGGTCAGTACGCCCATGCAATACGTTTGTTTGTTTATTGTTGTTTAACATCCCACTCAAGAATATTTCAAGCATATGGAGACGATACCAATGCCGGTGAAGGGCTTCAAATATTGGCCAATGCTCGGCACTTATAGCCATTGAGTAGTGAGTAGTGTGTTTTAATTTTTCAGATGCATTGATTGATAAATGAAATATGAATTTGGTGTGTGCTATTGTTTGAAGCTTAATTGGCTCAATTTCTTCTGAATTTACAAATATTATATAGCCGTCCTCCAGATAAGCTTGTATTTGTGTATTTTTACACATAAAAAATCAAAGGATATGCAATCAAATTAAAATTGATGCATAAGATACCCAACATTTAAATCTGAAGCATAAAATTGAACATGCTGGTTCTGATGTGATCTGTAATTTCTATAGCAATATTAATTATCCTTTTCTGAAAGATGAAATATTTATGTTTGTTCTGAATGGATTTTGGTGACGAAGTTTAATCCCTGTAGTGATATTTTGTCGACCCTCCCCCAGATGTTGGTACTTTACGTTAGGAAACTTCAGCAGCCAAACCAAATCTTCCTTAATTTCTTGTGGAATGATAAGTTCCTTTAATGATTGTTAAGCACAATTGACAAATCTTCAATCGGTCTCAAAAATTACTTTTGTTTTCTATGTGTGTGGTTTATATGAAGATCTAGATCAACATGTCTTACATGCACCACAGCAACATAGTCTAGATCTTGATTTTATGGACCATTTGAAATTACACAGCTGGTTGATTTTTAAAATGTTACTGAAAGTGATAAAATCAAAATATGTATAGGTCTACCAAGGTAAAGTGACCCAGCCTGGTTCAGTCGAAAACCGAAACAATATGGTCTACTTTCCAAAAATAGGTTGTACAGGTAAAACGTATTGCCTTTTATTACATAATGTGTAATCATACAGTTACAATACAGAGGTCAGTACGCCCATGCAATACGTTTGTTTGTTTATTGTTGTTTAACATCCCACTCAAGAATATTTCAAGCATATGGAGACGATACCAATGCCGGTGAAGGGCTTCAAATATTGGCCAATGCTCGGCACTTATGGCCATTGAGTAGTGAGTAGTGTGTTTTAATTTTTCAGATGCATTGATTGATAAATGAAATATGAATTTGGTGTGTGCTATTGTTTGAAGCTTAATTGGCTCAATTTCTTCTGAATTCACAAATATTATATAGCCGTCCTCCAGATAAGCTTGTATTTGTGTATTTTTACACATAAAAAATCAAAGGATATGCAATCAAATTAAAATTGAAGCATAAAATTGAACATGCTGGTTCTGATGTGATCTGTAATTTCTATAGCAATATTAATTATCCTTTTCTGAAAGATGAAATATTTTATGTTTGTTCTGAATGGATTTTGGTGACGAAGTTTAATCCCTGTAGTGATATTTTGTCGACCCTCCCCCAGATGTTGGTACTTTACGTTAGGAAACTTCAGCAGCCAAACCAAATCTTCCTTAATTTCTTGTGGAATGATAAGTTCCTTTAATGATTGTTAAGCACAATTGACAAATCTTCAATCGGTCTCAAAAATTACTTTTGTTTTCTATGTGTGTGGTTTATATGAAGATCTAGATCAACATGTCTTACATGCACCACAGCAACATAGTCTAGATCTTGATTTTATGGACCATTTGAAATTACACAGCTGGTTGATTTTTTAAAATGTTACTGAAAGTGATAAAATCAAATATGTATAGGTCTACCAAGGTAAAGTGACCCAGCCTGGTTCAGTCGAAAACCGAAACAATATGGTCTACTTTCAAAAAATAGTTGTACAGGTAAACGTATTGCCTTTTATTACATAATGTGTAATCATACAGTTACAATACAGAGGTCAGTACGCCCATGCAATACATTTGTTTGTTTAACATCCCACTCAAGAATATTTCAAGCATATGGAGACGATACCAATGCCGGTGAAGGGCTTCAAATATTGGCCAATGCTCGGCACTTATGACCATTGAGTAGTGAGTAGTGTGTTTTAATTTTTCAGATGCATTGATTGATAAATGAAATATGAATTTGGTGTGTGCTATTGTTTGAAGCTTAATTGGCTCAATTTCTTCTGAATTCACAAATATTATATAGCCGTCCTCCAGATAAGCTTGTATTTTTACACATAAAAAATCAAAGGATATGCAATCAAATTAAAATTGATGCATAAAATACCCAACATTTAAATCTGAATCATAAAATTGAACATGCTGGTTCTGATGTGATCTGTAATTTCTATAGCAATATTAATTATCCTTTTCTGAAAGATGAAATATTTTATGTTTGTTCTGAATGGATTTTGGTGACGAAGTTTAATCCCTGTAGTGATATTTTGTCGACCCTCCCCCAGATGTTGGTACTTTACGTTAGGAAACTTCAGCAGCCAAACCAAATCTTCCTTAATTTCTTGTGGAATGATAAGTTCCTTTAATGATTGTTAAGCACAATTGACAAATCTTCAATCGGTCTCAAAAAATTACTTTTGTTTTCTATGTGTGTGGTTTATATGAAGATCTAGATCAACATGTCTTACATGCACCACAGCAACATAGTCTAGATCTTGATTTTATGGACCATTTTGAAATTACACAGCTGGTTGATTTTTAAAATATTACTGAAAGTGATAAAATCAAATATGTATAGGTCTACCAAGGTAAAGTGACCCAGCCTGGTTCAGTCGAAAACCGAAACAATATGGTCTACTTTCCAAAAATAGGTTGTACAGGTAAACGTATTGCCTTTTATTACATAATGTGTAATCATACAGTTACAATACAGAGGTCAGTACGCCCATGCAATACATTTGTTTGTTTGTTTATTGTTGTTTAACATCCCACTCAAGAATATTTCAAGCATATGGAGACGATACCAATGCCGGTGAAGGGCTTCAAATATTGGCCAATGCTCGGCACTTATGACCATTGAGTAGTGAGTAGTGTGTTTTAATTTTTCAGATGCATTGATTGATAAATGAAATATGAATTTGGTGTGTGCTATTGTTTGAAGCTTAATTGGCTCAATTTCTTCTGAATTCACAAATATTATATAGCCGTCCTCCAGATAAGCTTGTATTTTTACACATAAAAAATCAAAGGATATGCAATCAAATTAAAATTGATGCATAAGATACCCAACATTTAAATCTGAAGCATAAAATTGAACATGCTGGTTCTGATGTGATCTGTAATTTCTATAGCAATATTAATTATCCTTTTCTGAAAGATGAAATATTTTATGTTTGTTCTGAATGGATTTTGGTGACGAAGTTTAATCCCTGTAGTGATATTTTGTTGACCCTCCCCAGATGTTGGTACTTTACGTTAGGAAACTTCAGCAGCCAAACCAAATCTTCCTTAATTTCTTGTGGAATGATAAGTTCCTTTAATGATTGTTAAGCACAATTGACAAATCTTCAATCGGTCTCAAAAATTACTTTTGTTTTCTATGTGTGTGGTTTATATGAAGATCTAGATCAACATGTCTTACATGCACCACAGCAACATAGTCTAGATCTTGATTTTATGGACCATTTGAAATTACACAGCTGGTTGATTTTTAAAATGTTACTGAAAGTGATAAAATCAAATATGTATAGGTCTACCAAGGTAAAGTGACCCAGCCTGTTCAGTCGAAAACCGAAACAATATGGTCTACTTTCCAAAAATAGGTTGTACAGGTAAACGTATTGCCTTTTATTACATAATGTGTAATCATACAGTTACAATACAGAGGTCAGTACGCCCATGCAATACATTTGTTTGTTTGTTTATTGTTGTTTAACATCCCACTCAAGAATATTTCAAGCATATGGAGACGATACCAATGCCGGTGAAGGGCTTCAAATATTGGCCAATGCTCGGCACTTATGGCCATTGAGTAGTGAGTGGTTTTTTTTATAGATCTGTCACTGCATTGCATTAAGTCTAGCACAAGTCTAATGTTCTGGCACTTCATCTAAGTTTTGAATATGACTGTTGTTTAAGCCCACACTTAACAATTTTAGTCACATGATGGTGGCCAGGTTTTGTCTCGCCTGCGATGCAGAAGTGAGACTTACGGATCACTAATTCCATCCGGCGGCGGTGTCGTCAACAAATAATCCTTATATATCCTAGATATACCTTTTGGGGTACGAAGGTAAGCCTGACCTGCTTTCTGGAAACTAGGTCACAGTCTCTGAAAATCGTTTCCGAAGCAGAACTTCTAAACTACTGGGTGGATTGGAACCATACTTCAAACAAATGGTCCTCAAGTACTCTGGGCCCTGAAAATCGTTTCTGGGGCAGGACTCCTACACTACTGGGTGGATTGGAACTGTACTTCCCACAAATTATCCCTGTGTACAATAGATGTGCTTTTGGAGGTACTGGAGCTGGTCTCACCTGATTTCTGGAAAGTAGGTCATGGTTACTGTTATTATTATTATTATTGGTTATATTTCTCAGGCGAGACATATAGGTCCTTGGGGCTGTCTCGTTAGTGATGGAGGACAGAACCCAGGAACGATGTATCTAGGAAGAGACCACCAGCAAAGACCGTAATAGGGCTGCCGACTGCCCCCCCCCCCCTAAATCTTGGGGTGCAGGAGCGAAAGCCTGGTTATGCTCTAATCACTCAGCCATTCTATGATGAAAGAGAAAGAAAAATAATTCTTCGTTGTATAGAAGGTTCAAAGTAAGATTCGTATAAGTATAGGTTTTCTCAAGAACCCCGCACGCCAACATCAGGGTCAATAAGAGACATAAATGTAAGTCGACATATTGTCAATCGTTGTAAAACAAATTCATGTAAAGTATATAAGTCAGATTTGAAAGAGGTGTTTTGTGATACCTTCGAGGTTTTAGGTGGAAACCTAAAATACATAATGCCATACAACATTATGGACAAATATGATATGGAGGACCAATCCTGACAGATATACGCCATGTTTTAATTTTGAAATATGAATCACAATGTTGACTAAGTGGAAATAAATACGTAAATGAATGTTACTCATTGAAATGACACTGAATGAAGAATTAACACAATTACATTTATCAAATGAATACAACAATGTAAAAAAAATAAGAGTCCAGATGTAACAATCTTTTGTGTGTAAATAATCTGTGTTCCGAAAAAATCCCGGTATTAAATTTTGATAGTAAATTAGTAAATAAACTCGCAGAATTGTAAAGAAAGTGAGATAAAAAGAAGTAGTCCAAAACCAGTAGTTTATTATAAAATTGCAAAAAAAACAAAACAAAAACAGTAAAACACTCAGAATTCGCAAATTTTCGGCCACTTGGCCTTTATCAAGTGAAATACGTAATTTTAGAGTTATCTCGCTATTGTCGTCTTTCACTTGATAAAGGCCAAGTGGCCGAAAATTTGTGAATTTTTAGTGTTCTACTGTTTTTTCGCATATTGGTACTTACCTTTAGAGGACATTAATTTTTGTCGGTATTATAAAATTGCAAAATTTAGATGTGATATGTTGCTCAACTTAATTGGAACAGGTAGATATATGATGTGTATTGAGGAACATGTGTTAGTGTGGGCCTTCTGAAGAAATGTTTCCTGGTAGTTTTTATACAATCAGTGACAAAGTGAAGTTATTTAATATTTTTTCAGGACAATAATATTTGTTGGATACTAAACTGAAACTATGCTATATTGCCCTGTCTAAATATGAAAAATAGGGGAGGAACCAGGTACTTGGTGACAGGATTTTTTTTTTCATTTGCAATGTTACTCAACACCATTAAGTAATATTGCAAATGATAATAAATTAACAAAAAAACAAAAAAATACAAATTCCTGTCCCAAAGTAGCCTACATGAGGGCAGCGATATATAAAGCTTTATATATCGCTGATGAGGGGAGATGTATATAGATCCAGCGATATATAAAGCTAAAGTTAATTACCTGTATCAGAATCTCTAAAAAGTTGGGCCAGTACTGAATAAGTAGTATTTAAATGTCACCAAACGTGTTTTATCAAAGCTGTCTAGCTAATTTAGGCATACATATTTGAATATGAATAACGCGTTTTATTTACTCCGCATATACATGTTACGTGTGTACTCATGCATAGTTATTACACGAGTTACTTCCCTTAGCCTTCACCCAGCATACGAGATAGCCAACTCAGATAGCCTAGATTTCCTGTCAGGTCTGTGGACTTTACCCGTGCGTTATTGTACGTTCGCATGGTAAAAAACAGGGACTTGCAGATCATTATTAGGTTAAATTAAAAGACTTTCTGGTAAGGTTTATTTTGTTTATATTGTATGCATATAGATGTCATGTTTCGTAATCATCTCATCGCTTGAGTCGAGAATATTTATCAATACGACAATAGGCTACAAGTTGTGAATACATGGTACAGTTTCTAAATATAGGCCTAGTCAATATTGACCAGACATTGCAAATGTAGGCCTACATTAGACACTGTTAGAAGAACCGGAGTAATTTATTCGCTGTTTTTCTGACAATGGCAACTTCGATACTGTTTTAATCCTTTAGTTTACATTTTGTCGTTCGGGGTTTTATGCACCAATACCATCATGTTGTTTTATGTTATTCAGAAATACTAGACTCAACATGTCATTTGCTGAATGATACAGAAAATTCTACATCAGTACATGTAGGTCAAATATGTATATATCCACACCCACAGGAGACCGATCAGCTGATATGGGATTGTGATTAGATAATGGGTGATTATCATGTCACAAAGTGATTAGGCTTAGTTGATGGGGATTGTGATCAGTTGCTTGCTCGCGGTTTACTCTGGCTTGATTTAACAAGCAGCATTACTACTTAAAAGGCCCTTGCCACTCGTCCACAATGACCCTAACCCTTGCTTGAGTGTTCTCAGAGGTTATCCTGACTTAGCCTTGATACTTGATCCCATATCTAGACATAGGCGTCGGAACCGGGGGGCTAGGGGGGCTTAGCCCCCCACTTTTTTTGCAAAGATAGACATAGGTGTTAAAATTGGGGCTTAGCCCCCAGACGTTTCTGGCGTGTGTATGTGTTTTAAGTTGGTATAGCCCCCCCCCCCCCCCACTTTCAATTTGCTTCCGACGCTGATGCTAGATACCCCAAACTCTATGTTTGTGCAATATTCACTATATATCTATTGTTTCATGAAATTTCTTGCTGTTAACAGCAAATACTCTGGCATCATAATCTATGATTTTTACATACAGAAGTTTACTTCTGACTTTGTAGTTTCTATAACAGAACGTTGACAATGAACCAGACGATGCAGCAACCTGACCCTGACCTGTTGTTTGCAACAGATGAAGAGAAGACATTTGACCATCAAGACGATCTTCCTTCTCTACCTGTGCCTAATCTAGCAAAGACATTGGAAAGATATCTAGACTCTGGTAAATCAAAAATATTGTTGAATTAGCATGAATCTCTGACTAATCCACTAGGGAACCATAACCATTTAGTCTTTCTCTCTCTCTCTCTCTCTCTCTCTCTCTCTCTCTCTCTCTCTCTCTCTCTCTCTCTCAGCATCATTCATGGTATACTTCTTTTTTTAGCAGTATTTCATGATAAAAATGAATTGATAGAATTTTATATAATATTCTTTGAAAATGCATCTTAAATTTTCATGTGTGTGCTTTTACAGTGAAGCCACATTTGACTGATGAGGAATATAGAAGAACTGAGTTCATAGTTCAGCAATTTGCAACTGGTGTTGGCCGAGATCTTCATAAGAAACTACTGGAAAGAGCTAAAAATTCTAGAAATTGGGTAAGTTGTCAGGGATTTATATCAGCAACATGTGGGCCCTGTAAAAGGCCCCCATTCCCAATGCAAAATACCAATTCCCAATTTTGAACAAACATTTCCCAATCATGTTCACCATGTAACACACATTTAGTATACAGACAAGGGAAAATTTACAACTTAAAAATATTGCTCGATTAAAACCTCTATGTTTTTAAATGAACTTCATGTTGTCAGTTTAATGCAACCTTGTTGCTAAGTTGGCACTTTAACTGACCACTTTAGCAGACAACCATTAACATCGAGCCCTGTTAACTTTCATAAATCATTGTTCATGTTTATAATGTAATGTTTATACAGATTTTCTACCAGTAAACTGGACTAGCTGAAGCACAACCTTGACTAATCCGCTGCAAGAGTTACTAGACTCGGCCTGGCGGACTACTGCTAATTTCATTTTCAGGTTTACCGGTAATGTATTTTATTATTGGTATGTAAAATGGGTTTCTTAGTGTCTTTCATGTTAAATAAATATATAAATATTATTGTTTTTCATCATAGAGTGGTTTTTTCTGTACATGTTTTGCTGTTTGACTGTGTTTATATTTATCTTACTTTTACAGTTAGAGAAGTGGTGGTAGTACAAGGCTTATCTAGAACTTCCTGTGTCTCATGTATCACCACATCACTGTAGTTGTATTTATTTGTGTTGACAGTTAGAGAAGTGGTGGGAGTACAAGGCTATCTAGAACTTCCTGTGTCTCATGTATCACCACATCACTGTAGTCGTATTTATTTGTGTTGACAGTTAGAGAAGTGGTGGGAGTACAAGGTTATCTAGAACTTCCTGTGTCTCATGTATCACCACATCACTATAGTTGTATTTATTTCTGTTGACAGTTAGAGAAGTGGTGGGAGTACAAGGCTATCTAGAACTTCCTGTGTCTCATGTATTGCCACATCACTGTAGTTGTATTTATTTGTGTTGACAGTTAGAGAAGTGGTGGGAGTACAAGGCTATCTAGAACTTCCTGTGTCTCATGTATCACCACATCACTGTAGTTGTATTTATTTCTGTTGACAGTTAGAGAAGTGGTGGGAGTACAAGGTTATCTAGAACTTCCTGTGTCTCATGTATCACCACATCACTGTAGTCGTATTTATTTGTGTTGACAGTTAGAGAAGTGGTGGGAGTACAAGGCTATCTAGAACTTCCTGTGTCTCATGTATCACCACATCACTGTAGTTGTATTTATTTGTGTTGACAGTTAGAGAAGTGGTGGGAGTACAAGGCTATCTAGAACTTCCTGTGTCTCATGTATCACCACATCACTGTAGTTGTATTTATTTCTGTTGACAGTTAGAGAAGTGGTGGGAGTACAAGGCTATCTAGAACTTCCTGTGTCTCATGTATCACCACATCACTGTAGTTGTATTTATTTGTGTTGACAGTTAGAGAAGTGGTGGGAGTACAGGGCTATCTAGAACTTCCTGTGTCTCATGTATCGCCACATCACTGTAGTTGTATTTATTTGTGTTGACAGTTAGAGAAGTGGTGGTAGTACAAGGCTATCTAGAACTTCCTATGTCTCATGTATCGCCACATCACTGTAGTTGTATTTATTTGTGTTGACAGTTAGAGAAGTGGTGGGAGGACAAGGCTTATCTAGAACTACGGTTTCCAGTGTCACCATTTATGAACTTGGGTGGGCCAGGGCCATACCTGCAACATCACTGGAAAGCAGAGGAGGGAACACAAGTAGAAAGAGCTGCATTTACATTACACTATTTCACAAAATACTGGAAATTACTACGAACGTAAGTTGTGCACTACACTATTTGACAAAATACTGGAAATTACTACGAACGTAAGTTGTGTACTACACTATTTGACAAAATACTGGAAATTACTATGAACGTAAGTTGTGTACTATACTATTTGACAAAATACTGGAAATTACTACAAACATAAGTTGTGTACTGCAATATTTGACAAAATACTGGAAATTACTAAGAACGTAAGTTGTGTACTACACTATTTGACAAAATACTGGAAATTACTATGAACGTAAGTTGTGTACTACACTATTTTACAAAATACTGGAAATTACTATGAATGTAAGTTGTGTACTACACTATTTGACAAAATACTGGAAATTACTACGAACGTAAGTTGTGCACTACACTATTTGACAAAATACTGGAAATTACTATGAACGTAAGTTGTGTACTACACTATTTGACAAAATACTGGAAATTACTACGAACGTAAGTTGTGTACTACACTACTTGACAAAATACTGGAAATTATTGCAAACATAAGTTGTGAACTGCACTATTTAAAAAATACTGGAAATTACTAGAAACATAAGTTGTGTAATACACTATTTGACAAAGTACTAGAAATTACTACAAACGTAAGTTGTGTACTGCACTATTTGACAAAATACTGTAAATTACTACAAACATAAGTTGTGTAATACACTATTTGGCAAAGTACTGGAAATTACTACAGAGCCTCAGGAAATAGTTTATGTATCTGTGGACAATTAAAGTGCTATTTCCCTCTTACCCATTCAAAAACTGTATACTATGAAATACTGGTGGCCAATAGCTAATGTCTAAACATTGGCTGTTTAAGATTTTCCAGTGTCTTCTAAACACTGGCTGTTTAAGATTTGTCAGTGTCTTCTAAACATCGGCTGTTTAAGATTTGTCAGTGTCTTCTGAACATTGGCTGTTTAAGATTTGCGAGTGTCTTCTAAACATTGGCTGTTTAAGATTTGCGAGTGTCTTCTAAACATCAGCTGTTTAAGATTTACAATGTCCTCCAAACATTGGCTGTTTAAGATTTGCCAGTGTCTTCTAAACATCAGCTGTTGAAGATTTGCCAGTGTCTTCTAAACATCGGCTGTTTAAGATTTGTCAGTGACTTCTAAACATTGGCTGTTTAAGATTTGCAATGTCCTCCAAACATTGGCTGTTTAAGATTTGCCAATGTCTTCTAAACATAGGCTGTTTAAGATTTGCAATGTCCTCCAAACATCGGCTGTTTAAGATTTGCTCAATGTCCTCTAAACATCGGCTGTTTAAGATTTGCAATGTCCTCCAAACATTGGCTGTTTAAGATTTGCCAATGTCCTCTAAACATCGACTGTTTAAGATTTGCAATGTCCTCCAAACATTGGCTGTTTAAGATTTGCCAATGTCCTCTAAACATCAGCTGTTTAAGATTTGCCAATGTCCTCTAAACATAGGCTGTTTAAGATTTGCCAGTGTCCTACAAACATCAGCTGTTTAAGATTTGCCAGTGTCCTACAAACATCAGCTGTTTAAGATTTGCCAATGTCCTACAAACATCAGCTGTTTAAGATTTGCCAGTGTCCTACAAACATCAGCTGTTTAAGATTTGCCAGTGTCCTACAAACGTCAGCTGCTGTAAGATTTGCCAGTGTCCTACAAACATCAGCTGTTTAAGATTTGCCAGTGTCCTACAAACATCAGCTGTTTAAGATTTGCCAGTGTCCTACAAACATCAGCTGTTTAAGATTTGCCAGTGTCCTACAAACACCAGCTGTTTAACATTTGCCAGTGTTCATACCATTGTGGTATTTCCCTTTCAAAACTTGTTTTTGTTAAAAATTGTTTAGTGTTGCATAAAATTCTGATAAATCACATAAAGAAATAACTTTAATTTTCATGCCTCTGAAATTAAAGATCCAAGACACAGGTCATTTTGCTTTTGGTCTGTCCGTTCATCTATATCTTCTCTGATTTTAACCAAATTGGTATGTTGCTTTAAGTCAATCAGATAACAGGTAAGTTTGGTTTTTGCCAACATTTGCTAGAGTAATGGGCCTTTAAAACCTTCAAGGAAAACTTGGCCATAGTCATTGTTTTTCTCAAACACATTTTGCCTCATATCTTGCAGACAAAGGTTGAGAGCAGACAGAAGCAGGAAAGGTGAAAAGTTCTGTATGAATCAGTTTCGACAATCTTTCTCAACATGTCGAGTACCAGGTGTATTCAAGGATACTCTTTATTCATATTTCAAGACAGGTAAAATAAACAAAACTTTTGCTTATACTAAGCATTATCTTTCATATACTGCCCTTTTAACAGAGTGACTTTGGTGTAGTCCGCCATTAGGAACTACGCCAAAAGTCACCAAATGTACTTGGTACTCAAGTTCAACTTTCCGGTACCTCTTAGGTTTTTAAGATAAAACTGCACAGAATTTATGCAACAAATGGACATTATGATATATTATTTGATGGTATTACAGACCTATAATTGTAAGTACAGTCAAACCTGCTTTAGCGACCACCTGTGTATGAAAACCATCTGGTCACAAAGAACGGTTTTTTGCTGTCCCCAATAGTACCATTTGTGTGCTAATCAACCACTTTATAAAGACCATCTCCCTATAAAGACCATTTTCTTGTGTCCCTAAGGAGGTCGTTATATACAAGTTTCACTATAATTATGAAAAGTATTCCTCATTTGATAAAAACACATATGAAAAATAAAAAACTAGTTTGAGTATGTACTCAAATTTTTAATACCATACTCAACATTTTTTTTTTTAATTTTCATAACAGAATCATAAATTTGACCAAATGTTTTCATATGAAAGAAAAAAGTGTGTTTCCTATACAGTTACAAGCATCAGTCTTTATTTATAGAAATTAAAACCTACAAATAACAATATATACCTACAGTTTATATGTACTTAACGCATACAAGAGACACATTTTCCCCTGTTTATATACATGTATAGTATTACCACTGGCAACTCGCAAAATAACATCTTTTGCAGCTTTGAAATAGCTAATTCCTATGTTCGCCAATATGTATGAAAAGTACCCAATGTAAATTTGTTACAAAATGTAAGTGATTCATATCGGTAGTAGTTTGCAATTTATAATGAATTATGAGGATAAAAATAGTTCACGAAAGACGCATTCAGAAATATCCATACATATTCCGATTTTTATTCCATTAAGATGAAAGACGCATTCAGAAATATCCATACATATTCCGATTTTTATTCCATTAAGATGAAAGATGCATTCAGAAATATCCATACATATTCCGATTTTTATTCCATTAAGATGAAAGACGCATTCAGAAATATCCATACATATTCCGATTTTTATTCCATTAAGATGCATGTTTCTGGTGTTACAGAGGATGAAGGACCATCGCCATCACATGTGATGGTTTTCCACAAAGGACGGATATTTTGTGTCAATGCTGTGGATGAAAATGAAGATCCACTAACACCACCAGAGTTACAAATACAGTTACAATTGATAAAGGACACCTGTAAAAACAGACCCAAAGGGCAAGAACTCTGTACATTAACAAGTTCTGACAGAACAACATTTGCACAGGTACATATGTGTAATGAGAGCTTCTCTGTTCTGCCTTCCTGAACAGGTAGAAATGTGTAATGAGAGCTTTCCCTGTTCTACTGTCTTAAACAGGTAGAAATGTGTAATGATAACTTTCCTTGTTCTGCTATCTTGAACATGTAGAAATGTGTAATGATAAATTTCTTCTTTCTGCTATCTTAAACAGGTAGAAATATGTAATGATAACTTTTATTGTTGTTGTCTTGAACAGGTAGAAATGTGTAGTGATAACTTTCCTAATTCTGCTGTCTTGAACAGGTAGAAATGCATAATGATAACTTTCCTTGTTCTGTGGTCTTGAACAGGTAGAAATGCATAATGATAACTTTCCTTGTTCTGTGGTCTTGAACAGGTAGAAATGTATTATGATAACCTTTCTTATTCTGCTGTCTTGAACAGGTAGTAATGTGTTATCATAATTTTCCTTGAACTGTGATCTTGAACAAGTAGAACAGGTAGAAATATGTAATGATAATTTTGCTTGTTCAGTTGTCTTGAACATGTAGAAATATGTAATGATAACTTTCCTTGTTCTGTGGTCTTGAACAAGTAGAAGTATGTAATGATATATTTCCTTGTTCAGCTGTCTTGAACATGTAGAAATGTGGAATGATAACATTTCTGATTCTGCTGTCTTGAACATGTAGTAATGTAGAAATGTGTAATGATAACTTTCCTTGTTCTGTGGTCTTGAACAAGTAGAAGTATTTAATGATATATTTCCTTGTTCAGTTGTCTTGAACATGTAGAAATGTGGAATGATAACCTTTCTGATTCTGCTGTCTTGAACATGTAGTAATGTGTTATCATAATTTTCCTTGATCTGTGGTCTTGAACAGGTAGAAATGTGTAATGATAACTTTCCTTGTTCAGCTGTCTTGAACATGTAGAAATGTGTAATGATAACTTTCTGTATCCTGCGGTTTTGTTTAGTGATAGTCTAATTGCAGGCACTCTACTACAAAATTTCATAAAATTCTATATATTATTTTTAAGCTCGCTGGGACAGATCCCCAGAGAGCTAATGCCATACCGCCGAAGTGGTTGTCGTTTGCATCCGTAGACAAAACTTTAACCTGCCATATATCTTTAACTGCAAGGGAGATGACTTTGATATTTCACATTTAGATTCCTTATGACCAGAGCTTTCATTTGGTACAATGACTTTAGACCTAGTGATCTTGACCTTGGACTTTTACCTACTTTTTAAAAACATTACCTTGGCTATATCTTTTAAACCATGAGGGATAGGGCTTTGATGATTCACATATAGATTTCTTATGACCAGAGATTTTCATTTGGTACCTTGAGTTTGACCAAGTGACCTTGACCTACTTTTCAAAAACTAAATGTTGGCTATATCTTTAAAATCACAAGGGTTAGGACTTTCATATTTCACATATAGATTCTTTATGGCCAGAACTTTTATGTGTTACCTTGACTCTTGACCTAGTGACCTTGGATTTTGACCTTCTTTTCAGAACATTTAGCCTTAGCTGAATGAATCAAAACATTTACCGTACCATGACCTTAAACCCTGACAGCTGTAGGTCAAACAGCAATTTTGAAAAACTACACCCATTTCCGGTGAGGTTTGTTGTCTTCTGACAACTCTTGTTTATTATACAATATTTCTGTGAACTGAAAAAGTCAAGTCATTCATTGCATTGTTTAAAATATTGGGCCCTGAATTAACCCATTTACCCCAAAAGACACATTTGGACTTGTCTGAGTCATTGATTTACAGCAGAGTCAATTGATTTTCAGGGGTTGATAGATTAAGAAGCACTGGCCTTAGGTTGTCCGAGTAGCGCAGTGGTTAGCAACCTCACTTCTCACCAATGCGACCCAGGTTCAATCCTTGGATTGGACAGGGATGTATGTGAGATGGTATGGTGGTCGCCAAGTCGAACACTTGGGTTTTTTCAGGGTACTGCAGGGTCCCACAGCAAGGACCCCCTCACGCCAACATCAGGGTCAACGAGAGACATGACTATAAGTTGATCTAACTTGTTTGTAGTTTACACTAAGAAGCACTGGTGTAAACATGAGCTGTCCATAATACTTTGTGTTTACTTTATAAGCTATATACATTGTAAACCATACAGAAAAACAGTCTGTATATTTTCAGTTGATGTAACTTTAAAAGCTCATCAAGCTATTACTGAAAACATAAAGTGAGTCTGTGACACAGAAATTAAATTTTGACCTTATTGATCTGTGAAAAAGTACCTTTCAGTTGGTGCGTCATAGGTCAAATTTTTATGAAGTAGGCCAGGAGAAAGGTCATGAACAGCTTGTGTCCAGTTCTAATCCACATGTGTGCATAATGAACAATTATATAAAAACAAAATAGGAATGATTATAAAAGGTCATGGCCAGAATATTATATGTATAAGATATTGCCAGGAGATACCGAGCCTACTGATGTCCCTGCTTATTTTGTATTATAATTTTCAGTTAAGAAGTCGGCTTCTTTCCATACATCCAGACAATTTCCACAATCTAGAATTAATACAGCAAAGCTTGTTTGGTTTCACCCTCGATGATGGGCATCCACAAACAGAGTCAGAGGTAAATTATCTCACCTTGATTACAGGTGTCTTGAATATAGTTGTGACAAATAATTCCTGTCAAATTTGTAATCAATTTCCTTCTTAGCGGGCATATCGCCGAAGACCATAGCTGGCTATAGCAATCGTCTTTTCGCGCATATTTTTGTCTCCGCGTTATCGTCAGAATTAATGAAACTGCATGCATGATATGATATAGTGCATGTACGTTATGTAAAAATGTATTAAAATGTTCTGATGCTGTTCATACAGTTATTTCAACATGATCTATTTCATCTATAAACATAGAATTTTCATCGTATCATAAATTATATTAAATGGGAAACAGTTTGTATCATTCTGCATGTGAAGAGCCAGACAGTCTCTTACATTATCTCTTATTTTATTGATCGAGTGTGTGAAAGAGTGACAACTCTATGTAATACATTGAGAGCCAGAGAAAGCTAGGCAGAACACGGTATAGATAGCACAGCCTCTAGATTAATGTGGTGGTGGGAAAAACTTGTATGCAGAAAAAGTTATGCTGGTTTAAATCTTGTGAATAAGGATATTTAATGGGTAAAATGTGTCGGATAAATTGTTATTCAATAGATTAATACAACATTTATGTTTTAACCAGTCATTTAGTAATAAAAGTATGATTTCTAAACACTAAGTTAGAAATAATTAGCGAGTAAAACTTGTAATCAATATGGCTAAAAGCTCTTTTTTAACATGAAACAGACAGATATTAATTTGAATTATATATACTCACTTACTCACACACATGTTTGTATCATGTAGAATAATGTGTCTTGTTACTGTTTACAGGTCATTAAATTGTCACTGGCAGGTGACCTCACTAACAGATGGAGCGATAAGTCTGTCAATATGATCATCTTTGAAAATGGATTGGTGGCCAGTCATTGTGATGTAAGCCATTAGTTTTGTAATTTTAGTTCTATTTTACTTTTAGTTTGTTTATCCATTGCACAACATGAAGGCTTGTCCATTTGTCTAATATTGCAGTAAAGAATCAGTTTTACAAATTAATCTCCAGTCTCTCTAATGAGACAAATGAAATAAAGTCCTATACAAAAGAAGAAAATAGAAAAACCAACATTTAGCAATATTGACAAGGCAAACAAAACCAAAGAACTTAAATTGGTTTATTTATGATTTCCAAAACAGCATTATCTTAAAATGGTAGAAGTCTATCATTATTTGAGGAAGTATGGAACAAAATTTTCAATCTTTTTGCCAAAGGACTACATATGATAAGGGTCCAAAACAGCCCCCAAATGGTGGATGGTCATATTTTCATAACAGGTTCTACATATCGTCTAAAGTTGAGATCTAAGTTTGACTTGCTCTCTTGACCTCAAAGGTCATTTCAAGATCAATGTAAGGCAATGGAACTCCAGTGACTTAATGAACTTTGGTGTTAAGTCTGGTGAAAAATTATTTTGAGAAAATGAAGTAAATTTTGTTTTTTCCAGATATATTTTATCTGGTGAAAAATATATTTATATACAAAATGTATTCCTTTAAAATTATAGTATAAAAAGAAAAAAAATGTACTATGAGCAGATTCGAACCCCGGACCATTTGGTTCACTATCTATCGTGCTAACCATTACGGCACCATCAATTATATACAAGTTCTTGTAAAATGTTAAACAGTCTGATTTAAAATCCAATAAGAGAATGCCGTCACTAGTTGTATATCCCTACATTTTGTACTTGTAGGGCTTACTTTAGAAAAATAAAAAATGTACTGTAGATCTGCCTGATAGATCTTTTCTTCTAATTTTTAAAGTGATATTATTTACTTTAAAAATTCAATGTATACACTTGATAAAAGTGTCGGCAATGCCCGAGTTCAGAGGTAAAAATCTATAAATAGATTCTGTGCAGTAGGCCTGTATTCAGTAAAGAAATGCATAAGGGTCAAGCAACCAGGTCAGGCTAACTGTAAACTGATCTACATGTAGTAGTCAATTCATCATATTGTAAATCTACGATGGATAAAAAACACTGATCCAAGGGTCTAGTTACCAGTTGGAAATGCATAACCCAAAGGGGAATTCAGTTAGGCCTATTCGATCTCTCAAAGAAGCAAGTTGGTATTAAGAATGTGATTGCCACAGTAATATAGAACCGGTGTTATCAAGAGAAGAAACTACCCACTGTAGCTATTTATAGCCTATGCAACAATAGTTGGGTCTCTGGTTTGTCAAGTATAGTTTGTTTCTGTTATGTATGGTCCACGATGAAATTAGATGAACACTGTCTGTAGATCGTCAAAACAACAGGAAGTAGAATCTCCTTAGCAACGATGTAATTCATGGACGTGTTGTTCATATGAAAAGTTGTTTGTTTATATCGAACGCAGCTTTGTACAAAATTTTCCTTTATACAAAAAATAGTAAATGAACATATACAACAGAGTGTGGAATATCTTTGTTGTCCAAGACTGTGTTTATACTTTATTTTACCCCCAAAGGCTTAAAAATAGAATGAAATAGATAAAATATTGAAAATATACATATTTTAATGTCGATTTTAAGACACTTTCCTGACAAGGAAACTTTTGTTTTCTGTATATGTAAAGTGCTAATCTTAAACTTCATAATGTGTACAACCATGTACTTCACAAGAAATACTTAATTTTCATTTCATTGGTGGGTATATAGGCATCTCTATCATATATAGTCTTTTACAAAAAAGTTATTACCAAAAAAATGATTTTCTTTTATTAGCTTTAGTTTCCATTTGATGAAACTTTCAAATATTTTATAGGGTCATTAAAATTGTTACGTTTTGTTGTTTACAAGTACTTATAATTGGCAAGAATAATAGATAACCATTAATAATTTAAATTTTTGTAAAACTCCTCATTTGATTGGATGAAAATGTTAGGTCATATCTGTATAACCTACTTTTCTATCACACAAGGAACTACATTGGCCATTGCTATGACAACAAGTGCAGCTGTTCAGTATATTATTGTGCTTCATCATCAATTGTTTTTATGTTGTATTTCTTAAATATTGTTTTTCAAATTGTAAAATTGAATTTAAAGGTTTGTTATTTATTTTTTGTTTTGTTTTGCTTTTTATTAAATTATAGGGATTAACATTATCTTTTTAGTTGTTTACTGAAAAATAACCAATGTTGCAGCAGAGTACACCTTTTTGTATTGTGTTTCCTTAAATAGATCTTAAAACAATCATTTCACTCTGGTCATTATGTGCATATTGTATCTACCAAAATATACTTTTCGGGCATTGCATGAAAATCAGCAATGGAAAAGTCAGGAGGTGGAAGGGGATGTTATTTTGTAAAATTGCTGTTTATTTATTTGATATTTTATGAATTATTCCTCCAATAAAAATATTGTGATCTAGATTTCTGTATGATGGGCTTATAGCATTCCATGTTGTGGACATATTTGTTGTCCTAGAAAAATTCAATCTTGCAAAGGGGATATAACTGTAAGAGCAGCATATAGTCAAATGGGAAAACTGATCATTTCAGAATAGCACCGAGAGTTGTCGTGGCTCCGCGATAGAGTGCTCGACTCGCAATCAGAGGGTCACAGGTTCGAGCCTTGGTGGAGGTGGCTGGTTTTTCCTGACCTTTGGATGAGACAGGAAAACCGAGATCCTGTGTCACATTAGGTGTCAACACGTTAAAGAACCCTCACTGCTCAACGGCTGTAAGTGCCTAGCATAGGTCAAAATTTGAAGCCCTTTACCGGCATTTGGTGACATCTTCATATGAGTGAAAGATTCTTGAGGGGGACGTTAAACAGCAATACAACAACTACAGAATAGTGCCCATTGGAAGATATAGTCACCCTTTGTCAAGAGAAGATGGATACCATAGTGATACAACAACTACAGAATAGAGCCCATTGGAAGATATAGTCACCCTTTGTCAAGAGAAGATGGATACCATAGTGATTAGACAGCATGTATTTATCTGATCAAACTTCAAACTCCAAGAGGCTAACATGTTCTGTACTAAGTACACGTAAATAATATTTCTTGATAAATCAGATACGCATACACAGTTAGCAGAGATCAACTGTTCTGTTTGACCCCACACTGAAAAATGGACTCTTCATGACTTTTTTTTTAATGAAAATATTAAATATCTCAGTTACCACTCAATACAATTACATGCATTTTTTAAACATTATTTTATAATTACAGCATGCACCACTAGATGGCATGGTGATCATTGCCAGTACATACTATGTAGATCTTCACTGTCTTAAATCAAACGGAAAATGGCAGGTATAGAAATCATTCACATCCTTCAGTCAAAATATCAACCATTTCTAAAGGTAGAAAATATGATAAAAAAACCTTTAAAATCGTCAACAAATTCTTGACATCCAAAAACTAACAATACCAGAAGGAGGAAGTAATTTAAAACATGATGCAATATATTCAGAGGTTGAAAATTAGTATCTTATATTTTTGTTTTTAAATACATAGTGTGATTTTGAGCTAAAAACAGCATTTTTATGTAAATTGCTTTAGAAATACACCAAGTTACTTGATATTTCAAAAGAGTAAAGGACCACTTGAATTCTGATATTGAGCGTTATTATGGTATACAGAAATTTTGTGTTAAGACCGCTTTTTGATATTTTTCAATTTCTATAAAAGCTTTAGTCACTATCCAAAGATATAGTTTTTGTCGTTTCTTGTTTGATATCTATTTCATAGTTAATGTTAAATTTTTGTTGGTTTTTATATACAGGGTACAACGAAAGTAAGGGATCTTCCAAAACCCAAAGAATTGATATTCCATATTGATGATGTCATTACTAAGGCAATAGTTAATACAAAGGAAATGTTCTTTAAACATGTAAGTTTCTTTTTATGTTACACAGTAATGAAGGTGTCGTCTGTTTCAGTTAATTGTATCTGTTCATTGAGGTTCTCTGTCTTCCTACAAATTCACTTAGTCTTAACCTTTCGACAATTGATTACTACATTTCTGGGACCGTTTTACAAAAGGTCCAAAGTCTTAGACTTGGTCTTAGGACCACACTTATGACTTGCGACAAAGAATAAAGTCCTGTGACTTACTACTAAATCAGGTCATGTCTTTATGACTACCCGGTTCTTATGTGAATAGACCTAACTTATTTGTGTATGTGTCATAATTTATTGCTTTGTTTGAAATGATAGCAAGGTAATAAATAACTCTTGCAAACTACTGGGTAGCGGTCTTATTTGAAAATATGTAAAAATACCTTAAGACTGAGTGAGGTTGATAGCCCATTGATAATATGGTCCCACCTTAAGATTTGAGTTTAACGTTGTCGGTTAAGATCAAACTTGAGACTAACTTGAGACTTAGGGTAGCATCACTTTAAGATCAAATTTGAGTTTAGGAGTTAGGGTAGCGTTGATAAAACGGTCCCAAGTTTTGTCTTAAGATCAAATAACTTGAGACTTGCATCACCTTAAGACTTGAGTTAGGGTAGCGTTGATAAAACGGTCCCCCAAGTTTTGTCTTAAGATCAAATAACTTGAGACTTGCATCACCTTAAGATTTGAGTTAGGGTAGCGTTGATATAACGGTCCCAAGTTTTGTCTTAAGTTCAAATAACTTAAGACTTGCATCTTAGGACTTACGACTTCTTGATGAACTTGGCTCCAGGTACGTATCTAAAGTTGTTGATCTTTAAAGGTCAAGAACCACTTGCCGTTATCTACTGGTAGAGCTTTCTATTCGCAGCCGAAGGGTCCCTGCTTTGATTCCTGGTACCAGGTCATACCAAAGACATTCAAAAGTCATTGTGACTGTTCCTTAGCCAGCAATACACATGCAAAACTAAAGTCACAGATCTTTCCAGTGTGACGTAAAACCAAGGACCTTTGTCACATTAGGTGTGGCGTGTAAAAGAATCCTCACTGCATTGACGTCAGTCCGTAGTACAGATCTAAATTCATATGATGTGATTGTGGTTATTACAGAATAATAAATATAAATCCCTTTTGTCACCAGTCATGTATCTATGAGTGTAAGGGTTATTTCTTATTTTATTTTTATGCCTCCAACCTTAAAGTGTTCTGATCATCTGTCTGTCTGTTTGTCTGTCCGTAATTTTGTCCCACTTATATACAATGTGCAATATTTCAAGTTTGGATTGTGATACAGTAACCAAACTTAGACTCTTAAGTTCATCTAAGTATTGCTCACACTTCACTAACATCACATGCCCCTGGGGGTGGGGTGGGGTGGGGTCAAAATGTAGGACATTGCAAAAATTTGTAGGGACCAAGGGCATTTGTGTTTCACAAGCACATCTTTTTTTCTAGCTCACGGGGAGGAAAGTCAGGAGAGCTAATGTCGTACCCCCAGCGTCGTCATTGGCGTCCATAGACAAAACTTTAACTTGGCCTATATCTTTTTAACCGTAAGGGACAAGGCTTTAATATATTTAACATATAGAATACTTAAGACCAGAGCTTTCATTTGTGACCTTGACTTTTGTACTTGGACTTTTACCTACTTTTCAAACACTTTAACCTGAGCTATATCTTTACAACCATGAGGGATAGCGCTTAGATATTTCACATTATATTTCGTATGACCAGAGCTTTTATATGTTACCTTGACTTTTGACCTAATTACCTTGACCTTAAAAAATTTTAACCTGAGCTGTATCTTTACAACCATGAGGGATAGGTCTTTAACATTTCACACATATATTCCTTATTACTAGAGCTTTCATTTTGGACTTTTGACCTAGTGATCTTGACCTTGGACTTTGACCTACTTCTCAAAAACCTAATCTTTATATTTACAACCATGAGGGGTAGGGCTTTAATATTTCACACATAGATTCCTTATGACCAGAGCTTTCTTTTGGGACCTTGACTCTTGGCCTAGTGACCTTGACCTTGGACTTAAACCAACTTTTCAAAAACTTTAAACTGAGCTATACCTTTACAACCATGAGGAATAATGCTAAGATATTTCACATATATAATCCTTATGACCAGATCTTTCATTTGGTACCTTGATATTTGACCTAGTGAACTTGAATTTGGACTTTGACGTACTTTTCAAAATTTTTAACCTGAGCTGAAGGAATAAAAATTTTACCAGTCCTTTGACTTTAAAATCTGACAGCTGTGGGTCAAATATCTATTTTGAAAATTTACACCCATTTTGGCAAGCATGTTAAAAATGTTACTTTCAGCAAGTAAGATAAAAGAAAACAAATCATACATCTACATTTTAACATTTAGAAAAGTGAGATAAAGTCAAACTTGACTATAGAGAATACTCAAGGGAACAGGCAAAAGTGCCCTTTGTACAGAAGTGGCCTTTAATGCAAGCTTGACTGTATAGTGAAGTGAAATAAAAGGTGTTGACATTTGTTGTATCAATGTTTTATCTGCACTCTTTTTCATTATTAGGCGTCCAACCTTGTTACTAGAGGTACCCATTGTAAAAGGTACGGGAAGAAGTTTTTACAGAAGTGCAAATTACATCCAGATACCCACGTACAGATGACACTGCAGTATGCTTACTACAGGCAATACAAAAAGTAGGTAGCATTGCAGATTGTGTGTCCAACTCCGGTTCTTACCATCGAAATTACCTTGTGATCAGAGCAGGGGCCAGTTTCACTAAAAATCGTAAATTTACCCACAAGCATAGACGTAACTTTAGACGTAACCCAAGTTATGATTTTATTTATGTGTGCATAGATTCGGTTTCACAAAAGGTTGTAAACACATGCTTACTCATTTACATACAGTAAGTTATGTGTAAAATTAGTAGTAGTTTGGAGCAGATATAAGTTTATACGTAGGAAGAAAGATTTGACCTTTAGTGAAAATGATTTTATATGTAAGTCTAGATTTACATCTACACATAAAGTTATGACCTTTAGCAAAACAGGCCCCTGGTTATTATCTTTGAAGTGCCCTTGTGTCAAGCACAGGTTCATACCCTAATAATTAGGAAATAACTAGGGAAAACACAGTTGTTGTCATGGTATTTTACAAGTCTGAAATTTGTGTATCTTTCCTCATTAGCAAGCAAACAGAATAAGTGATATGTAAAGAAAAAAAGGTTAAGTAAATTCAGTCAAACTTGTACGGTATATAAAGACCACTCGGGGGGAATTACAAAAACAGTCTTTGTAGACAGGTGGTCTTTATATAAAGGGTCACATGTACACGAGATATTATGAAATCCAAAGGATTGGAGATGACTTTCATTATTTCCAACTACATATTTCTTCCCTGGTTAGATATTCCATTTAGTAAATGTACATTGTAATATTAAAGGAATTTTCTTACCTCCAAAATTCTGGGTCCAGGATCTGGAAAATTGGGAAAATATATATTTTGTTTTTTGAAATTCCAAAGGGAATTTTTGCATACTTTTGGAAAAATACAAGCCATTTTTTTTAATTGGGAAACATCTTGTAATTGGACACAAAATAGGCATAGGAGATATCCCTGTACTGATACATGTACAACATATAAATAATGAGAATAAGAAATAAATAAATGTTTTGATTACTTTTAATAAATTTATGATGAAATTGTATTATTTACATTGCAGATATGCCATGATACGGCACATTATGTAAAACTGAGACAAATCTCGTAAAAACTGATCAAAGTTTGTGATCTGTGTTTTTAAGTTACACAGATATGTAAGAATAGACAGAAAGTTGTAGATAGATGAATTGTATTTAATTTTCAATTTATTAGACATTATCCAGTGCAACGAGTGCTTGTTATTTTACTCTGGATTGAGATGTTGACTTGCTTATCAAGTGATGTTCCATAAGATAAGATGTAGGATAATTACCCCAATTGCATTCATGAATACGAGGCAACAAAACATCAGTTGTTCAGCCATGATATTTAAATGCTCCTGTTTGTAAAGACACACTCGTCCTTTTTAATTTTTTAAATTTTTTAGTCTTAGTCTTTCACTGATTAGGCTAAGTAATCATCACTGGAAACTTATGTCTACGATTGATGATCGAAAACAAAACATCAATCAGTCAGCGATGATTGTTAGGTCCTGGTTGTAAAAACACCCTGTCAAAAAGCATGAGTGAATGCCTAATTACCACCCGGGGCGTTAATTGACACCTTCAGATGTGTCGTAACTGTCAAACATTGTGTATTACACCATGTTGTTGATTATTTCTTGCAATATCTCACGAGAATTATCTTCGAGTTATCTCTCTTTCACCAGTAAGCAGTCACTATACACAAGTAAGACAACTACCCGCGGGTGAAATACAGTGGTCACCGGTTGCGTAAGGCAGGTGGTCACTATATAAGAGGCAAATATATAGTAATTCTCAAGGGGCGGTCCAAATACGGTCGTTATGGATAGGGTGTTGTTATATGAGGGCGGTAGCTAAGGCAAGTTTGATTGTAAAAAGTTAATGAATTAGTTGTCACATCTATACATATATGATGCAGTTATATAATATTTTTGTGGTTTCAGACCAGCTCCTACTTATGAAACTGCCACCACTCGTTCCTATTATCATGGTCGAACAGAGACAATGAGGACATGTACAATGGAAACCATGGAGTTCTGTAAAACAATGTGTGACATAACCTCATCAGTAAGTCTGTCTTGTGTTGTGACATAACCTCATCAGAAAGTCTGTCTTACATTGTGACATGACCTCATCAGTAAGTCTGTCTTACATTGTAACATGACCTTATCAGTAAGTCTGTCTTACATTGTGACATGACCTCATCAGTAAGTCTGTCTTACATTGGTACATAACCTCATCAGTAAGTCTGTCTTATGTTGTGACATAACCTCATCAGTAAGTCTGTCTTACATTGTGACATGACCTCATCAGTAAGTCTGTCTGATGTTGTGACATAACCTCATCAGTAAGTCTGTCTTATGTTGTGACATAACCTCATCAGTAAGTCTGTTTTATGTTGTGACATAACCTCATCAGTAAGTCTGTTTTATGTTGTGACATAACCTCATCAGTAAGTCTGTCTTATGTTGTGACATAACCTCATCAGTAAGTCTGTCTTATGTTGTGACATAACCTCATCAGTAAGTCTGTCTTACATTGTGACATGACCTCATCAGTAAGTCTGTCTGATGTTGTGACATAACCTCATCAGTAAGTCTGTCTGATGTTGTGACATAACCTCATCAGTAAGTCTGTCTTATGTTGTGACATAACCTCATCAGTAAGTCTGTCTTACATTGTGACATGACCTCATCAGTAAGTCTGTCTGATGTTGTGACATAACCTCATCAGTAAGTCTGTCTTATGTTGTGACATAACCTCATCAGTAAGTCTGTCTTACATTGTGACATAACCTCAGCAGTAAGTTTGTCTTATGTTTTGACATAACCTCATAAGTAAATCTGTCTTACATTGTGACAATTCCATCACATTATATAATATCAAAAGATTGCTTGTAAGGAAACCTATGTTTGTGAGACCATTATTATTCTCTGTATGTTTCATAATATTAAAGATTTCTACAGACATGTCATTAGCTGACTTTCATATTTGTAGATACAGACCAGGAGAGCAGCATACTTAAAGGCAGCAAATAGACATAACACTCTAATGGAGGAGGCTAAACAGATGAAAGGTATGTCAGCTTTAAAGGTATAAAAGATTTCAAGTACTGAGATGAGTTAGCTGTCTGTTTTAAATGTAAGATAGATGTCAGGTACTAAGGTGAATTATATGGCAGGTTAAAATGTATGAAAGATCTCAAGTAATAAAGTGTGTTAGATGTGAGTTTAAAAGTATGTAATGTTAGCTTTAAAGTGTGTGTAAGATGTTGGCTTTAAATGAATGATATGTTAGGTACTAAGGTGAGTTATAGGTCAGCTTTAAATGAATGATATGTCAGGTACTAAGGTATGTCAGCTTTAAAGGATTGTTATGTCAGGTACTAAGGTGAGTTATTTGTCAGCTTTAAATGAATGACATATTGAGTACAAAGGTGAGTTATATGTCAGCTTTAAAGGTATGATATGTCAGGTACTAAGGTATGTCAGCTTTCAGTGAATGATATGTAAGGTACTAAGGTGAGTTATTTGTCAGCTTTAAATGAATGATATGTCAGGTACTAAGGTGAGTTATTTGTCAGCTTTAAATGAATGATATGTCAAGTACTAAGGTGAGTTATAGGTCAGCTTTAAATTAATGATATGTTAGGTACTAAGGTAAGTTATAGGTCAGCTTTACAGGTATAATATGTCAGGTAGTAAGGTATGTCAGCTTTAAAGGATTGTTATGTCAGGTACTAAGGTGAGTTATATGCCAGCTTTAAATGAATGACATATTGAGTACAAAGGTGAGTTATATGTCAGCTTTAAAGGTATGATATGTCAGGTACTAAGGTATGTCAGCTTTCAATGAATGATATGTCAGGTACTAAGGTGAGTTATTTGTCAGCTTTAAATGAATGATATGTCAGGTACTAAGATGAGTTATATGTCAGCTTTTACTTACATTTTAACAGCTGATTTATCCAGAGTTTTCTAATATACTAATCACACCAGACTACAAAGTTTGTTATTCTTACAGGTTGTGATAGGCATTTGATGGGACTATCTATCATTGCTCAAGAAGAAGGAATACCTACACCTTTGTTATATCAGGACAAAGCTTTTACCAAAAGGTAATTCTATTTTGTTATTGTCACACACACACCCCCTCTTACAACTCACACACATCCATCTTGCCAGGACACAACATTGATTTTATATATTATAGGCTGTCTTGGCAGGATCTGATCTTATTTAGTTCCGATCAGCAAATTCATAACATATCAAGCATTTTAGGAGTGAGAAAAACATGAAAAGTACAATCCATGGAAATAAACCCCTGTACAGTATACAGATATTAAATAAAATTTTTACTGATACACAATTCATATATATATTGTGGTGATATCATATACTGTAGAATGCAAAATTTTCGTTACGGTTTTAATTTTTTTTTTCATCGTTTTCTTTTTATCAATGGAATTTAAACAATGTCGAAATTTTACATAAATCGCAGTTAATTATAGTCACATGATAGTAATATGTTTCATTACAATCAGGTTTTTTATTCAACAAAATTTAATGTCAACAATTTGTTTTATTTTTGAAATAACAAAATTTTAACCTCACGGTATATCTAAAACAATTGATGTTTTGCAGCGGAGGTGGGGGAAACTTTGTTTTGTCGACCAGTTTTGTAGGTCACACCTCAGTGGTTGGATGTGTTGCACCTATGGTAGACGATGGATACGGCTTCTTTTATCATATACCTCAAGATGAGTGAGTCCATTTTTGTTGTTCTGTTGCTAACGTATTCAGCAATAATGATAATGGGACTGAGCTATGTAATTAACACAAAGTAGAGTCCATTTTTTTCAGAGGTGGATATCAATATTGCTGTATTTGTCAGATATTGTACTGTAAATCTGTCCAACTTCAAATATGTGAAGTTAATCTGATCTGATAAATTTTGTGGTAAATATTACCTGCATAATTCCTATCCATTTTAGTTTTTAAAAAAAAAATCTGTAAATGGACATTATCTGTGCTTTCCTTTAAGAATGATTTTGTATTTTACTATTGAAGAACAATAATGAATATAAGAAATATACACAGGCATAAAAATTCTTATATTCCTGTATATTTTGTGAAAATAGGATCAGGTCCGGTGTTGTATGCATAAACAAATAATAAGTCAAGTATAATTAATCATATGCAAACAAATCATTACCAAACTGGGTTTCTCAAGCAATTTTCACAAAATATATAGGAATTTAAAAATTCTTATGCCTGTATTATTTTAACATCAATCTAAGGAGTAAAAACACATCTAGTTCCCCTTTAAGGTAATTACTATAACAATGTATTATGGTCAATACTTTTTTTACATTTTCATCTTTAATCATAATGGGAATAGTACAGTGAAACCTGTCTTAAAAGACCACTCTCGTGAAAGGCCACCTGTCCTCTGAGACCATTTTCTGTAAATCACTTAGTTATATAATCCTTTAGATAAAACCTCTTTTGAGAGACCACCTGTCTTGAGAGACTGCATTTGGTGGCAGATGTGATGGTCTCTCTCGACAGGTTCCACTGTATTACTTTAATCTTTATAAACTGATAATTTATCTTTTATTCTCTGGATAAAGGGAGTGTTTGAATGGTGTACCTATGATCTATCAATGGGTTTTCTCATCTTCTCAACTCCCTCCCTAATAAATTTCATGTTGTATATTTATTAATCAACGTTATAATAAAGGCAACACTCTTTTGAGTTAATTAATTTTTTTTCTCTGGACAAAAGGGAGTGTTTGAATGGTGTACCTATGATTCTGAAATGAAGATCTATCAGTGGGTTTTCTCTACTTTTCAAATCCCACCCTAGTAAATTTCATATCATATTTTTAATCAACATTATAACAAAGACAACACTCCTTTGAATTACTTAGTTTGGGTGAGCTGTGTGATCAATGTGGTCAGGTCCTTTTCATTTTCACAACATATTATTAGATCGGAATATAGAAGTTGCAATTAGATTAGGAATTATTAATCTGTTTCCTCTCTATTTAGTCAGTTTCATGAAGTGACAAAATCATACTAAAGATAGCTCTCCATGGCATTATTTCTTTGGATGAGGTTCACCTATTAACAGTTAAAGGACTTTTGTGAAATGTTGCTGTAGTTCCCTTTGTCCGTATCACAACATGTACAGTGAAACCTGATTTGAAAGACCACTCATAAAAGACCATTTGTCTTTTGAAACCATGTTTTGGAAACCACGTGGTTAAATAATCCTTTAGATAAAAACCTCTTTTGACAGACCACATTTCAGTGGCAGATGTGGTGGTCTCTAGACAGGTTTCACTGTATCACTTGTTGTTGTATTGTTGTTTAACGTCACACTAGGAAATCTTTCACTCATATGGAGACGTCACCAAATTCCGGTGAAGGGCTTCAAATTTGGCCTATGCTCAGCACTTATGGCTATTGAGCAGTGAGGGTTCTTTAACATGCTGACACCTACTGTGACACGGGACCTCGGTTTTTACTGTCTCATCTTAAGGACAGGAAAAGCCAGCCGCCTCCACCGAGGCTCAAACCCGTGACCCTCGGGTTGCAAATTGAGTACTCCACCGCAGAGCTACAACGGCTCTCCTGAAAGTTAATACTTCGATATCTGTGCTTTTTAAGTACCGGTACCCAGTGAGTCTAATTCTGCAGGTGTTACAATTGATACAGCTTTAGTGGTCACATTAAGACGGAAACATTATTATTAACTTCACATATCTAAATTAACTTCACATAAGTAAATTATCAGAAGTACAGGTCTTGGACTCGGACAGATATGAATAGATCAAATCTATTAACATTATATTGTCAAGAGTATATTTAACCACTTATATAACAAATATAATAAACTCTATATCTCTAAAAACTATCGTATTTGACTTATATGACTGTATCAATCTTGATATATATTATTTACAATGTTTTTCCTTTGTTGTCAGTGTACGTGTACATGTATATTAGAGTTTAAAGTGACACTGTATAAGTAGATTGAGATAATTAATGTACTCATTAATGGAAAATATTTTATTCTGCTATGTTTTTCAGAATTGTGTTTTTGGTGACATCTTGGAAAAGTAGCAAAGTGACTGACGCTGACAAGTTTGCAGCTTTGATGAATCAATGTCTGGAGGATATGTTGCCGATTATCAGCCCGTCATCAGCCAAATTATAGAGAAATAAAAACAACTTGCTGCCTCTCTTTTTTTTAAATGTACCATATGGATTATCAGAAAGATGGAAATATATGATTTGTTTATCATTTTGACTTCGTATATGTTAGTATAAACAAAGTAGGAAAGGGACATACTTTTTATGGAGTTCTAATGTGCACTATAGAAAATGTTCCTTTCCAACTGCATTTATACTAACATATGCACAGGAAAAATTATGATCAGACCTGATATAACCATGGAGTTGTACAAAATATGAAATGGCTTCACCACCGCAACAAGTTAAAACAATATAGCCATGAAGAGTTGTACAAAAATGTGAAACAGCTTTACCACCGCAACAAGTCAAAACAATATAACCATATAGAGTTGTACAAAAATGTGAAATTGGTTTACCGTCTTAACAAGTCAAACAATATAGCCATGTAGAGTTGTACAAAAATGTGAAGTGAGTTTACCGTCTTAACAAGTCAAACAATATAGCCATATAGAATTTTACAAAAATGTGAAACGGGTTTACAATCTTAACAAGTCAAACAATATAGCCATATAGAGTTGTACAAAAATGTGAAACAGGTTTACCATCTTAACAAGTCAAACAATATACCCATATAGAGTTGTACAAAAATGTGAAACTGGTTTACCACCTTAACAAGTCAAACAGTACAGCCATAGAGTTGTACTAAAATGTGAAACAGCTTCACATATTAACAACTCAACACAGTTAACTAAAAGAAGTTTGGAAGTTTTTCAGAGACAACATTACATACTAATGTAATTGGTTTAATTCATTTTTATCACATTAGCTAATTTCATTGTATACATGTATTTAAAACTATCTGTCTTTGTAATAGTATTTAATACTGTTATGGGGAACAGTAAATTCTGTTTTTCAATTATCTTTCTACATGTTCTAGCTCTGGAAGAAAAAAAAACTCTTTTTAGAGCCAACGAAATGATTTATTGTTTGTGTATCACTCTGATGTAGTTAGAACGTGAGCCGGCCTGGCTCAGTCGGTAGCGCGCTCGACTCTTGATCGTGAGGTCGTGAGTTCGAGTCCAGCTGGCGGCAGGTTGGTTTCCTGTCTGTCGGATGAGACAGTAAAAACCGTGGTCCCGTGTCACAGTAGGTGTCGGCACGTTAAAGAACCCTCACTGCTCAATGGCCGTAAGTGCCGAGCATAGGCCAAAATTTGAAGCCCTTCACCGGCATTTGGTGACGTCTCCATATGAGTGAAATATTCTTGAGTGGGACGTTAAACAATAATAAGCAATAAGTAGTTAGAACGTAAGAAAATGTATGTGATTTGTATTTTATACAGATTCTTATCAATTTTTGTTAATATTCAATGTATAATTGAATTTTATTCATGTGTAATCAGTTACAGATTTTGTTTTATGTAAAATTACCTGTACTCATGTTTTTAATCTAAAATTACAAAAATGTAATGAAAATTATAGACATATTAAAGTGTATTGAATATTTTGTCTGAATGGACTGAATTAGTTATCGTATGAAATTTTTATAAATATAGTAACAAGTTTATCATAATTCAAACAAAATACATTACATTTTTGTAATTGAAATGAAAATTTTTTGTTTTAGTCACTCTTAGATGTATGTGTGAATACATTTGGTAGGTTATTTTTTGGCCTTGTACGGTACCACTTTCTGTTTTGAAACTCAACACCTATTTTAAATTCCAGCTCAACTGGTGAGGTCTTCTTGACAGAAATGATCATGGTGACATTTATGTTGGTCTTTTTGGCATCTATAACTTTGGTTTTATGTTTATAGTACTTAATATATACAAGCAAATGTCTGGTACTTCAGCTTTGCTGGGGACATCTCCATATTACTGAAATAATCTTGACAAGATATTAATTAAAGGATATTATGTCTCTACTGGAGTGCCCCAGGAGAATTCTACACATCATAACAAATGACCACCACACCCTTTCCTGTCCTTGCTTAATCAGAAAGTAATACAAGGATGATATTGAATAAAAGAAAACATACAAATGACTACAATTGACCTATCACCAAACATTTGATTGTGACATCACACAGATGCTTTACGAGCCATTTAATTGTGACGTCATCATGGAAAAGTCTGTCAAAAGGAATCATATTAGGTCTCTCATGAAAGGTCAATTGACAAGTCACTTTCATTTCATATGTGATATAAAACACGGTTATCGGTGTATTTAGTGTAAAATGGAAACATCCATTTACAATGATATATAGTTATTTGTCCATTTTAATCATGATATATTAGATTTTATATATTTCCTTTAATACCCATGACTTGAATTATTTTATTATTTTTTTCATTCAATGCCACCTGTCGTAAACACATGTGATAAATTGAATTAGACAGATGAGTGTTTTACCAGATAGGAGAGTATACTTTTACAAGCTTAGTGATTCATATGAAAAATGGTCCAAGAATTTATCAAATAATACTATGCCATAATTATATCTAACTGCTTTTTTTCATGATCAGTCTTCATTTCTTTTCATCCCAACTGTGTAACATCTAATTCCATTATTAATCATGATAATCAGTGTAAAGAATATCAAAATCTATACATGATATTTTCGGTGGAAATGATTTCACAGTGTTGGAATGTGATGTCTTTTTTTTTAATAGACCATTTTCAAGTTGTCCCGTTACATCATCATTTGTCATAATAGGTATTTCAAAGAGAAAAGTAGGGCATCATTACTTTGCGTTAAGCAGTTTATCGCATATAAGACCTGGAATATGAATACCCCGAAGTAATATGTGCCGGACAGGAAAGTGATGACACTTCAAATATTTACAAGAGAGAACATTTATCTATACTTAATTCCTTGTAGGTGAACTGAAACAAGATCATGCTGAATGTTATCATGTAGTTATTACAAAACCGAAAGTGATCTTGCCACACTTTCAGTTGAAGTCACATGATCAGAGTACAAGCTATTCTGACAAAACCGAATTGAATGGGACAACTCTATAATGGTCCGTTTTCTTTTTTTAAAATTCCTGTTGCCATGTTGATATTTATGTTCACCTGCTGTACCTGTATTATAGATGGCGCCTATTTTGTAAACTTCAAGTTCCGGTGATAAAATGATATCTTTTGTTGTTTGTAGCAGTTTTATTTAAGTTTTGTCAGGGAGATGTACAATGCATTGTATTTGTGTCTGGTTTGTGAAATATAAAATATTCCCGGTGATTTGGGTTTACAGAACATATGTCAAAATGTAAATTTTGGAATTTGAAATATAGATACAAAAGAATGGTCCACTAGTGATAATTTCACTTTTCATTATTAATTTTTGATGTTCTTGTGCTTAATAAAGTCTTGACAGAGTATTGTGATATCACTGAACTGAGAATGAAATCCACAAAAAAATCAGCATTTATATGCCTTTGTTCAGGATTTAAGATTTGTTGCCTTAAGGGGCCACTTTCAATATCTCCTAGCTCAAGGCGGCTTGATACATACCGACAAATTGCACTGTTATACAGTAAAACATCAAAACACCAGGAAAGAAGTTTGACAAAAAGTTTTATTTCAGACATATTAAAATTACCTTTTATTGTTAATTCAAGTTGTTTGATCCCAGTTTTAACATACACTAATAACTCTCTTAGAAATATACATTGTCAGATGATATTCAACCTGAAAAATGGACTCTACTTTCACTAGACTAGTCCAGTTGTGTCTCTAGAGGGTATGACCGTTACTTGTTGAATATCCTCACCTGGTAATTTGAGGTACACTTTCAAAGACTTTCATAGCCACCTTTATATATAATCGTGAATAATGCATCAAGTCTGTTCCAATTTACATTGCAACCATATTATGATATTGGCACATGAATGCAACCATTTTATAGCATATCACTTTAATGTGAAATAATTTTATTTTTAGATTTTTATATTCATCAATAAAACATTGATAATGAAATATATTGTTTTATATCTTATTTTTTCATTATCATCATTAATTTAATCATTTTACACATATTTTCATTTTTCCACACTTATATGTTTTGATTTCATATAATGACTGCTTGGTATTATTTTATGCCCACGGTCTGAAAGGTCCGCCGGTGGTATCTAGTGGTTTTCACCTGTTCTGGGCGTCGGTATCTATAAATGAGATTAATATTGATATTGTAGGCCCTCATTGTGAAATGTTTGAAGTGACCTCCCTCAAAACCATGACCTTTCTTACACTTCTAAGTCAGCAACGAGGTTATCAAAGCTGATCTGCGAAGATGGTTTGAAACATTATCATCTATTCTCTGTCACTACATTGTGATCATGTTGCTTTGCAATTTAATCTGATATTATACACTGATTAAACAAACAAATAAGAGCCGACCTGGCTCAGTCGGTAGCGCGCTCGACTCTTGGTATTGAGTTCAAGTCCAGCCGGCGACAGGTTGGTTTCCTGTCTTTCGGATGAGACAGTAAAAAACCGACGTCCCGTGTCAAAGTAGGTGTCGGCACGTAAAAGAACCCTCATTGCTCAATGGCCGTAAGTGCCGAGCATAGGCCAAATATTTTGAAGCCCTTCACCAGCATTTGGTGATATCTCTTTATAAGTGAAATATTCTTGAGTGGGACTCTAAACAACAACAAATAAACAAACAAATAGGTATAATTTTAGTATTCACTGCAGTGAAACAATAAGTTGTTCTTATATTGATTTGCTGCATCGTACCATGGTATACCTACATTACTCCATAGAAAAGGTATTCATTAAGCTTGCTCGCAGACTACATCATTTCACAAGGACCGAGCTCGGCGCCAGTTAGTACTTAAACTCAATTTAATATAGTATAATATTGAAATGAAGTCATACAAATTTTATGCTGCAATTGGAGGATATTATGTGCTATCCCCGATGTTTTACAAACAAATTGCAGTCTAAACAATTCCGATACGAGATCAGATTAACTCGAAACCTCTCCAGCAAGAAGAGCAAATTGACGATCGTTTTATAATCTGATAATGTACTAAAAGCTCGTCCATAACTTATAAAGTGAATTAAAGTTTATAAATATGGTAAACAATGCTAAAGCTATAATGCTCAAGACGATCGCTTATGTCAAATAGACTTCATCAATTGAGCGCCGAGCCGGCCTGGCTCAGTCGGTAGCGCGCTCGACTCTGGATCGTGAGGTCGTGAGTTCGAGTCCCGCCGGCGACAAGTTGGTTTCCTGTCTTTCGGATGAGACAGTTAAAATTGGAGGCCCCGTGTCACAGTATGTGTCGGCACGTTAAATCTCACTGCTCAATGGCTGTAAGTGTGTAAGTGCCGAGCATAGACCAAGATTTGAAGCCCTTCACCGGCATTTGGTGACGTTTCCATCGAGTGAAATATTCTTGAGTGGGACGTTAAACAACAGTAAACAAACAATTGAGCTCCAATTTGAAATTGATTTTCTAAAGGGAAAGTGGTATCATACAAGGTCAAATAACAAAGCCAAATGCTTAGCAAAATCCGTCTAAGAGTAACCACTGTTAAAAGATGACTATCTTAGCTTTTGAAGAATTTAATCTAAAATGTATTACAAACCAAATTATCAAGAGATAATAGATAAGCTTAACCTAAACCATAAAAAACTGTAACAATACTTATGAATTATTTCATTACAAATATTTCACTACGTCCTTATAACAGGAATAAATTTAAATACACAACTAAGAAAAAATAATAATATTTAATAATTACAAAACTACGCGTTTCTATTCGTATCATCAGACCTCACGTGATCGTTGTAGCCTTCCCATACGACTTCTTGCAATCTGATGATATGTGTAGTTTTGTCTATCTATTACGGTCTCTGTCATAAAATGTATCTTCATAGAACAATTGTTTTGTTTGAAAAAATGCACCTCATTAAGACAAACGCACGTAATAAAGAGTTATACATTCTAAGTCGATTTTTAGGGGGTTCCTTATATACAGACTACAAAAAAGAAATACAAAAAAAAAAAAAAAAAAAAAAAAAAAAACAAAACAAAAAAAAACAAGAACAACATCACGGGCATTTTCGTTATGTAGCTATGCCGATCTTGTCTAGTAATTACCAAAAACAAGTTAACGTAGAAATAAATTTTGATCATATCAAATGTTGACAAAAACAAGTTTACACTAAATAGAATTTTGGCCAGGTCTAACTCGAGTAATTACAGCGCCCTTTGTCCACTATCGTGGAACAATCGGAGATCGGCGGAATATAATGACTGGTACTATTCGGGTTGGATGACCACAAAAAAGTTTACTAGAGGATAACATTTTGACCATAATTGATCAAGTGATGACCAAGAACAGTTTCAGGCGAAAAGTGTCGATGCTAAACACCACATTCTATGAACACATTAAAATTATACGGCACATGGTTATATAATGTCAGGACAATTTCTTTTTTTTTTTTTTTTTTTTTTGCTATATGAAATTCAATAAAAGTTACAACATGACAATCAACGCTCACTCGGTAACTTTAAAATTCGCAAAATTACAAAACTTTCAGTCTCTCAAAAACAATAAGAAATAATAAAACAAAAGAAGTAGAAATGATTTTGATAATACTGATATTCAGCAATATCATGGAGAGCCGACCTGGCTCAGTCGGTAGCGCGCTCGACTCTTGGTCGTGAGTTCGAGTCTAGCCGGCGGCATGTTGGTTTCCTGTCCTTCGAATGAGACAGTAAAAACCGAGGTCCCGTGTCACAGTAGGTGTCGGCACATTAAAGAACCCTCACTGCTCAATGGCCGCAAGTGCCGAGCATAGGCCAAAATTTGAAGCCCTTCGCCGGTATTTGGTGACGTCTCCATATGAGTGAAATATTCTTGAGTGGGACGTTAAACAACAATGAACAAGAACAAGCAATATCATGGAAAATGCACACTCCCCGTCCTCAACACAAAATCCTGTGAAGTATGTCATTGCTTCACCAAAACATAATTTTAAACCGGGGTACTATCTATTCATTCATATCAAAATCTGATACTTGACATTTCTCTGAATTATTGTAAACAGGAGTATTTTCATTGGGGTTAATTTTCCATTTTTATTTCTTTCTTACTTTTTATTGTTTTGTTATTATTATTATTATTATTATTTTCATTTAAATTCGTTCCGAGTTTGCGTGATTTATCTTATTGTATAATTCACGAAAATTATCTCACGCTAAAATTTACACATTAAAGTATCAAGTTATTGTCATGTTATTTTCTATTTCCTGTGTTGGGGGTTATTACAAAAATAAGAAGTTTACTACCATTCAAGAAATTCAAAAATTATAACATGACAATATTATTTTAGTCTAAACAGCGGTCAAACAACGTTTGTAATATTGTAGGAGCATACAAATTCCACACGAGATATTGATAGCACGGAATTTACAGTACATTCTAAATGTGATAATTAATTTCTCTCTTATTGTCCGAAAATACGTATTGCCATTTGTTAAAACAAATGAAAAACCCAAAACGTGAATGTTTTGGTGTACTACAAAAAGAGAGATAACTCTTTTAATTATACCATGTGAGAGTATTTCACAACAGTTGGCAATGGTGATTATTAATATCTAATCAATTTTATATCTACAGCGTCAGCAAATTTTAGAGATCAGTGGGTAATTCAACTTTATCTTATTTTAGGAATGACGCCATAGAAATCAACTTTGTCAGCAAATTTAATACATTGTACATTCACATAATACGTTTGATCATCTATTATGATTACTTGTTTACCCTGACGATATAGAACTATTAATGTAAACATATGTCAACAAATTTATATTTAATTTTGCGTGCGTCAGGTGAACTGATCGACTATAAAAGCTCGACACTGACAAGCGCAATTCAGAAGTCTCTGAAACAGTCGGCGGTTTTACAGCGCTGATTTATCAGAGTCCAAGCTTCTCATTATGGCACATACTTCGGATTTCAGAGCTTACAAAAGGAAAACAAGACACTTACTTCGAACTGAGACGGCTTTCTAGTCACTCACGAAAAACTTTTTTTTATTTTTTTTTTGGCCCGACGGGTGAGGTTGCTCGCAGTGCTCGCGCAGTCACATGAAAAATGTGCTAAGTGATGAGTAACTGAGCCCGAAGGGCCCCCAGTTCCACAAATGATTTGATTGATGTATTCTAAAAAAGCTCAATTAATCTTTGTGCTTCTGGGGGATGATAATCATCGGGAGACTGATCCATTAACACGTGAATACTTTAAATTTTTGTATATACATAATTCTAACCGTTACACACACACACACACACACACACACACACACACACACACACACACACACACACACACTATCTGTGATTTCATTAATATATAAACACAATAACAAAATTATAGTTTTGTAGATAGTGGATCAAAACAAATGCTCTAGGTGATAGTTTCTGTCATTTAGACTTCATCAGTAGAACTCCAATTTAAAATAAATCAATGTATGTTTTCGAAAGAGAAAGTGATGTCATACAAGGCCAAATAATAAATCTAAATGTATAGCCTAAACTGACTAAAACTAACCACTATAAAAAGATCACAATCTTTACTTTTAAAGAATGTAGAATTTAAATTCAATATAAATGTTTTATTAAAATAGTATGGATTTAGTTCGTGTTATCGTTGTTTTGTCTTCACCGGTAATATCATACTACACCATTAAAGGGACATCAGATGTTTTTTTTTCAAAGTTTTTGTTTCCCATTTTTACTACTTAGATTGATATACAATTACATCAAAAGAGATATACACAGATATAGATATTATTGAATTCTTATATATTTTGTGAAAATTGCTTGAGAAACCCAGGTTTGGCACTTTTCAATTGCAATTGATTAATTCAACTTTACCAATTGAATATGCATACCACAATGAACCTGACCTTATTTTCACAAAATAAATAGGGATATAAGTTTTGTTATGCTGTGTATTGCTCTTATTTGTTATTGTACATCCGGTACAAGAAGTGAAAAAGAGGGAAAAATCGAAATAATGTTGTTGTGGTAAACACAGCTTATGTCCCTTTAACCATATCATAAATTCGTATATCATTCCTGCGTCATATTTTGTTTTCCAGCTAAATTCAAACCTATATCTGGGTGTTGGTGATTTAGTAGTGATCAATGGTCATTCAGATACCAGAGGTCACCGAGGTTAAATACTAAAACAATGACCACCCTAAGATATCTAACATTTGAAGCAATTTATCATTTTTTGGAACAACGTATGGTGAAAATATTTATGATTAAAAATAATTATATTAATGTCTGTGCGCTTTGTTGTTTTTTAAGTCATTATTTTCATAAATATATACTACATGATATCAGTGTACAATCGATATCAGTATAGAACTGTGTACATAACTGTTTATAATGATTATGATAGTCAAAATTTCGATAGAAAGAATAGTATTATATTGCATTGACACATATTACAGATATTGTGTTTTGAATTTACCAGGTGTTTTACCAAAAAGTGAAAACAGTGGGAACACGATATCTGTAATATGTGTTTAAGCAGTATAACAATTAAATTACCTGTGTTTTGGTGATGAGAGAGAGAGAGAGAGAGAGAGAGAGAGAGAGAGAGAGAGAGAGAGAGAGAGAGTATTTTTCTACATCTGTCGAAAATTAAGAAACGACAAAAATGTTGAAATGCTTCAGATCAATTGTATATTTTATTTGTATCAATGGCACGTATCTAACAGTCGACAACCAAGTTGCAAATGAAATGTATATATATCAACTTGCTAAATCGCTGACGCACTTCAAAACATGTTCAAGGTTGTTTGTTGAAATATCATAAACACTAGATATCTATATACGACATCGTGAACACTGGACTGTTTCAAGATCGACAAGGGCGACACGACAACATATACAAATTTGAATTCAAATGTGAGTCGATACAGGTAACACACCTACAGTTATGGTTAGTTATATAATCGTCATGATTCAGTTACAATATAATTAGCATAACTATTATTGTTCAGATCAACAACTCTTGACTAAGACGAAAGGTTATACATTGAAATACCCGGAAGTTCTTTACAACATTAACATTTATATACATATATATATATATATATATATATATATATATATATATATATATATATATATATATATATATATATATATATATATATATATATATATATATGCACTTTCTCACTAATAAAAATACAGGAACAATTGTACAAGTGAAATCATGATTATTTCAAACAAGAGCGTAATTCAATAATCCAGTATCATTATGTCTGCCTCATACATATGCATGAGGAGGTATACTGTACTCACTTTGGGTTTTTTTTGTGTGAAGCTTTGTAACGGTTTGTTTGACTTAACCAAATTGACTGCAATTATTTCCTACATCAAATTAAGTTTACTTTGTGTCGCAGATGTGCAGATTGAACTCAGAATTTAAAACAAATTATCAGAATAAATGCTTTTGAAAACCTTATTACGTAATGTCAGAAAACGAAAATACATTCGGAACCCTGGGAAATCTACATACAACATACCAACAATATGTCAGTGTTCCGACTGCCCAATTTAAAGATTTAACAAAAAAGTTTAGGTCAGTTATATACACCTGGTGTTTCTCAACAGTCAACTTGCTTAATCTTTAATATTAGTTTATTAGGTACATGTGCATGTAATAAAAATTATGTTGAAGCAGGCATATGAGTGTTCAGTATCAACATAGCTCTAGTTTGTTACCGGGATGTTCATAACTTATGAAGATTGCTGATTTGTAGAAGTTCGAAGATTGAGAATGACTTTGTGTTATAGAAAACCGTTCTCGTTGAGATAAAAAAAAATGTACGGCCTGATTCGCCATTCTGCCACATATGTTTCTAACTGTATACAAGCTTTCAATACTTAATTCGGTTAAAGAGATAACTACACCCACCAACCAAAAATTAAAATTGTCAGCTCACTTATTCATAATGTTTTATTATATAAAAAGATAAAAAAAATCACAGATAGGGCCTACCAAAGTATTAATTTCATGACTTTTAGGAGACAACATACAAATCTGGTGAATATTGGACAACACGGACTTCTAGAAATCTAGAGGTGGGATCAGGTGACATAGAGGAGTATGTATTCTCTGTTGACGAGTCATAACCGCAGTCAATTGAAATGAAAGTAGTGAGGAATAAATCCTCTTTACAACTGGTACAGACGACTCCACACAATTCATTTTTCCACTTACAATTCATAAGAAGTTCATCGTGAATTTATTTATTTATGTTCATTATGTAATGATGTTTCTTTTTACTGTTTTATTAATATACCGGGAATACGAAATCAATTAATAGGTCTATACAAACGCACATTAAATAGATATACAAACAGATTATTAAACAATCAGAATATTAGAGTTATCGAACACAATATATGAAAAAGGTGTAACACAAAATTTAATTTATAATACAATATGTACAGAATGTATTTGAAAAACGCTATGCCACTGCAGTCTGTACTGAAGATTTTTTAAGTCCCATAACTCCCATGTTAAATCATTATCGAACAGGTATTGAGGCGATAGGAGAAAGTTATTTGAGGAAATCAAAATGTTGTGAATTGACAGACAAACCAAGTCAATACACCCCCTTATGAGATCTCAGGAGGGAGGGGTAAACATAGAAATATATTATGTCCCGATTTGATAAATACGGATATCAGTTACATATGAGACCTACTTTAATGTAAATGACAAACTTAAGGCAGGCAAATTACAATATCCAGTTTCATATATTATAAATAAATATGACAAATCAATGATAATCCCATATGCTTTAATATTAACCCACAGATACCAACAGAGCTCGAGATAGTTGCTTTGATGAACCCTAAGCCGGAAATTGCGTGGAAAATGATACCGAATGTTTAATTTTCTATATCAAGTATTCAGTGAACTTTCTTTCATACAAATAGTTCATCAATGAAAGAGGAAGGAAACGTAAATTATATATATCCGAAGGTTGCTATTGCATAATGAATAATTAAACACACACACACACACACACACACACACACACACACACACACACACACACACACACACACACTTAAGGGCCCTTGTGACTGTCTCTCTGAAAGGATTCTAACAGAAAATCTCCGAGTTCATTACCGCATTAAAATTTCAAATATTTTGACTGCTTTTACTGTAGTTTGTTTGTTTATTTGTTTACTTATATTGACTCTCTTACAATAATAGTGATGTCAGTTTCCTTTCATCTAATAACTTTGGAACATTCTAGAATAATATGATTTTCATCGTCAACTTCAATGGAGTCACAAACTTTATAAACTCTTTCATTTTTATGTAAATTATACCACCTACCAGTTTCAATATTCAATTTATGATTACTTGTTCTAAATCTATAAAGAATATTTCTTTTCTTTCATTCAGAAAATCTATGTTTCCAAAATCCAAAATTATCTTTATATAATCTGTAACATAATTTTTAGGGGAAATTTCAATCAACGACTACAGGGTTTGTTTAAATTCGTTAAATATCTTAATTGAGCCTCTTTACATTTTTTATATTATAGTATTGAGAAATCAATATAAAAATAAAGGGGCATTAGTTCTAGGTTTCGATTTTTTTTCTATTTTTACGACTTGAACTTGATGTACAGTAACAAATAAGAGCTATACTTTATTGTTATATTCTTATATATGTTGTAAAAATAAGGTCAGATCCAAAGTGTAGTGTTGCATATACAAATAGTATATAGGTAGAATCAATCAATTGCCAAACTAGGTTTCTCAAGCAATTTTCACAACATATCTAAGAATTGTTTATGCCTGTGTCACCCATTTGAATAATTGTTTGTGTCAGTTAAACTATGTTTATAAATATTTTGTGTGAACTCTCACAATTATTTATTGTATATACTGTACATATGTTTTATCTGCACCTAATGGAGTTAGAGAAATACTTCATTCTGATTCTGGGATAAATTTTCAATTCCCCCACATACTATATAATGTAAGATCCCGACTCCTAGTGTATAGATTCCGGTCAATATAAATTCATATACAAAAAATAACCTGCAAATCTTCGGTATTCTCACAATTATAAGGTTCATTTCATCTCTGACAACCTAAATCAATGAGGTGGTAATAGATTGATCTAGATAATGTATTTATAGAAATGTGATCATGCTTTACAGCCCAATTGTAAAACATACTCGTATTTCGAATTCATTAAATGCAGATTTTGAAATTTAAGAATTTGTAGATTTAAATTTGCAGAATAACACAGATGCATGTATATCGGATAAATTTAATAATTTGTAGTGATATTGGTTATACATCGAGGAATAAGTACTTCTTATATTGATTCTAGTTAGTCTGCATTTACTGACATTATTGATTTTTCATACATGGAATCTCTTGTCGTTAGCTTAATATTTGATATCAGGCGAAAAGGTAATACATGAAATAGTGTATGGCACACGGACGGAAGAACCTCTATTGTGAAATTTAAATCAAAAAGGATATGACGTGCTTGTATGATATGAGAATACATGTGTTACTTGTAAAACAGTTGAGAAATTATTGACACAGGGATATCGAGAACCGCGTTTAATGTCAACGTTCCGCAAATTTTATGGTCGGTATAATAGTCTTGTTTGCGACTACTCTGTTTCACTAAGTGAAATGTTGAGTTGCCTTTTCGTTGGCGGTTGTTGAGACGTCTGTACCAATTGTGACGAGGATACACTCCTCACGTGTTTCATTGGACTTGACTGTGGACTCACGGCGGGTGTGACCGGTCGACAGGGGATGCTTACTCCTCCATGGCACCTGATCCCACCCCTTGGTTTCCAGAGGTCCGTGTTTGTCCATTTTTACCGGATTTGTATCTATGTCCTGGACATCCTATTGATTTATACTTCGGTATCTGAGATTTTTTATATCTTAAGTAAATATAGACACATATAAATACTTGATGGACCGTAGACATTGAAACACTACAATTTTTCATTAATCAAACCTATCAAATGACTTTCTGATAGGGTTTCTGTATTTCAAGCGTCGATAGATATACAAATGTTCATTTTCTGATAGAATTCCATTATAAGACGTCAGTAGATGGACAACTATAGCCTTTCTGATAGTATTCTGATATTTAAGACGTCGTCGGTAGATATATAAATGTACCACTTTCTGATAGTATGCCAGTATTTAAGACGTCGTCGGTAGATATATAAATGTACCACTTTCTGATAGTATTCCAGTATTTAAGGCGTCGTCGGTAGATATATAAATGTACCACTTTCTGGTAGTATTCCAGTATTCAAGACGTCATCAGTAGAAATAAAAATGTACCACTTTATGATAGTATTTCAGTATTTAAGGCGTCGTTGATAGAAATACAAATGCATTACTTTCTGATAGGATTCCTGTATTAAAAACGTCGTCAGTAGAAATACAAATGTACCACTTTCTGGTAGTATTCCAGTGTTCAAGACGTCATCAGTAGAAATACAAATGCACCACTTTATGATAGTAGGCCAGTATTTAAGGCGTCGTCGGTAGAAATAAAAATGTACCACTATCTGATAAGATTCCTGTTTTTAAGACGTCATCAGTAGAAATACAAATGCACCACTTTCTGATAGTAGGCCAGTATTTAAGGCGTCGTCGGTAGAAATAAAAATGTACCACTTTCTGATAAGATTCCTGTTTTTAAGACGTCATCAGTAGAAATACAAATGTACCACTTTCTGATGACATTCCAGTTTTTAAGGCGACGGCGGTAGAAATACATTTGTATCACTTTCTGACAGGATTCCAGTATTTAAGGCGTCATCGGTACAAATAAAAATGTACCACTTTATGATAGTATTTCAGTATTTAATGCATCGTCGGTAGATATACAAAAGTACCACTTTATGATAGGATTCTTGTATTTAAAACGTCATCAGTGGAAATACAAATGGTCCACTATCTGATAATACTCCTGTATTAATATAAGTATTATTTGATAAGAAAATGTGAAATTCAAGAGCAAATCAAAATCACGTGTTTTTTGTTGATAAATAGGTGGTTGTTTATAAATGAATAAATATCATAGTTGTAGGTAACCTGTTGACAGAATCGTTGTTTCTATTACAACTTTGTACATTTGAGATAATTCAAAGTTAGTTATAGAATTTCGAATTTCAATCAAACACATTGAAATAAAATATAAAATCAAATTAAAAACTTTTAGATGCCACATCATTTTCTAGACTTTGTTATAAGCTACGTATTACCGAGGCATTATTTAATTAAAAAATTGTCTTTTCAGGCAGTGAAGTCAGAATGTATTCCGGTGTTCATCTAAAGCCACAGAGAGCGCCTGACGATTTGACAGATGAAGATTTGATAGAGACTAATGAGTCAGTCGCCCGGATGATTGCTCTGGTTCTGTACCATTGGAAACCTTGTGACAGTCCAGATTTTCCAACTTCATCGTCCAAGAAGCTTTGTCCTGCAGAGGAAAATGACTGGTTGCGTCTTCTGTTAATGAATGTATTCGATGGTTGTGCTATGACTTACCAAGGTTGTGAAAGCCAATCAATATCAGAAACAGATGGTACAAGATCTGTGATTGGTGGACAGCCATGTAGAAAATTCTTTACCGGTAGTTTCTTTGAAGGAATCGGATGTGCACATCCCCAAGAGTACTCTGACACAGATATCATGAATGTTCTAATAAACTTTAAAACAAGAGAATCAGACATAGATGATATTACCAACTATGATGAAAATAAGATTGGTGCTAAAATATGTGTAATGCATGAAAATGACCAAAATGCAGAAACTGAGAACGTCAAACTAGAGCCGAATGCATCGTCAAATCAAAGTGACGCAAGAATGACGTTCAATACCGAGGATCACCCATCAGGTGACAATGATCAACAGGTACTACTGCCTCTATCCGTAGATGCAATGAAAATAGTTCAGATAGGTAGAACTTCACATCCGGGCTATGTGCGGCTTTTGCATGGTGTAAATACATCCGAGTTATTGAAAATTGCAGATTTGCTGAACTATGGACCGGTCATACGAAGCTCTACAGAGGAATATCTTCTTGCGCACGAATTTGAATTTGACAATGCAATTGCCGTAGAATGTGAAAACTGGCCGACTGTTGCACTAGAGTGGGAATCGCGAGCTAGAGTTTCAGGATGGCCAGGGTCAAATTTAGTTGCAAAGTGCCGTGATGTTCCCTGCAGTATAGTTTCCAAATCACACGCCTCAAATCCAAATGACCGGTATGAATGGCGGTATTCATTTGCACGACACGAAGGCATTTTAATGCGGAGTTTGTCGATCAAAACCAAAATGGTTTACATCATATCAAAAGTTTTACTGAAGCAGATAGTCTCGCATAAAGACATTCTGACAACATACCACCTGAAAACTTTATTCCTTTGGTACTGTGAAAACATCGACTTTGCCGATCAAGAAGTTGAAACCAATGTCCGAAATTTTATACAGTTTATTGTGGACCACCTAAATGCACATGATATTCCCAATTATTTCATACCTACAAATAACATGATTGCTCATTTATCCCGCGAAGATATGGCAACTGTGAGAGACCAAATTACCAGACTGCTGTGCGAGCCGATTGCAACTCTTTCTACGCTTAAGACAGCAAAGCAATATCCATTTTCAATTGGAGGTATAGCGAAAGGTCTCACAGAGAACTCGTCTAGAGATTCAACATACTATCACAGGCTTCAAAGCAATTTCATGTGCACTATTATTGATCATATATTTTCGTTGTATCTTCCATATTCGAACATCATGTGGATTTATGTTCAATACGTTTCCTGTCTAGTAGAACGTTTTCAAAACCCATACACGAGCGGTGACATGTTGGGATTTTTGCAGGCGACAATACAGACAGCAAAGAAGACCTCCACTATTGCATACCAAATATTTGGTATGCCATTTACCAAGCTTGTAATTTTGTACTGTACTCTCATGGAAATTGAAATACCAAAGATGTGTAACGCCTCACGTTTGTTTCTCAAGTCCTCATTGTCTTTGCAAACAGATTCTCTTTCCACTTCCTCCTGTGTCGCAGACGTTATTAATATTACGGCTGCGCAAGACGGTGTTTCCGCAACTGAAGTCTGTTGTCATGTATTGAAAGAATGGGCGGTAAAAGAGAAATCTGGAAATGATATTTTCATGCTCACGTTAAAAAGAATAATGGTAACACTTCGTGGAGTAAAACGTGGGGCAGATTTAGGACATCTTCTGACCTGTCTTGCAGCTGTTACAAATATATTAGAAATACCTATAGAAGGTATGGCCGTTGGAATAGCTGTTGCACTTCGTCTAGATTGTTCGGCGACGACTCTGGAGAATATTTCAATATTCTGTGGCATTATCCGGGATCTAGATATGAATGGTGTTATGAAGCATTTGATATATGCCATAGTTTTGAGCGTCGGTGAACATGATAATCACGGAAAAAGTACAGTAAAAAATGGCATAGGAACAAACGAAAAACCAAATCCTACATCAGAAGGAAATGAACGTATCCGAAACGAATCGGAAGCTTTACATGATGCAAACAAAGCTCTGGAGGCCATCAAAGCTGTATGCAAATCTAAGATGCTCAGTGCAGGTGTAGATACATTACGATTTGTCACTGCTGTCGTTGTTTTCCAGAAATTAACTTTGACGCCACAGGATAAAAAAATAGTGAAGAATCTTTTAAGCTTTTATAAAACCTCAAATATATCGAAGGATATCACTGAAATGGAAGAACTGGAGACGGACATAGGGGAACTTATGGAAAATGAAAACGTGTCAATTGCCGAAGTTTTTCCACTTGTCGTGTTTTATACGTGGAAAAGCATTCTGTCAGCTGGGCTCTCCTTCACTCTGTCTGTTCTTGATGAACTACTGCAACCGCATCTGAATTTAGGTGTTTTGTCGGCGGTAAGCACAGAGCTGACAGCAACTAATGGACTTGATGAGAATATTGCCGCCATTGAAGTCTGGGTTGCAAGAGCGTCGGTAGCACCTGTTACTCAGAACCCACTGCTGAGAGTAAAAATGTACGGAAGATTGGGTCATCTCTATCATATCAAAGCGATGTTAGAGATTGAATGCCAAAGGCAGAAAGTAATACTTAACAAAGCGTTTACTATGTTCAAAACGGCATTGAAAGAGAAGCCAAGAGATATTTCAGTCATCTTAGACTACTTACTTCTGCTCTGGGGGAGAAAGCGTACCGATTTTGAAATGTACCTAGCAGAAGCTTGTTCAAGCATTGATTTAAGTGGATTATCGACTTACCATGAAAATTCTACCCCAGTGCTTTGTCATATGGAAGAGATAAAACATGAAATTGAAAGAAAAGGCAAAATAAGTGTGTCGTCTGCTATGTTTGCTCACTACACAGCAATATGTTACAGTCAAACTGGTGAAGAGAAATGGAAGGAAGGAGACGAAACGACGGATAAAAGTCCACATGATGACAATCGGAGGCATATAGAGGTTATGACAAAGACAGTGGATAACTTGAAGTCAATTGTCATACAAATGCAACAGGTTGGATCTGATTGTACACATGAAATCGATGTCGTCGTGGATTCCTATATACTTCTGGGATTTGCTGCTAATAAACTGAAAATGCATTCGACTGAAATGCAAGCATTCAAAGATATTTTGAGTTTATGTCCTGATCATGAGGTAGCCAAATCAAAGTTCAATTGATCAATCCAATATAAACTGATTTTTCCAGTCAAACTGATTAATTATATTCATCTAATAATGAATGTATATACACAGAGACATATACAGACATAAGGCTTTTAGGGACCAAACATCAAAGGGGACAAAACATATTTGTTGTAAATGTTTGATGATTCATTTATAATAATTATCATATATCATTTTACAAAGTTTCAATAATTTTTCTTTCGGAAATTTACCAAGAGTGTGATGGAAATATCTAAACTTGCCACAATGATTTATACAAAATATACCTTTAATACTAATTATGCACATTGTGTGATATATCTTATATCTAAATCCGATAATTCGTAACAAATTCAATTTTAATAAAAACAAAATTTATCATAACGTTGATTTTTTTGGGGGGGGTGGTGGTGGGGGTATTTTCAAAATAGGCAATGGGTTATAGGCCTTATAAACCAGGAACAAATTCAAGATTTACCAAAATACTGGAATACTGTCTGAATTGCTGGGTGATGGGCATTGGTCATAGCAAAGGTCTAAATCTGTGGCACTTCATGTATAGCGTGTGATATCTCCAGAAGAGTAAATAAAGTACAACTTGCAAAACGTTGGCTCACATCCACATAAAGCTTTAAAATGACATCCCTACCCACCATTTCAAATGCTTTGTACAGTGTTCTTACTGTCGCCATTCAGTTCATCAGACTTTTGTTTATACATGACCGTATATGGACAGGTTCAGTTAGATAGTTCAGCGTAATTTCTGTAATAGTATATAGCATGTAGTTATATTAATTTCTAGACTGGATTTTCTAATTTAAAACAGTATAACTTTCTATCGATAAACACTTTGCAGAACAAGTCATTCTGTAAACCATCGGTGTCCCTATGGATTACAAGTGTGCACCTTTATTAGCGACCTATTCCTTTACTCATTTGAAAAAGACAATGGAGAGAATGCTATGGGTATTTTGATATATCACCGATGATTTTTCAGTAAACTATCGTACATTTCGTTCTTGTGAACAGTGAATTTATGAGCTAATTAATACTTGTATATTTTCCTTGACAGAGACACCGATTGGAAATCGACAATTCAACTATAAACAAATGTCATATAGTCAACTCTCAGCATTTACTGTCTGAGGTGTATAGTGACGTACCAAAATTGATAAAAAAACTAAAAGTATTTGCCTAATCGATTTCAATATAATTTCCACTAAAAACCATGTTAATGCTTTGATGTTTTGTGTTTGTTTTGTTATTAATTCCCAAGGTTTCGTTTTATAGTACTGAAAAGTTAGTTTAATGTATAGTTTAACACGTGAAAATTGGGAACTGTGGCATAAAGATAATAATCTTCTGTTGAAATTGTTGAATCTTGAAAACATAAATAAAATGTTGAACATGAATGATAAAAATTTTGTCGAAGTTTATTTAGAAATGACTTTTAAATGAAATATACAGATAAAAAAACTGCATCAATTTTACAGGTCACGGTATGTGTGCTGTGTGATACGATATGCCAGAACCAATGGTGACCATTTTATACGGGCAAATTACATGTACTTTATAGTAATAAGTTTGTGTTAATAGGGTATAAATATCTGAATTGTTGAGTTACTTGTTCGATTCCTATCTGGCAATCGTGACCAGCGATAATGGCTCCTGTGTCAGTGACTCAGTCTGGAGTTGACTGTTGACTCACGGCTGATGTGACCGATCTGGAAATGACTATTGACTCACGGCTGATATGACCGGTCTGGGGTTGACTCACGGCTGATGTGACCGGTCTTTATGTGATTACTATTGTCTCACGAAAAATGTGACCGATCTGGAGTTGACTCACGGCTGATGTGACCGGTCCGGAATTGACTGTTGACTCACGGCAGATGTGATCAGTCTGGAGATGACTATTTTCTTATAGCTAATAATTTGTTATTAGTACACCCTTTTCTAGAAAAAAAAGGTTTTTGCTTATCCCCATCTATATTTGCCCCGAGTACCTCCAATAACATGTACCGAAGGATAGATGCAGCAGTGAATGTCCCAATCAAGCACTAGGCATTTGTTTCTATCAATGGAGGGTCGAAAATTACGTACTGTGTAAGAATTCTCGATCCCCATTGATAGAAACAAGTGCATGCCTATGCGATCAAGGCATTGCTGTGTTAAAAATATCTTCTCATTATCACATTATTAGGTTAGATTTTCTGTTTTCATTACTTTTTATCAGGGACTCCTCTGCTTTTATGATAGAAAACAGTTGGAATGTTGATCTATATATGCTTACAGCGATATATTAAAGCTATTAGCTTTATATATCGCTGATGCTTATTATTAAAATAAAAAATTTCAGACCTCAGGATGATACATTGTTCAAAGAGCTTCATTAAAATTGCTGTCGTTATCTTATCACTTTAAAATCACGTGCCTACATAATTATGCTGAGAGAGAGAGAGAGAGAGAGAGAGAGAGAGAGAGAGAGAGAGAGAGAGAGAGAGAGAGAGAGAGAAATGATAAATTAGGCTACTTTCAGAATTTGATAAAGATAATTTAAATGGGCTATTTCAAATGCATCATTTGTCTTATTTCAAAATGTAGAATAATCGTATGTTTGTCTTTTCATGTTATTTTATATGGTTACGTTGTCTCGTAACTTGAATGAAATTTTGGTTCGGTTAAACTTGTTACCAATTGGGTTATCTCCCGTGATACTGCATTATAAGCGTCCAGGTGAGTCAGACAACAAATTATAGGTGCGTGAAATCACGCTTCAAAATCAAAGAAAAGAAACATGTCGACATTTTCTGTACAAAATCTGCAAAAACAGTAAGTATCTACAAGCTTATTCCCATGTCAGTATTATATTATACATAATGGTTTGTGCAGTAGCATTTCGGTCTTTATTTATCGCGTGGTTGTTACAACAGCCATCACACATTGTCAAGTAGGCCTACTGTAGATCTAGCAAGTGTATAAACTTTAATGTCTGACACAAACCATGTTGGGTATTCGACAGCTCGAGATAGAAAACATATCTATGAGGATCTTTCGGTTGGTGTTTCACTCTCGGGTATGTTTTGACGCTTTTGGTGCTTATATTTATAGTTATACATTTGCTTGTAAATATTGTTAAGACAACACATAAATAGCAATATTAGATCTATCACAGATCTAGGCCTACCTGTGGTCTAGTTACATCAGCAACGAAGAAGATATACAGGGAATATGGTTAAACAACAGAATCCATTCAAATGCTGTTACTCTACATATATCCACGAGGGTCCATATTTCGACAGTCAAAACTACTCATTGCTTCGAAACATTTAACAACTGTTTCTTTCAAAATTTATCAGTTAAGTAAAAATCTCATTATTTGAGAGTCTATCCATGTTATCAGTTTATTTTTTAAGACACTCTTATGTTTTCCATTCATGAAACAAACTCCAATCAGAGATAGTTGGGCGAGGCCATTACTGGGTCCTGATTTTGACAATTATGTCATATAATGTTGTGGACACAATATAGTCCAAACAATACATTTCCATTGCTTACTATCCATTCTGGGCAGACGATAAAACTTCGTGTTCAAAGTGAGTGATTTGATCCATCTATCATGTTATTGAAATTAAACTAAACGGAGAATAACTGAATATCTGTTTTTGGAGTATGCTTGTAGAAAAAGTCTAATTTCTCACCTTCTTCCAGTGCATTCTCAGATATATTATGTCACATGGAAGCAAATGTTTAGTTTAACACTTGTGTGTGTTTACCTACATGATATTGCAGAATCAAACAAAATATTAACATAAGAATAAATCTGTCGAAGTTAGGACCCTGATGAATTTAGGACCCTCCACAATATATAAAAAAAGAGAAGGTAGGACACTTCTGATTTGTTTACATTGGCAATGCAAGACACCTGCCTAATAATAATAATGGTCTGTATTATGATTGAAAAAAACCACATAACAGTCTTTTTTGCGCCTCCCTCTTCTCTAGAAAGATTATCCTCACTGAGAATATAAGTAACTTTTCACTCGGGATGATATAAAAGACACAAATCTCCCTTTTTTCTTTCAAATTGAAATTTATTTCTGACATTTGCAGTAGCTTTTGGAAGTATATATTTGCGAGTTCCTCGTGATTTACCCATAGCACAAGGGACATTCAGGAAAATTGGTGCACTTCAATATTCTTCTAATCAATATAATACTATAATAATAATAACTATAGTTCAATTGAGTACAAAGATCAACGAAGTTGTTATGTAATTTAATAAATGAAATATAAATTTAAAGTCTCATTCCAAGGAGAAAATCAGAAAAAAAACTTCTTTGTATGCACTTTATGTTTATTCACATATACTCTTGAAGGTATATACTTGTTAATTAATTAGCTAAACATGAGAAACGCCTGCAGATCTAATAGTAATGAGGAGATATCAAAAAGGATGCATGGGAACCAAAATAAACTGTCCATGATAAATAGCCTATGCTAGAATCAGCACATCATGTATAGATAAATCTTGCATTAGCCTATGTTACTTTGATTAATCCTTGTTGAACAGGACATAAATTTGGCCGAAATTCTGTCCCCATTGTAAGTTATTTTGTTAGGTAAAATCAGTCGACTTCTTTGTACTCGAAGCAAGACGGGCCATGTGGTGACACATTTTCACTGCAACATATTGATCTGTTTAGCTAAATATTTCTTGTCACAGCCATCAGAAATTTGGTCATTTGTTTATCCAGTCTATTATTTCCATTAATCCATAGGCATAAAGTTGTGTCACAATTTAATTGCAACTACATGTATTTGAAATGTGAATTTCAGGTACCGGTACTCACTTTCATATACATATCGTCCTGACTCCATTACGTATTCCTGATATTCTTGATGATTGGCTGATGGTAAAGCGGTCAAAGCATTTGACATACCATAGAAGGAAATCACCTACTACTCTTTAGATTGTCAGCCAATCATATCTGAAGCATACTTGGTGGCCGATAGTAAGGATCCCTTGTATGAAATGCCATAGCTTTCACTGAAGTAAATTTAAAGATTTCCAATGGAATTTCGTTAACTCCATTAATTTAACAATTTTTTTTTTTTTTCTCATTTCATTCTGTTAGGCGTGAATTTCTAAAGAAAATGTCAAATGTTACGGTAACTCCCCCAGAATGTAATTTTAATCCCCATAATGTGGCTTTAAGGGCAAGCCATCCCATGTATGGATTCTGGTCATCTAAACCTATAGAACTATGACATAAAATGATGGCCGAGTTGTGCTTTACATGAGTTGAATTTTTCTTGTGTTCAGGGCTGTGTTGTCTCAATTTCAGGCCAGAGTTGTCTCAACTTCAGGACTGAGTTATATAAATGGGCCAAGATGTCCTAGGGCCAACTTGTCTGTATACATGTACTAGCTCATATTATAGGAGTACAGTATTACAGTGTTTTCCCTCCTGGATTGAATGCCAAAATGGGATCGAAATTTGGCCCATAGACTTTTTGGCATGATAACAGCTGTCCTGTGACTTTGGAGAGCAAAATGATAAAGGTTCCCAGAAAATGACGATGTGAAACAATCAGTTATGCCGACAATGTTATTCTTTTTTAGGTAATCTGTATCATTTTGCAGTCCAGAGTTACAGGACTGTAGTCATCATATTTTTGGCCGGATTGCAAAGCAAGTCTGGTCTATAGATTGATGATGTCCGTTTCAGGTTGAAGCAAGTTCTGGGTAATGGATAAAGGTACAAACTTCAAACTTGGCGTGTAGGTTACCTGTGGCAAGTGCAATCAAATTATGTGGGTTTGAATCTTGGGGGTGGATTAAAGTAATAATTGGTGGGCAATGAATACAGGTACAAGCTTCATACTTGGCTTTTATTTAGGTTGCCTGTGACATACCTGTATGCAATTGAATTAATTACATGTATATAGGTTTGAATTTTGAATTATATAGGTTTGAATTTTAAAATTTTCTTTTGTTCTAAATACAATTTTGACTTGGATTCTAAATTTCACAAAGGAGACTACAAAAATAAAACAAGGATCAGGGCTTTCTAAGTTAGTCCACCACAAGCTTCACCAAACAAATCTATTTTTTACTTTTGGCTTTATAGAAGATTTTGTTCTTCAGGGTAACTCTGACAGCCTCAGAATCCAAGTCTATGGCAAGATAATCATATTTCACAAGAAACATGGAAAATGAGGTAAGTTTCTTTATTTGTAATTATAGAGTTATCTCTCTTTGTATTTTCACTTTGTACAGTCACATTCACAGTGGACTCACTATTCAGCCTCAGGGCTCACCCTGTCATTTGCCAATGTAGCTAATTTTTTCAAGATTGGCTATAAGAAATTGTAATTGGCTAAAAACCTTTTTTTTTTGGCCAAATCTTAAGCTGCATAGTGACACACAACACACAGACAACTATGTTTGACGATACAATCTATACACATGGCATAAGTAAGCAAAAGGGAATGCTTGATTGGTAAATCAGAAATGGCAAGTATTTAATATAGTTTGCACTTTGTCACTGTGTTACATAAGATTGAAAACATATTTGGTATCAATATTCATTGACCTTGCTGATAAGAATTGCAATTGGCTGACAAAAATCTTGTTTGGCTTATTTTTTGGCTCATGGTTTTCTGAGTCCAGGGTGAGTCTGCCTTTGACAGTTTGAGAGGGCTAGTTTGACTACTCAAGGGTAAGGTGTAAAGATAGTGCAGCACTTGATTTGACTTTGGTTTCTTCCCATGATTCAGAAATACTACATGTACCCTGGCATATACTGTAAAAAAAATTAATTTTTTAGGCATAATTTTCAATTGATAATTTTAAAAACTGATCAAGAGCAAAAAGATATAAATCTTTAGAATTGATGATGCTTCTTCTACTCAAATAGAAAATATTTGACAAAATTGTAAACCATGATAGTGTTTGATTTCATGAACATTCACTTAAAGACATAGTATCTACGATTTCCTCAAATATTTCAATCTCAAGGGTAATTTGGGATAAAAAACGAAAAATTGTTGAATTAAAACACATAGAATAGTTTTATTGTATTTCACAGCACGTTTTTTTTGATTTTTTGTCGGTTTCGTTTGCAAGCCCCCCATATTCATAAACCTTAGCGTGACTGTATTTGCGCATGCGCATTTCCATTGGCAGTGAATACATGGCGTCCAAAGCAAAAAAATTAATTGGCCGACTGTTAAATTGACAGATTCAGCTAGAAAAAGAAATCACAGAAGTTCTGGCGAAATACAACAAGACCAAGATAAATTTTGGAAAAATGATCGATGGATAAGCCTCAAGGACCATCTAAATGTAGGATCTCAAAATAAATCAACACGTGCTTACCTCAGCATCCATTGATTGATATCGATACGATCTCTTTAGAATTAATGATTGTTTCTGTGCTGAGTTTGATTCTTACAGACGACGACAACAAATCAGCATTTATCCGTTAATTACGCTATTTATACAAAAAGTGTCGACGTGGAAGATCATTATTCAGTCATATCTTCGATATTTCCGCAAAATTGCCGACTAAAAAAAATAACCATTTTCGTAGATACTATGTCTTTAACCAACCCAAGCTATTTTAACATTCCAAAATGGTAAGCACCCATTAAACTAAACATGTAAATCAAAATCAGTGAGTTTTTATATGCGACAGTGTTATCAAAATTGTATATTAAAAAAAAACTTGGCTTTGTGTGTTCAAAATGAAATGCAAGAATCAACTTAGATTTTAAGTGACCAAAGTTTTGTGTAACTTGACACACTCACCCAAAGAAGAATTGTCAGATGTTTTGAGTGAGGTGTAAAATTTGCTTTTCCCATGGTGTACTGAGTATGAATTATATACAGGTGACTCTCGATGGCTTGAACATTGAAACCTCGAAAGTTTTCGAAACCTCAAAGTTTCGTACAGGTCCCAATTTTTTCCCTTCATAAATTAAGTAAATTAACTCAAGATCTCTTGAACGTCGAAACCTTGATGTCGATTTGAAGACCTGATTTATATATTCCTCTATATTTCACTCTCAAAACCTCAAAGTTCGAGTAATTGAGGAATTCATTGAAAGTCAATGCTGTAAGCTAGAACGTCACCAGGATCCTTACCTGGAAGATTAAACAACAGGTGTTTTGATAACCAGGTGACAAGTAGGCCCTGATCTAATCGAGTAGTGATTGACAGGATTGTTAATTAATTAAGAGCTATCAAAACAGAAGACCTGTATAAAGATGTATCATAGACCACAATGTTGAGTACAAGTGCCACCGCCAAGTCAGGTGGTAGTTTAACTTTTAGATCGAGCGGTACTGTAGATTACTGAAGTAGTAGTGAATGATACTGCAATATCATATACCATTTTATCCAAATCAGATATGTAATAAAGATAACATATTTACATTTTTTTTTTAATATTATGTAGGGGATTGCTTATGACAGAATTCAAATGAATTACGAAAACAAAATCCCTTATTTTGTATAGTATTAAGAACCTATATCGGTTGAAATGCCCATTTCCAAAACATATGTTGTACTCATAATCCCCATCATCTAGTACTTCCTAAGTTAACATCGTATATAATCCCACATCTACTATATAACATGTGGAAACCTTAGGAATGTTGTATTAATAGTCCCTCATCTGCATGTACTATATAATATGTATAAACCATAGGAATGTTGTATTAATAATCCCACATCTACTATACAACATGCGGAATCTTTAGGAATGTTGGACTAATAATCCCACATCTACTTTAAACATGTGGTAACCTCAGGCATTCTGTCCAGTCCATACATATAATGTGTGGGAATTGACAAGAAAAAGATGTGTAAAAATGACACAATAGCTAATTATCAGACATACTTTGTTTGACCGATAATAGGCTGACCAGACACCATAAATGATTCATCCTGATTTAAAGCACTAAGTAGCCAGTGGCTATCAGTAGTGTAGTGATGTGTTACTCATTAGATAATAATCAGACATATCTATAACAATTGACCATGTACTTCAACATATACATTGTATACTTGCCAGTCTTATTACTGTAATATGCTGTGGTAAATCAATTTATAGTCAATCTTGACCATTCCTTGATGTTTTGATTCTTGCTGGATTTTTATTTTGCCATTTTGGTATTCACTTGGGATGAAATTGACATTTTCAGGTAAGATTTTAAACTGTAAATGACCTTGGGATTTAAAAGAAAATGTGTATAATGATATTAAGGAGATGTCCTGTTATTTGTGACATTTGTGTATTTGAACTTGTAAACTGTCTATACATGTGGTTTGTCCAAAATAAATTAGCATATGTTTAAATAGCAAGTCTAAGACAAATGATAAAAAGGGTGGCAGGTTTGTTTTTGACACAGAAATGTAGGAGTTTTGGTAATGTATGAAATCAGAGCAAGAAAACATGTTTTATCTGTATACCTTATTCTTTAAAGTAGACAGTAAAGTTTTGGATGGCTGAAGAAAAAAAATTGTGAAAGTGAAGATAATACATGCACGCGAGCACACACAAACACTTCAGACATAAAGACACACATACAGAGAGGGGGGGTGAGAGAGAGACAGACAGACAGACAGAGACACACTAGTACATGTATATATATACATGAATGTACATGTATGTATAATATGTACATGTACTTGTATATTGCAGACTTTTTTCAGTCAAAATGGGGAAATACTTCTTACAAAACCAGAAAAGTATATCTAAATGTAATGGAATCCCCTGCATTTATTTTTCAGTGCATCCGATTGGATTCTGTACTCCAAATTTGGAATTTTTTTTCTTCATCATTTAGGAAAATCAGTATATGTATATATTTTACATTAGGAATGGCATTGAATATCAGCCCTGTGGATTTAAAAAAAAGGCTAATAGTACATTTTAGTACATTTGTATATGTACATGTAGTAAAACATTTAAATGAATTTTTCTCCATGTCATGTGTACATGTATTTTGATAAATACTCCAGAAAATATGTACTACGATACCATAGTTGTATGCCCTCCTCCCAGTCATCAACATGACAACTAAACAGAAATATATAGAGGGTTATTAATTAAGCATTTTTGTATTCCCATCGTTCTTCAAAGGTAAACAAATATGAAGTCACAAAAAATCGGTGAATGGTCAAGATATGTAAATATATGTCCGTGGTCATTGACGAAATTTTCCCATATCCCTCAGGTAATTTACAATGTATGATATATGAGTTTTATGACTACATGATTCCAAACTGAAATCATAATTGGCCGGGCAATATTAATTTGAACATCGTAAAATTTCCAGTCATCTCCCTGTTATGTCACAAAAGTGAGTAACAATAAGAGACAGATATCCATCAACCTTTTGTTATATGATTATAGGCTATCTTGTTCCACTTGACTCAATTATATCAATATGTCTGTTCCACTTGACCTATGGTAGTTTCTGTCAGTGGATTTCTCCTGATCAATGTTACGAGATTTTGTTGATTTAGGTTTCAATACATCTTAGTCAATATTTTCTCACTTAATCCCCATGTTTTGTTACAATGAACCTTTTATCTGACTGATGACAATTATTACCCAATTTCTGATAACATTCACAAAGGGAGATAACTGGAGATATCGTTGACATATTTTTGTTACTTTTCACAATGAAGTTTAAATGGAAAGTATGGTTAGCTGTTGATCTAGGAATGTCTGTATAACTGTTATTAAGTTTACCAGGAGATAAATCCATAAAGAATGGAATGTACCTTGATACAGTGTATTTTACGGATAAATTAAGGTCTTATTCAACTAGTTTTGTTGGGTTTTCTGGGAAAGAGAATACTTTGTTCTCTAAAATCTGAAGTACCCTTGTTATATTTGTACAAATAGTTCATAATCTAAAGTACCGTATGACCATTTGGTGATACCGTAATACATCTAGCCACTGCAGATCTAGATGACTGGCTGAGTGAACTAAAAGTTTTTTCTGTCAAATAAAGAAATACATTTCAGCCTAGTGCTAGATTTTTACTTTTCTTCAAAGTTTAAATTCTTTGAAGTAGAAAAGTTAAGGGCTCAAGTCACTCTAGATTAGATGAGAAGCAATAATCTAAATACATGTACTGTCTATATTTAAAAAGAGCATACGCATAATTAGTTTTGGGATAAGCTTATCCCTTTGTTGCCTTAACTGAAGTGCATACTACTGATAAGAGAAAACCGTACAACAGAATTAAGTGCAAGTAGAAAGATAATGTTGATATCTGCAGTTACTTACCATCATTTATCAGGGATTTGGGAGGTTGTGATTTTAGACTGATAAACACTCTGTCAGACAGAAAGCGGCAAATGTATGCAGCTACTTATTATTTCATACAGAAGTCCGACTGAACACTCTTTATGTAAAAATAACAAACAAATCCAGAAAACTTTATACACAAAATTTATTTTATACTGAAATACTAAACACTGGTGAGGATTATGTAGGAATTTGGCTGGTAATGTTTTCCACAAGATTTTGATCTGTGGTTAGGAAGCTACTTTTGCTGTTAAGTAGTATGGCATTCAGATCACCTTAAAGTATGGTAAATGTCTACTGTCTTAAATAGGAAAGTTGAAAGTTGGACAATAACCTCTTCTTGGTCTAATAGCTAGAAGAAAATAGAACCTTCATACTACATAGAGTCTTCAAACTATAGCTGTAGTTTCTTCAAACTGCTTACCCATGGAGTCTTCATACTACATGTACATTTACACCATCAGATTTTCCCCACCCAACAAAAATTAAGCACCACCATCCATAAAAATTTTCAAAGTTCTTCATTGCTTAGATGTTTAATTGATTGCTTAGTTATTGAATATAATATAAATTGAATAAAATGCCTGTCATAGTTCTTGACACATTATAAAAATATTTATTTATAATTTATAAGACAAATATGTAAATCAATTTTGAGACAAACATATCCACCTGTTAAATCTTATGGTGTGGTATTGCCAGCACTTTGACACATCTACATAGAATGTCCCCTTTAAGAAATTTAATCCCTTACCAGCAGCATTTGTGTTATCAATGTTTCTACATACATGCCAACATAACAATGATCCTCTGTGAAGCCAAAACTAAATCTGGAGGAACCTGTAAGATATCAAATACACATTATATAGTGGCATTTATATCAACTCTCAGTTGGTGGTCTGCACAGTGGTATTAAAAGAAATATATATTGCTTGCTGAGGTAGCTAGTCTTTGACCTTTTTGAACCTTTGACAGAAGTTGATTAGAAATTTCAATGGTGCACTTGTACATGATGCAGTCTATTGTCTTATATGATTATAAGACGGGAAAATTTATTTCTGTAGATGATTTTAAAGATCATTAAATAAAAATTGTTTTTAGATCAGTAAATTTAGATTATTTAAAAAGTTTTTCACAGAATTTCATAAAATTCTATTTATCATTATTTTTTTCACAACATTACTCTTTGCTGAAATAATATCTTACTTTGAATTGTTTTAAGCATTGCATTCCCAGTTTAGATACACAGGTTCAAAAAGACTTGTTACATTATAGATACATGTATATCATAAACATATTACCAAAGTTATAGTTTTGCAAAAAAAAAAAAAAAAAAAAAGGACCAAAACAGGTGGCCTAAGACAATCATTTCTGTCAGTATGACTTCATCAGTTAAGCTCAAATTAAAGATAGATTTGGAGTTCTGAAACAAAAAGAAAAATGATCTTTTTGAAGTTAATAGAATATTTAGTGGTAAAAAAAAGATCAGAATTTAATGGAACTCTATGAAAGTACATCTTCAAAGTATGGTATATATACTGACAACCACACAAACATGAAGACATTAGGAAGTGTAGAAAATAGACTTGGTTACATACATGTACAGATGTGAAAGGCAATTAGATGCTTAGTCAGACACCTGCTGTAAATCAGAGTTGATCACATAGTCTCTCAGAAATAAGATATACCACATTATTATATAATGTCATTATCTTGTTTATAAAAATCCTGAACAAAACAAAGAAATGTTGTTTTTGCCAAGGTTTTGGTTGTTTTTCTGATCTGTTTTTGCAAGATGCAAAAATGGAATTTGGTATCAGTAAAGGTGTAACTAAAGAGGAAAGTAATGATTAGATTAAGTAATTAGGCTTGAACGATGTAACATTCTATAAGACTGCATTAGTGAGTGAATAGGATAAGGTCATGATGGTTCAGCTATTGATTGTATAGCTTTAAGGCCAAACTTATTTGTTTCTGCATTTCTGGTTCTATCAGAGCGAGTTGTTTTTCCTTTATGTGCTTGGGATGACCCACATTAGCCCTGACTCCAAATAAGTCCATTTACTAAAACTGATATATATATGTAGCTATTGATTAATACACTGAAGATGTTTCTGGAAGAAATGAAATGTCAATTTCCTTATAATTTCATAAATCTTAGCTGAACCATTATAACTATTTATATAATATTTATGTACATGTATGAAAAAGTTAATGTGGAACATCGAGACATCTGTTATCCCTACTCACAGAATAAAAACTAAAGTTAATATTGATAAATAAATTATTGGGGGAAAAAAAGGAAAATAGAAATGAAAAATAGTTCCAGTAAGTAACAGTAGAAGAAATGGAATGGAAAACCAGTTTTGTGTATTGAATAAACATCTAGAAGTCTTCAGTATGGTGGTGTTAAAGTACTTATCTGAAAATATATTCCAGTAACTGCCGGTGTGCCGTGAGTAGGTCAGGGAGCACAACAGTACTATAGAATGATCTCTACAAGCATTGAACATTAACTGTCCTGACTCACATAAGCTTATCCAGACATTATAAAAGTGTCCTGTTTATGTTAAAAATGTGAAAGTTTTAAGCCCTAAACCTTGTTTTCAGATAGCATAGTTCAGATGCTACAAGATTTAGCACTAGCTGTGTCACATTGTTTGTGTAATCAAATAAAGGTATTGAAAACCAGAGAGCCAGAAACACAAAAGTACTTGTTTGTCCTGAGGGGTATGCAAGGCAATCTGGTCAGAACTTACTGGATTTAGAGAGAAGCTGATGTGAAAAGTTTAGGGCTGTACAGATCAGATATGTAATGCATCTTATTGTTTAAAATGGAGAATTTTGTCAAAATTAGACAGAAGAAGGTTTGCAGTCACAGAAAATTCATTAGAGTGAGTATAAGCCAAGTGTTATGTATACTGTACATGTATGTATTTTTATAACCGTGATGTTATGAATACTGTACATGTATGTATTTTTATAACCGTGATGTTATGAATACTGTACATGTATGTATTTTTATAACCGTGATGTTATGTAATACTGTACATGTATGTATTTTTATAACCGTAGATGTTATGAATACTGTACATGTATGTATTTTTATAACCGTGATGTTATGAATACTGTACATGTATGTATTTTTATAACCGTAGTGTTATGTATACAGTACATATATGTATTTTTATAACCGTGATGTTATGAATACTGTACATGTATGTATTTTTATAACCGTGATGTTATGTATACTGTACATGTATGTATTTTTATAACCGTGATGTTATGAATACTGTACATGTATGTATTTTTATAACCGTGATGTTATGAATACTGTACATGTATGTATTTTTATAACCGTAGTGTTATGTATACAGTACATGTATGTATTTTTATAACCGTGATGTTATGAATACTGTACATGTATGTATTTTTATAACCGTGGTGTTATGAATACTGTACATGTATGTATTTTTATAACCGTGATGTTATGTATACTGTACATGTATGTATTTTTATAACCGTGGTGTTATGTATACTGTACATGTATGTATTTTTATAACCGTGGTGTTATGTATACTGTACATGTATGTATTTTTATAACCGTAATGTTATGTATACAGTACATGTATGTATTTTTATAACCGTGATGTTATGAATACTGTACATGTATGTATTTGTATAACTGTGGTTTCTTATCAGTAAAAGGCATTCTCCATTTTTTGATTTATGTTTAGCATTGGATTATTTTCATCATTTTAAAAAATTCATCTTAATCGATATACTGTTTCCTAATGATAGTAAAGTCAGTTTTAATTACAAATATTCTGTAATTTTGTCAAACCCTGTAAGGGTGGACGCTCTTTTTATATCCCCCTAATAGAATTCCCCCAAAATTTCAGATAAATTCTTTTCCACGGTGGTCCAAATGTTTGCTTGATGGAATGCTATGATACAGTGTACATATAATGTGTATGATATATCTGTTCTTTGATGACAGGAACCAGTCTAGAAATCCTACTTTCAGTTTACATTATTTAGGATATACAGTGAAACTTGTATATAACGACCTCCCTAGGGACACAAGAAAACCGGTCTTTATATGGAGGTGGTCTTTATTATATAGAAGTTGATTTGTACACAAAAGATACTGTTGTGGATAGCAAAAAATGGTCTTTGTGACCAGGTGGACTTTATACAGAGGTGGTCACTAAACAAGTTTTACTTTAGTGTGTCCGTGTGTGTGTGTGTATATATATTTATATAGTAAAACCTGCTATAGTGGCCACCCCTATATAAGAATTACCTGTTTATAAAGGCCAGTTTTTTCAAGTCCCTTGATTGCATACTTCAACTAAATTGAACCTGTGTATAAGGGTCACCTACACATAAAGGTCACACACAAAGGTGATAAATAAATTCATACAACATAGATGAAGTCTGTTTTCAAAATAAAAAGCTGTAGATAATCCATGAGTCTTGTAAATTACATTTTGATTAGCTTAACTTCGCCGGAATTGAAAACTATCGATAACGGTCTCATAACTAGGCCTACTGATCGATTGGGCTACCAGCATTAAAAATCATAAATGGTGTATTCCAAAATAAGTTGAAATACGATATAAATACCTTAATATTTTTTCTGACTGAAAAAATGACGACGACTCAAGTCGATTTCCGTCTCAGCTTTGAAGTGCAAGTAGGCATAGCCTAAGCCAGGCCCAAGGTGTACAACTTAAAATCAAATGTGACATCACCGACACGCAAAATTTGACCTAGTTTTCGCGGGTCCACCGAATGGGAATATGACAGCCTAGACCTACATAAAGGAGCTGTACAAGTAGGGTTGGTTCTCAAACAAGAGGGTAAATATACACATGAATAAAATTAAAGAAAATAAAATACACAGCACTGGATGAAAAGTAAAAAAAAAAAATCGCCTGGCCATCCATTTTCAGGCAAATCAATAATCGCGCATATGATTGAATTTCGGGTTTTTATATGTGTATCCTGTCGAACTATTTTTCGGCATTTTTGTGATTATCAAACTAATCAAATTTTAAATCTGTTGAAATCTTAAGTTTGAGTTTATTTTGTTTGCATATACATGTACTTAGTTTGCAAGAACTCCTAAATGCACGGGAAAACGGGTGCCTCGAGGTTAAAAAAAAATAAAGGGATAATCTAGAATTTGAATGCACCTTTTTAAAAATATATGTTAAAAAGACTACCTTTATTATTGTCCAGTGTAAACAAATTTCATCCCCTACATGGGAAAAAAGCCACAGGCCTAACCAACAAGTCAGAGAAAATTATTGCGGAGACCCATTCTATAAGTAAATAGAATTAATTGACTCCGAGAAACTTTAAGTCAACAAAAAAGTTCTGCAGAGTTTATTTTTATTATGTTATTTTTTCCGATTTTAAATTAAAATTATCTTATTTTAATTATATTATCTGAAAAAATAATTGTGAAACTACAAAGTTCAAGCACAGCGTAGGTATTGATAAATTCCGTTGGTAAATCACATTTATATAGCTTGCCCTCTGTAATGAGGCGGTAAACAAGAGAGGGCAAGCTATGTAAATGATTTGTTTATCAATATACACATATATAAGATGATCACAGGCGTTGGCTTGCAGGTAAAAATACAAGAAAAACAGTAAAAACTTTCGTTTGTTTGTTTTTTGTTTTGTGTGTGTGTGTGTGTGTGTGTGTGTGTGTGTGTGTGTGTGTGTGTGTGTGTGTGTGTGTGTGTGTGTGTGTGTGAGAGTTTTCAACTCCCAGGTCAAGTGAATTGATTCAAGTTGACTGAAAATATAGCGGGATGAGTGTAAAGGAATAGCTTACAAATTCGTGGTAACAAATAATCAACTTGACTGAAATTGCACAATTTGTCTGTTTCATTGATAAATACATATACATTTGTCTGTGAAGTACGGAAGTAAATACATAAATGATTTCATAGCCATGAATAAAACAGAAAGACAAAGGGAAAAACAAGGCTACTGTGGTCATATATCAAGAATAAACACACACATCAATATTTTTTACCATTTTTAAAATTTATTTTCTATTCATCAACACTCATTCTCTCCCGCGAAATCCTCGAGGCGTCGCCTTCTAGTATTTTATTAAAATTTCACAATCCCATTCAGTCATACTATTCATCATTTTCAAATATCTTTCTATAGATTCGGAATAAACTAAACTGAAATGTGAGAGAATAAATCTAATGGTGTACATAACACAGATAAAAAATTTGTTTTAAAATGCAGGTAACTCTACAGTAGTATGTACCCATCTACGTGTAGTTTAAACATATCAATCACTATACTTTCTTCATATTGGCCTAAAATATTAATACGGAGCGCCACCGCGCAAGCATCAATTTCCCATAAGTAGCTGTCAGCTTTCTTGCCATTTAACCTTAAAGAGTTCTCTTTGGGCCACTTATATCAATGAGTAATCCCTCAACTTTTCCCTCAGCTGAGATTTTCCTCAGATATTTGAGGAATGTTTATACAAGCCGAATTTGAGGAAAACTCAGTTGAGGAAATCTCAACTCACTCAAGCTTGATGAAATCTCAAATTTGAGATGTTTTATACAAGCGGGGCCAGTCTCCTAAAATGTAAAATGTTAATCGTCTCTGACCTCATACAGCTGACATGACCTCTGTGATTTAAGTTGCGTGTAACTTTAGCTGTGACTTGTTAAACTAAAGGACCCTCATTGAATTGATATAAGTTCATTTGAAAGGTCAAAATTTTGGGCATTTCTCAAAGTTGTGTATAAATTAAGAATAAAGCATGTATCACCATTTTTTACCTGTGAAATTGTTGTGTACAATGTACCAACCCACAGGAGAAAGTAGTTGTAACAGTTGTATTGTTGTGCATACGCAGGTATGTATAAGTTTAAACATGTATTACTTTTAAATAACGTCCATTCCCAGACATATACATTTGTATTATAATAAAGCTTACATAAAATATTTTCTTCAGTTTACAAGGACCTAATATCACTTTATCTCTTGCGTTGTGTGAAAATCTGGGATAAGAATTATTGTAAAAACGTGATTACCATATTTCAATTTCCCCATAAAATAAATGGGAAACTTGGACATTAAATCCCTCATCATTCTCCTTAAACTGTACTTTATTTCTAGTACACATATCATCTACAGAGTCCCTAATACTAGAGGCTTGTGGTAAAATCATTGTCTCTCCAGGTATTGCAATCCTTCTACATGTAGTATGTATGCAATATTAGTTCTCAAAAATACAGCTACACTTGCCGTTGTCAATTTCGGCAATATCTTATGTAAATTCAGTTTCATTCTTGTATGATTGAAATATGCATGTACCTGAATTCATGTTTTGTGGACCTGTAGGTAAATCTACCTTAAACATATACCTGATCTCTTATTGCATTTTTGTGACACCTGTGTATCATGGGTAGTACCAGTAGTTCGTATGTGATATTAGTTTGCCTATACTTGTGAAGAATGAGAATAGGACCACTCTTGTGTATGTTTATACATTTGTATAGAGTAGAACCTGACCTAAAAGGCCACCTGTCTTCTGAGACCACATTCTTAAAACCACTTGGTTAATAATACTTTGAATGAAACCTCTTTTGAGAGACCACCTTTCTAGAGAGACCATATTTCAGTGGCACATGGGGTGGTCTCTCAAGACAGGTTCCACTGTAATACTGTTAATACAGGCATATATAGTGTACAGTTGTACCTCCATCGTCCTGTTATCACTGTTAATACAGGCTGTTATCACTGTTAATCACAGACTTATATACAGTGTACAGTTGTACCTCCTGTCCTGTCCAGGCATATAGTTACAGTTTATCCACTGTTAATACAGGCATATACAGTGTACAGTTGTACCATCTGTCCATCTCTGTTATACAGGCTTTTAATACAGGCATATACAGTGTGTACAGTTGTACTTCTGTTATCACTGTTAATACAGGCATATATAGTGTACAGTTGTACCTCTGTTATCACATACAGGCTCTGTTATCACTTTTAATACAGGCATATACAGTGTGCAGTTAATGTTACCACTGTTAATCACTTTTAATACATCTCTGCATATATATAGTGTGCAGTTGTACCTCTGTTATCTCTGTTATCACTGTTAATACAGGCATATATAGTGTGCAGTTGTACCTCTGTTATCACTGTTAATACAGGCATATATAGTGTACAGTTTTACCTCTTTCTTCCTCTGTTATCACTTTTAATACAGGCATATATAGTGTACAGTTGTACCTCTGTCATTTTCTGTTATTACTTTTAATACAGACATATACAGTGTACAGTTGTACCTCTGTTATCACTGTTAATACAGACATATATAGTGTACAGTTGCACCTCTGTTGTCCACTTCTTTGATGAGGGATTCTTTTTTCACATTCTGTGATTTAAAATTATACTCAAACTTGTCTATAAAGGTTACACAAGGGAACAGGCAAAAGTGGCTGTTATAGACATGTGGCCTTTTCAAAGAGGTTTATTCATTATAAAAAAGTTAACAAAGGTTAAGTTTGAATGGCTTTTTTATGCAGGTGCCCTTTATATACACGTAGAGCTGGCCTTTAATGTATTTTATGTTTGACTGTATGTTGTTGATGAATGAATTCTGTTCCGTAGCATCAGTCATTTCAGGTCTCGTGTCTTTCTGTAATCATAATGCCAGAGTCCCCAATTGAAAACATGATATGGTGAAACCTGTATATAAAGACCCCCTTAGGGACACAACAAAACCAGTCTTTAGAGCTATGTGGTTTTTATATAAAGGTTGATTTGTACACAAATGGTACTAATGAGGACAGCAAAAAACCAGTTTTTGTGACCAGGTGATCTTTATACAGAGGTATTACTGTATATGTACATGTGTATCAGTATTCTCTGAATAGAAAATATACAGAAGTTCTCCCAAATTAGTTTATTTATGTTTAAAAAAGATTAAAATCTTGACTCATGAAAGACAAGGATTTTATTTCTGGGAGTATAAGGTCTATGTGTGCACATGTACATGTAGGTGGACATTTAAGTTGAGTTAGGAGATCCAACATCTGTTTAGATATATTATATGTATGTTAATGTAAGTCTTTCTTTCATAGCATTACAGTTCCATATTACATATAGTACGTACATAGGTAATACACTAGAGGGTAATCAGAGGTCAGGTTGGGGTATGCTTCAGGGTCATTTTGGTCACCTGATTGTAATTATACATGGTGACACACAACTAAGCTCAGCTAAGTGTCTAAAGCCTCCGAACATCTCAAGCCTCATAACATTACCTAGGTCTAATGCAAACTTTTCAACAGACACCAACAGCTGACTAATTCTGTCAGTTATTTTCATGAAAAGCAATACAGTAAAACCTGCCACCTCTATTTAAGGATTACCTGTTTATAAAGGCCAATTTTTCAAGTCCCTTGATTGCATACTTCAACTAAATTTAACCTGTATATAAGGGTCACCTGCACATAAAGGTGGCCCCTATATACAAGGTTTACTGTATATTACTTGTCCACTACTTCCTCTTCTGCTCAGAAACAAATTTCTCATTTCTAGTCTACCTATACACATTTCAGCTTTTCCTTTTTGCTGGCCACAGTGTACTTTATATAACTGTCTCCTACTCCATACACTATTGAAAGGGCTGTGATGGTGACTAAAAGTCTGAGAAAATGTATTCTGACTTTGTGACAGCTATCTCTTTAACAATCGAGACAGGATGCCATCCTAAGTAATCACCAAAAATGTTCAATATAGTAACAAATTCTAAATATCATATTTAACATTCACAAAACAACTTTTTATGTGTTTACTTAATTAAAATGCATTTTTGTAAATGACACGAAAACTTTGTACCCAATTACACGTCATTTAGGGTTAATCAGAATACTTTTACATGATCTGAGTAAAAAATACTTGTCAGGCAATTGGGTGCAATAAAGGTGTTACAGGAATGTGTACAAATGTGACATTTCCTCAGATAACAGTCCGGTATGTTTATACATTTGTAATTTACTGTTCTAAAAATAAAATTCTGCCAGGTAAAAAATTTGACTTGTCTGACAGTTTCTTTCAGTTTTGTTGATGATAAAATAGACTCGACTAACAGTTGTCATAGGAATGTGAACGTGTAATATCAGTATTTGTGTGTTTCTGACTGAGTCACACTAGATACCTGTGATAAACACAATTGGACATACACGTACAAATATAATTTCCCGTATTTTACATAAAAGATTTGAGTCCAGTGCCATCAAAACTCAGAATAATTGGAGTCTGGTGCCATCAAAATTCAAAATAATTGGAGTCTTTGGACTGAAGTTTGGATTATTAACCTATTTTCTAATCAATTACTTAGTAAGACCATTTCCCATTACAGCTTCACATTTAGATATGGACACACAGGTAAAATATCTGTCATTTATCCCCCACATCCTAACTTAACTTGAAACTGACCAGCTTGACATTTTGATGTCAGTATTGAGTGATATATGACAAGATGAGTGACCAGTGGTCAATACAGGTCATATAAATATACATGCAGGTAATGCATATACTGACCTTGTGTTCTAAGTTTAGATATTGGACAGGATAATTGACTATGTTATTTCAATGGTTATCTGGACCATGTAATCCAAGGTGTCATTAATGATAACATACCATATGTGATTCAGTTATAATGTAGACATATCCTTGTAGGTATGTAATTACTTTTCTTTCTTATTCTGGTCATATTGGAGCATTGCAGTCTGATTTAGGACAGGTTAGTACGATTCTTTTTATTAATCTCAAGTGTGGGATGTTTTTAAAGGGGTTGTTGGAGGGGGGATGCAATTAAAGGCTTTAGTTTTGTCATCACTGAAGTGTACATTTTCAATATTTACTTTTATAGCTTCATATGGGTTTATTTTGTGATAATTTCTGAATACATTATATGTTTAATATGTTATATGATATCATGATCCAATAATTAATTAGACACAAATATATTTACATTATTGTATCAATTTATGTGGGGACATATTTACAACTTGATTGAGTGCATGGGTTGGATATGTCATTAGATAGATGTTGTCATGAAAAGATGGTTATGTACATGTAAGATGCATAAATATTTGTAGTGTAGGATTAAAATTTTGAGGTAAATAAAATTAAAATTAAATAGAATAATGAAACCTGAACACATACACACATGAATGATACACATACTGTGACGAACAGACACACTTACACACACTGATACACACACACCCAGAGTTTTTTTTAAATTCACCGGTCTTACCAGAAAAACCGGTAAATTTTACAAAAGTCTATCTGACAGCTGGTCCAAATGACCAGTAATTTTCCATTTCATTTCAATTATGTATATACATGTATACAGACCAGTAAAAAATTTCTTTGACCAGTGAAATTCCTTTTTCACTGGTCCTGTTGACCAGTTATTTTTTTTTTTTTTTTCAAAATGTCTGCACATCTACCTACACACACAATATGCTCAGTGTAACAGGAATCAAGTGCATCATTTGTGTCAAGAAGACATACATCCTACACACACAAAACAGACATTATTTGTGATTTTCCTGTGTTCTACAGTCATTTCGAAGTTTTTACCAATGTAATCACAAAATAGATCAAGTGATACACATGTCAGCCCTTCAAAAGCTGGCTTTTCTTTTTGATTACCACACAGACGAAACTGTATAAACAATATGGTATGTATGTACATGTAGTAAACAAGCACATGTATGATGCACTGACAAAATAGTTTTTGTGTGTAATTTGACATGAGCCTGGGGGTCGTCCAAGTACATCACAGAAATAGGTTGTATTTTTATAGTGCATATAAAAGAAGAATTGATAGGAAAAATGAAAGTGTCTTTAAATAATTGACCCAGTTTACAAAATACAGGCCTTTTGTTGTTTAAGCTTAAAAAGATTTATACCTTACATTTTGGTCCTCCATTGAATACTCTTCTGAGAGTGGACAAGGTCATTTAGTGTTTTAAAACCTGTTTTACCAATCAACAACTTCTCAGTTAAAAAAGAGAAATTTCCTATTTGTTAACTTTTAGCTGCTTGAGTCCAGGACTTTTTTTGATAAATTTTGCCTGGGTCCGGTCCTCTAACATAAACTTATGGGTCTAATAACAATAAACCTAAGTCAGAGTTTTAATATAGTCAATCAATACAAATAACAATTATCAAAGGTGGGAACACAAAATTATATAAACCAAAAGCTGCCAATATCATATGAGAAAATGACAATTTAACTTTACAAAGAAAACAAATGAAGTTTAGAAATAAAGAAAATGACAGAATAGTCATTCATTGATTCAGACTTGTTAGGTCCTCGGACCCACACAGCAAGATAACGACAGAGTCCAAAAGTAAAATATGTAGGTCCCGGACCTCGGGCTTAATGAATTTTCAGTCCCTGATCAAAACATTTCAGGAATCTCATTTCTAGTGTATATATTTGTCCTCATTAATGTGGACATTTTTGATAGTTTTAATTTTTGTGAAAAAAATTATGAAAGATGTTATCTCTTCTGGACTGTAAATTACAAAGTGTCTCTAATTATGACCTGTTGATTGAGGTTGGGTTTATTCGTGGTTGGAACCTTTTTCACTTATTGATTTTCTTGTGAATGATGATATACAGTAAAACTTGTACAGGGATTTTCCTACCTCCAAAATTCTGGGTCCAGGGTCCGGAAACTTGGGGAAAAATTCAACATTTTTAGTAAAATAAAAACACTTAATTTGAGAGATTTGGTTGAAAATAATTTACCGGTAATTTTTTATTTTTTATTTCAAAATTGGGAATTTTTGCATTGGGAATGGGTCCTGTAACCTGACCCAAAATCAGCTTAGGAAAATCCCTGTTGTATATATATATACATCCTTAGGGACAGACGAAAAATGGTCTTTATAAGGAGGTACTCTTTATCATATAGAGGTTGATTTGTACATAAATGGTACTACAGTATTGGGGACAACTAAAAATAGTCTTTGTGACCAGATGGTCTTAATACACAGGTGACGATGAAATAGGTTTTACTGTATTAAGAGAAAAAAAAACCCACCAGAGCTAGATTTAGTGTACGATGTACATGTTACATTGTATATCATGTAAACAATGAAGGGGTATTGAAAGAACAAGCTATTCATTACGTTCCTCTGCAGTTTTATCAGGTGAGACAAGTGCAGTCATTACTCCACAGGACTCTAATGTTTACATTAAGTCATATTTTTCATAAAATGAGAACATTGTTTGCATAGAAAAAGTGCCAAGTACATATGGAAATAATAAATCACAAATTGTTTTCTCCGTTCTTAACGATCTTTTCCATGGTTTTGTGTAAAATAGCTGACATATGTCTGATGTTTTGGATGTTTTATACATTTTTTGAGTTTTATTTGATTACAATGACATATATCATAACCATAAAAACAGACCAAGTGCATATAGAAAAACATGATGAATATTTCATTTGGATTTTATGTATATCCTCCTAGATCTTTGATCTATATCCTTCTATTTCGCAATTGCTAAATCTTTTACTTGGTCCTTACAGTCAGATTTTATCTATATCCTTCTAAGTCGCAATTGCCAAATCTTTGACTGGGTCCTTGTAACAGCTGGATTTTATCTATATCCTCCTAGGTCGCAATTGCTAAATTTTTGACTCGGTCCTTAATTTACAAGAGAAAGTTTTTCGGTTTACATGTAAATCCTGGTGGAGTCAATCAGAGACATCAAATTAGTATGTCAGATTCTGCCCTTAGAAAAGACCTCTGACCTTTTGTAATTCCAGCAAACTCTTCCCACTTGTTCATCTCATGTACAGATTGAGGCTCAAAACTTTGTGGACCCAAGTTTTAATATTATGACTTTTTCCACAAAATGAAACTGACCCAAGCTTAGAGTTGTCATGACTTAAAAACATGCTTTGACTACTCCATAACAGATCCAGAACTCTCCCAGTCCTCAATCTGTTACACTAAGCTTGATCCACAACTTGAAAGTTTTCTATCAGATAATATGTTATTGTAATAAAGAAAAACACATTTTATTTGGCATAATCTTCTGATTTGGTTTTAATTATGACTGTTATCAATAATTCATATAGGAAAAAACTAATATTACGCAATCCATGATGATGAGATTTGGTGTTGTCATTATTTGCTGGATGAAAGACTGAAAAAAAAATGATTTGTTGATGACTATGAAATATTTGAGTAAATGATATATACATGTGTGTGTGTGTGTGTGTGTGTGTGTGTGTGTGTGTGTGTGTGTGTGTGTGTGTGTGTGTGTGTGTGTGTGTATATATATATATATATATATATATATATATATATATATATATATATATTATATATATATATATATATATATATAAAAAATACGAAAATATCCAGAAAAGTGATATTTATATACTATTGGTAGAAATACGAGAGATTTGGATATAATCAATGATAAGAATGTATATTGTGAACATCCTCAGACATAAGAATGTGAATCGTGAACATCCTCAGATATAAGAATGTGAATCGTGAACATCCTCAGATATAAGAATGTATATTGTGAACATCCTTAGATATATTTGATTTGATTTGATTTGATTTTTTGTTTTACGCCATACTCAACAATTTTTCAGTAATATGATGGCGTCCAGTTTTTTTATTGGTGGAGGAGAAACCCCGGTTACCCGGGTAAAGACCACCGACCTTCCGCAAGAAAACTGGCAAACTTTCCCACTTAATTCGAAATGACCCTAGTGGGATACGAACCAGAGGTGAGAGGCCTTGTGATTTAAAGCGCAATGCTCTAACCACTCGGCCAAAGAGGCCCCCTCCTCAGATATAAGAATGTATATTGTGAACATCCTTAGATATAAAAATTTATATTGTGAACATCCTTAGATATAAGAATGTGTATCATGAACATCTTCAGATATAAGAATGTGTATCGTGAACATCCTCAGATATAATAATGTATATTGTGAACATCCTCAGATATAAGAATGTATATTGTGAACATCCTTAGATATAAGAATGTGTATCATGTAAGAATGTGTATCGTGAACATCCTCAGATATAATAATGTATATTGTGAACATCCTCAGATATAAGAATGTGTATCATGAACATTTTCAGATATAAGAATGTGTATCATGAGAGACTAATTTTACTAAGGCTGTTTTTGTAATTTGGTGTATTCACCATTGCCTTTTTTGTCTTGTTATTTTGAGGATAGTCTTATGATGTTGTTATGTCATTATTGATGTATCCATGGTAATACACCCACACATACAAACTTACATTAATTAATATAACACTAAGACATTAGACTGGCATGCATTCCTTTTCCATATGCATTACATTTACAATTCATACTTGTAAACAACACCCCCATACCCTGATGGCTACAAGATAGTGATTAGTTTGCTTTTCTTTCTAGATGTGAGTGGATGATTACAGTACTTCCATAATGGTTTTAACCTGACATGAACTTATGACCCTGTTGACCTTCTAACCTTTGCTATCTTACCATCTGAATCAATAATAATTATAAGTTTGTTGTTATACATGTATCCATCATCACACATAGACCTAGGTTATATCAGACTTCATAGTGATATCATACCTGTATATACCTGTCTACCTTTGTGGTTTTTTGTTTGGTTATATATTTATTTAAGTTTTTCTTGTCTTTTTATTTGTATACAACATAACGTTTTCTCAAAGGTACGCGTTATAATAGTGAAAAAAAATGTTGAGTGTGACATAAAACTCTACTAAAACAAAACAATGCAGGTAATATAATTACCTGTACTTCAGGTAATATAATTACCTGTACTTCTAGAAATATTTGAGACTAAATATGATTATGTAAATGTATAATGTAAAAGTGATTTGCATGAATTGAAGATCAGATGTAAACGTGTGTTTCTTACTTATTATAATTTCATTATTTTTTGATGGAAATAAATAAAAGACATTTGCTAGAATCTTTGACAAAGTATTATACAAAATTATATGCACCTTTGTGAATAGCCTTTTAGTCAAGGGTTTTGTTGACCATGGGACAGAATTGGTAGGTCCCTTTTGGAATCATGTTTCTGTTGTGTCAGTGAAACAAGACGGGAATCCTCTGTTGCCATAGCAGTAGGATAGAACACACCAATTGCTATATAGTTTAATGTTGGACAATACGGATCTGTAAAATCAGAATGCTACATATTTGTAGAGAGCTGGTTGTTATTTTGTATCTGTGATGTGTTAACATGTTTATGATAAGATATAAATGCTTACAGAATACCATACGTTGTAAATATGTATGAAAAGCTTTTACTTCATTTGAATAAGAATGTAAAGATGGCACTGATATGAGTGTTTCTTATTCTGAGACATGCTTTTATCTTTTTCTCTTAATTCAAACTGAATACTGGAAATGAAAAACAAAAATGTTCAATAAGATTCCAAGGGCACTGATTTGTCTAACAGTCATCAAGTTATACTGTACTGCTGTCAGAGATTTTCCTACCAGTCATATAGGAACTGAAATAAGGCCCCATTCCCCCCAAATGCATTCTTTCATTATTTGCAGTCGACATAGTCAGATGACAATGGATTTGAAGAGATTTGTTTATTTTATCACAATTTTGTGTATTTTTAAATTTCCCAGTTTCAATAAAATGTTGCTAAAATTCCCAATTCATTTAGCCCAGGCCCCATTCCTAAAAGAGATTGAAAAATCCCTGGTTGAACCCACACCAAAGAATATAAGGTTTATATTGTTGCTACTATGTCCGTCTATCCATTGCATTGCCTGTTACTTTGTCATACTTTTTTGTCCTTGGAACTCCTTGTTTTAGTTTGTTTTGTTGTTTTATATACTCGTATATCAATGTTTACTTTCATATGATTAGCCTCTGTCCACACTTGGTACCGTATTTTTAGCCATCTTTCACACCATCTATCTGGCCTTATTTTTGTCTTGTCTCATTTACGGAAAGCAACAAACAATGACACATGCCGCTGTCAAGGAAACAGAGTAACAAAGTTACATATACTGGCACACAAAAGTATACTGGTAACAGAAAACTTGGTTGTGGGAAAATATTACTGTGTATTGGTGAAACCAGGTAAAGTACAGGTAAACATTCAGGTACCTGTATTCTTCTTTCGGGGATTACAAGTATATGTTAAGATCAACCCAGGGGAAACATTCTGACACTTTTGTTGTTCGTTGTAATTTAGAACCTGATGATCATTGCTGTTTTACTTCTTACCTTTTCATTGCATGAATTTACTCTAAATATTTAAGAATTACATAATCAGACCACTAGCAGTGATACAATGGTAGAACTTTCTGTCTATACCCTGTACAGAATTGTCAGATGCTTGCTACTGCTTTGGCTTGATTTAATGAGTGATGTGACTACTTAAAGTGAGAAGTAACATCAATTTGTCCAAATGCAAAATGGACTTGTCACATACAATATACCAAACCTTAATTTTGAACTCTATGGTTATTTGGTTTCCAAAAAAAATAAAATACTTTGGATCTCGTATTTTATGACTTGTGGCAAAATTCTTGCAGATCCAAACCAAACAGTTTATGGAACTGATTTCTGAAAACCTTGAAGATTTAAAACCAGGGTTTATAAAAAAAAGTATAAAAGAATTGCAAAATTAGCCTGTTATAAACTCTTACTGGTTTAAAATGATTAAACCCAGATCAGACCCAGTTACAAAACACATGACAGGACTCATACTGCATGAGCAAGCACCAATTATAAAATTATGTATAGGTCAGATAACCATTTTATCCCACCCCAGAGCCGCAGACGGCTAAATCTGCTGGTCAGCACTTAGCTTGAGAGGTCACCAGGTACGAAATGTACATGTACATGTTTACATTGTATAGGTTAGTCCGTACTCCCCCTGGCATATACTTATTATTATCCTAGCCTCAATTTACACCGAATGATCTGGACTAGAAGTTCTTAACTCTTTGTATATATCTATGATTCTATCTTAATACTGATGTCAATACATTATTCATGCTACTTTTGTGATCAGATCTGGATGTTTTAAAAACTTAAGTTTGGATGGTAAATTTTACTCCTGGCCATTAAGAAGCTGTTGAACATTTGAGATATATCATTTCATTGGTTGAAATTCAGATTTAAAAGCTATTTCACAAAATCTGGCTTAAGAGGCATTTGAAATCAGCTGTTGTATCAGCATGTCTGAGATTTGAGGTTTAGGGAAAGATAAGATATGAAAATAAAATCAAAATGCTTCTGTATCACCTGTGTTCTAACTGTAACTGGCTATATAGTTGTAGTGATGTACAAGGTACATCAGTTGTGTCAAGTTCCCAGGAGATCTTAATTCCAGTAAATACTCCTTGACTGGAGTCAATATATAATTATGGTAACATTGTATGCTTCCACTACAGATGTATTACCCCACAAATAGGGCACCTGTCCTGGCCTAGTATCTCTTGTTGTATTTAACTCATTCACCCCTAAAGACAGATTTGGACTGTCCTAAAACATTGATTTACAGAAGAATCCATTGTTTTTCAGGGGTTGATGAGTTAAGGTACACCATTTCGTTTAATATTTTGCTCATACATACTCAAATGTGTACATCAAATTACACATTCACCATTATAAAATGTACAGATAGTCACTTATATTTACTTTGTCGTTAAACTGTAAAATACACATGTACATGTACATGAAAAGTGGGGGCATCATATGTGTCCTTACACATATAGCCTAAATTTGATGATATATATTGTTATCCTGTTAAGCATGCCACAGAAAGCCCAGGCTCATATTGCTTTAGTTTACTTAATTGTTCACAGGAAATATTTTGATACTGAGTGGTAATCATGATTTACATCATACAAAAAATGCATTTTCCCCAATTTGCAGTCAAGTTTTTCAAATTGAAATCAAATAACAATGAATTTGAAAAGATTCTTGTATTTTCAGACAGTTTTGTGTATTTTTAGATTTTCCAATTTCATTAAAATGTTGTAAAATTTCCAGTTCAAAAGGCCCAAGCCACATTCCAGAAAGAGTGGAAAATAACTGTCTATAACAAAATACAAATACATGTATAGGTTCCACAAGTCTGTCATTTTATTTCTCTGCTGGTGGAATTTAGGAAATGCTTCAGTATAGATCTTATACTCTTCAAAAAGTACAATATTTGATCAAGTCATTGGTTGCTGTTTATGGTAAATCCTTGCACTTTTTGTGATATCTTCTGCTACATGTAAGAGATATTCTCAAAATCAATACAAATGGAAGATTGTTGCTCCTTCTATCTGCCATATATCACAAGTTTGTTGACCCTTCAATGTCTTCTTTATCGACATTGTCAAATAAAAAAAAACTTTTTTCGATTTTTTTCGTAATTTTGTATAGATGATAAGCATTATTACATGGATAACTGTATAAGTACCATAAACCAGAACTGAGATATTAGATATGAAACCAGCTAGTTTACAGATGATATCTGAAAGGTCATTTCTCAAAGGATGGAATAATACAAGTAGTTATTGATAAGTTGCCGCATGTAGCAGACATGTATAACCTTGCATGTTTCAAGTCATTCACCGATGAAGACACTTTGACTGACCTTCTTTATTGATCCTAAGGAAGAGTCCATTGATTTTCAGCGGAGGGATGAGTTGATGAAATTTTCTTGGCCAGTTATTGACATCATAATAATGATGTAAGTTCCTTCTTCAGATTTTGTCTCATTATTCTTCTATCTCATGTGTCCGTAGACTGTAATGTTCCTCCATTATAAATCACATCAGGTGGTCAGCATTGACCAGCGATGAGTGTCTGTCTTATGACATTTATTTAAATTATGTAAACAGCAGATAATGTAAGTATTAGGAGATTTGCTGTCTTTACATTATGAACTCTGAAAGACGTGCTAATGTATTACTTGTATACGCCAGTTGTTATGACAAAATTCCAGGAACAGAATACATTTCAATATGTCTGCCACCTTGTGTCTGTCACCTTTGTCATGTTTATTCTCATATCTCTGTTAATATATCGACAATCGCAGATCTATCAATAAGATCAGGAAATGTTTGTGTATGTTGATGTGATACATACAAAAGAGAATATATTATTTGATACAAACATCGAAATAGTAACCAGATTCTGCATTTGTATATTCCCCGAGTTTGACTTACGTTAATCTCTCATCATATGCGAGGATTGGATGTGTTCCGTGTTATGATTTGTGTCTGTCACCTGTCAAATGACAGACTGCCATATGTAAATAACTTCTTAGTGGTGGCGTAATGTGGATTTGGCTTTGGATTATAGAGATTGTTTTTAAACACAGAAGAAATAATGAAGAATTTTTGGGGTGATGTGTGAAGTTTTTTGTTTTCATTGTCGAGGCGTCACTTTTTGAGGAGGAAGCTTAGCTTCACTGAAGTACATGTAAGTTTAAATATCATTTGTTCTTCAACATTATCTCCATTATAATGCGAACTACAGGAGAACATGTGTGAAAAGAGCATATTATCAGTAAACGTACAATTGAAAAAAAGAATAAGATTTCTTCATTCCTGTATTAATATCAGTAGATAAAATTTTAATTTAATCTTAAATGGAAATTTAGAATCAGATATCAATTGTTTGTAGGATGCATATGTTCATTTAATTCTTTTGTTATGCCCTGCCTCTAGGTGAAAAGGGCAATGTTACCCTTGACCTTCCTTCATCCGTCATTTTGTCCTTCCATCCGATTTTCGTTTTTGCAATCTTACTTTAGTTAGCATCATCCAAATTTAATGAAACTCATACAATGGTAGAGCCACAAGAAAAAAGGTTCAAATTTGGACAGTGAGCCATTTACCATTCTAGAGTTATGCCCCTTTATAACTTAAAAAGTTGCCTAATTTTTAATTTTCACCATCAGTTAATGAAACTATTAAATAAATTTTTTGGCTTGCTTGCTCATTGCCCAGAGAAATTGTTGTAGATATATATATTATACAATTTCTGTCCAAGTCAGTACCTTATTTATTCTTTCATCCAAGGTCAAAATCACTTGTGAAATAAAAATGAACAAACCATCCATGCAATGAGTTTGGTTTTCACTAGTCTAGACAATAATGAAACAAAAATCATAATGCTAAACATTGTTTTATATTTATTTAACTGTTGCAGTTGTTTTATATACATTTGACTGTTGCAATATATATGCAATCATTTAACATTTGTGTCTGCAAAACTTTGTGAAATTTTATCACATTTTTATTCTAGATTCAGGAAAACCAAATAATGATAACAAGCTAAATTTTGGAATTCCATTAAACTATTCAGTTGACATGATACATATTCTTGTACAGTAATACAATGCATTATGTTAATTGATCATTAACATGGTAATTGCAATTTTGCTGTTGACAATCGTAGTGCATATTATGAATAAACAATAAGTTATACATGTACATGTGTATTTCCTTCTCCTGTAACTGATCTGTGTGTACAAGAGCTTATATGTTGTAAGCCAATAGATTAGACCAGACTTCCAGTAGCCATGTTATCTAATTCTTTTATTATATGTGTCTAATACTCTATTAGTTCTGGCTATCTGTTAGTATTAGGTGTAGAGACAGAATGCTCCATTAAATGTCAATGAGAGGTTCCTACTGGTGTTTTGTCTGTCTGCCATACTTGAAATTAACACACCTCCTTCACAAATTTATTTTGCTGGAAATATTAATATTTTATCAGGGATGTGCAGGTACCCCATAGATTTATTTTCAAATGAGTTGACTTACATGAATTTTTTTTTCATTATGCAAATATCTAACATACATGTAGATGTCATTTGATGCAAAAGTTTCCACCAAAAGTCATTTCATAGAGATGATTAAAACGAGAATTCATTATCGGGGTTGGAAGTCATAATTTAAATTTAAGGTATTGTATTTAAATTATTAAAATGCAATTAAAATGTCTGAAAAAATTTACTTTGTCCTAGATTTTAATCAGTGCAATAACATGTTTATGTTATTAGGCTAATCGTTGAAAGCACCTGCCATGATACATATTTTGTAGGATTATAAATTTATACATAATAGTATCGTAAATATAGTGCAGTTTACTGACACAACTCACTGACCTGACCAGTTACAAAACTGTTAGAATTATAGATAGAAATATTTTGGTATAGAGTGGGACCTGTCTTGAGAGACCACTTCTGGTGGAAGACCACTTGTCTTGAGAGACCACTGTGGAGGAAGACCACTTGTCTCAAGTGACCACTGTGGAGGAAGACCACTTGTCTTGAGTGATCACTCTGGAGGAAGACCACTTGTCTTGAGTGACCACTTCTGGTGGAAGACCACTTGTCTTGAGTGACCACTTCTGGTGGAAGACCACTTGTCTTTAGTGACCACTATGGAGGAAGACCACTTGTCTTGAATGACCACTGTAGAGGAAGACCATTTGTCTTGAGTGACCACTGTAGAGGAAGACCACTTGTCTTGAGTGACCACTGTGGAGGAAGACCACTTGTCTTAAATGACCACTGTAGAGGAAGACCATTTGTCTTGAGTGACCACTCTGGAGGAAGACCACTTGTCTTGAGTGACCACTCTGATGGAAGACAACTTGTCTTGAGTGACCACTGTAGAGGAAGACCACTTGTCTTTAGTGACCACTGTGAAAAAATTTACTTTGTCCTAGATTTTAATCAGTGCAATAACATGTTTATGTTATTAGGCTAATCGTTGAAAGCACCTGCCATGATACATATTTTGTAGGATTATAAATTTATACATAATAGTATCGTAAATATAGTGCAGTTTACTGACACAACTCACTGACCTGACCAGTTACAAAACTGTTAGAATTATAGATAGAAATATTTTGGTATAGAGTGGGACCTGTCTTGAGAGACCACTTCTGGTGGAAGACCACTTGTCTTGAGAGACCACTGTGAAGGAAGACCACTTGTCTCAAGTGACCACTGTGGAGGAAGACCACTTGTCTTGAGTGATCACTCTGGAGGAAAACCACTTGTCTTGAGTGACCACTTCTGGTGGAAGACCACTTGTCTTGAGTGACCACTGTGGAGGAAGACCACTTGTCTTGAGTGACCACTGTGGAGGAAGACCACTTGTCTTGAATGACCACTGTAGAGGAAGACCATTTGTCTTGAGTGACCACTCTGGAGGAAGACCACTTGTCTTGAGTGACCACTCTGATGGAAGACAACTTGTCTTGAGTGACCACTGTAGAGGAAGACCACTTGTCTTTAGTGACCACTGTGGAGGAAGACCACTTGTCTTGAATGACCACTGTAGAGGAAGACCATTTGTCTTGAGTGACCACTCTGGAGGAAGACCACTTGTCTTGAGTGACCACTCTGATGGAAGACAACTTGTCTTGAGAGACCACTCTGGTGGAAGACCACTTGCCTTGAATGACCACTCTGGGGGAAGACCACTTGTCTTGAGTGACCACTGGTTAAAGACCACTTGTCTTGAGTGACCACTCTGGAGGAAGACCACTTGTCTTAAATGACCATATTCCAAATACCATGAGGTTCAACAATCCTTCAAATAAAATTACTTATGAGAAACCATCTGACTTGTAAGATCACATTTCAGTAACCATAGGGTGGCTTTTCACAATATTATATCTATTCCATTTAAAGAAATATTATTTTACTGAATGTATTCAATAGATATAATCATCAATTCTAACATACGACTTACACCACCAGGCCAAAGTTGTTCAAAAATCATATTTATAGGGATGATTATTTCTTGAGATGTCATACGAAAATATGGCTGTAGATGTTGTTTATTACCAGTGTGTTGTTGTCTTATGCTATGCTGGAGTGTGTGTGTGAGTGTTTGTATGGAACCTATCTTGAGGGACTACGGTCAATCTTCCATTCAAATGTGGTTTCTCGAGACAAATGGTCACTCACAGGAGTTCAGGTCTCTCAAGATTTCACTATATACATGTAAGTATACCGTAAACTCAGATGTTTTCACTCCCGTTTAATTTTCATTAGTTTAGTCTTTAGATGAGGAGCTAATTTGAAATGAAAGCTAAATAATTGAAACATTTGGGCATGCATGCCATCCATAAGATTATGGCCATTAATAGTGTGAATTAAAGATGGGTTGAATATGTTGTCAGTCATAAAAAGATGAAAATATCCAGGTGCTAAAATTTCGGGATACGTGTATGTACAGTATATACATACCTCCATTCTGTGATTCATCTCTACAAATCAGGGGGGTTAATTTCACTTAATACTGTATTGACTTCAAAGGTTACAATGCATTGTTAAGTCAGATTAAATAATTTTGATCAGATTAAATTATTTATAATAATTTTGAATTGTTTTGACTGTTTCATACGATATATAATAAAGGTAATTATGGTGATCTTAAGGGATTAAGTAAACTGAGGTTAAATAGGGTCTGAAATTAAATGAAAAGTTATGTAGATGAGGATAATAAAATCAAGCGCAAAAGTTAGCGAAATTAACACAGAATTTATTTTGCAGCAGGACATTTCTGTACATTTATTGCAAACAATTATAGATAATGAGGACAATTTGTTTTTCATTTGAAGAAAACTTCAGAAATAAATAGGAATTTTTGCATATTTTGGGGGAAAATACAAGCCAGTTTTGCACTCAGAATGGGTCCTGTCACCAGACTCTAAAATGGCCTAGGAAAATCCCTGCAAAACCAAAGATAAAAATATTAATGTTCACTGGTAATGGATCTTTTACATTTTTATTTCGTTAAGTCGGAGATAATTGTGGTATTAATATTTATCAGAAATGTAGATAACAGAATCCAGTGATATGATACAGGTCGTGTATTTACACAGAACCATTAATACCTTCATGTATGTAGTTATAGGAAGATCAATTAAAATCATGTGCTACATACATTATTTAACACCCTGGTTGAAGTTTATTTTCAAACTCTACTTTTATGTTTATATTTGCTGTATAAAATCCATATTCAAAATCCATATAATCATACATTTATAAAGATCCAATTCATGTTTAAAAGATCTAAAGAAAAAATAATGTCAGGAAGATTTCGATAGATATTTGTATTATTACAAGAATTGTAAAATCCTGTTGGTGCCCCAAAGTTGATCATTTCTGGTGTTAAGCTGTCTTAACCTATACCTCAAGAAATACCATACTTTAAAGTTCTTGATACATTTTATTTCTTTAATTCAAGACAGCATTATTTTGTATGTGATATTCCAACTTACGAAACATTGATCAACACTTTTTTGTTGTTGGTCAGTTGTAGACTCAATGTCAACATTTTTTGATGTTATCTAATATTTGTGTAGTTCAAGGATTTTTTTGTACATAGTGGTTAACAGCATACCTGTTTAGATCAGGTGTCTGGAGAACAGGTAAGGCAAAACAAATTGATTTCGCTTAGTTGCATCACTAAAGATCCTGTGAATTTTTATGTGAATGGAAGTTTTATGTGTTGGTTAGCGTTATAAGTGTTTTTCAGTGTCAAGCCATCAGACAAAACAATGGGCTTGATAGTATAAGCAAGGCCGGCATGTGATCTGTATTCCACGGCTTTACCATGTAAGAATTAGTGACTTCCTGTACGGGTATTCTTTAGCAATTACACACAGAGTATTTGTGAGTCTAAATTGTGTTTATTATCGGTAACTATATTACTGCACAGATTTCCCACGAGGTTCAGTTTCTGGTGGAACACATTTTCATAAGGTAATACAAGTTAAAGTTTTACTAAAATTTTATGATAAAAACCAAAAACGTAGATTAACAGGAATTGTGCATGAGGACTTTCTAATGGTGAATATGATGTCCACCATTTCGATATTTATCTATATTGGCAGGTGCTTGTCTGTAGTCATTGTAAAAAGGTGTATTATATAGTTTTAGATCCATTCTAGGTCCCTGGTAAAACTTAACCCAGGCATTCCATTGTAGGTAGCTCTTAACCTGATACTGAAACATGTCCAATGGCTTTACAGGTAAAACATGCATTATTACTCTCATACAGGTAGACAAAAAATTTACCGCGGAGTTAAATTCTAATGCAGCCTTCACCTTATTGATTATAATAGATTGGTATTGATCACTAGAAAAGGTATTCTAGTATTAAAAATTACAGACAAATCGTCAATTAATTACCTGTGTGTATGTAGGTGTGCACCGAGGGTATTGATAGGGTGATATGAACGTTGTAATTTCATTGTCCTATCTTCTCAGATCTGTGTTCATGTACTTGCATTTTCCACCTCACTCAACATTTTTTTCTGTTTATACAGTGATGACATGTTTTTTATTTTTGAGAAAATCAAGCCCACTTACAATTTAATCAAACCCACTTACAATTTAATGACAATAGACCGAAAACCGTCCCCATGTAGATTGGCAAATTTCCCCATATAATGAGCTTATGTGTCGGTCAGATTAAAACCACGCAGAATAGAGCCATCCTGACCAGAGGTGATAAGCATTGTTATAAAGTGTGATGCTCTGTGCACTCTGCCCACACTGACTAATTGTAAACGATATTGTAATATATAGTGGTACCTTGTTCACTCTGCCCACACTGACTAAATGTGAAGGATATTGTAATATATAGTGGTACTCTGTTCACTCTGCCCACACTGACTAAATGTGAAGGATATTGTAATATATATAGTGGTACCTTGTTCACTCTGCCCACACTGACTAAATGTGAAGGATATTGTAATATATAGTGGTACCTTGTTCACTCTGCCCACACTGACTAAATGTGAAGGATATTGTAATATATATAGTAGTACTTTGTGCACTCTGCCCACACTGACTAAATGTGAAGGACATTGTAATATATATAGTGGTACTCTTTCCACTCTGCCCACACTGACTAAATGTGAAGGATATTGTAATATATAGTGGTACCTTGTTCACTCTGCCCACACTGACTAAATGTGAAGGATATTGTAATATATAGTGGTACTCTGTCCACTCTGCCCACACTAACTAAATGTGAAGGATATTGTAATATATAGTGGTACCTTTTGTTCACTCTGCCCACACTGACTATATGTGAAGGATATTGTAATATATAGTGGTACCTTGTTCACTCTGCCCATACTGACTAAATGTGAAGGATATTGTAATATATAGTGGTACCTTGTTCACTCTGCCCACACTGACTAAATGTGAAGGATATTGTAATATATAGTGGTACCTTGTTCACTCTGCCCACACTGACTAAATGTGAAGGATATTGTAATATATATTGTACTCTGTCCACTCTGCCCACACTAACTAAATCAGTAAATGTGAAGGATATTGTAATATATAGTGATACTTTACTATGCACTGACTAGACGTGAGGGATAGTGTCTTATGAAGTATTATAATCCATATATTCCATTGTTGATAGGGTTTTATGAGAGAGAGAGAGAGAGAGAGAGAGAGAGAGAGAGAGAGAGAGAGAGAGAGAGAGAGAGAGAGAGAGAGAGAGAGAGACTTACTGACTAACTAACACTACAGTATTCCTTTAGAATACTTTTGAGGTTCTTCATGTTACATTCATTGATAAAAACATCAAATTACTGGTTACAAAGCTTGTGAAGTTTTATCATAGTTGATATTTTTAATGTTTAGATAAATTGCTGTATTTATGTCTACCTATTAAATGAGCCTATACATTTTTTTTTCAAATGAAAGCAATCTTTTAAGATAATTATTATTATTGATTCCTACCTTTTATACAAATGTAAAATTTTGATGGTAGACATTATCAGTTCAAATCTGTATGTATATTTGCATGCCATCTTAACATTCCAGCATTTAAACCTGTTGAAATACCTGATATACTTATGTAGATATAGGTCTTATGACTCAAAACACACCAGCTTAGCATACATTTATAGCCAACTCATATTTACATGTGTTCCACAAAGAATAAAAAGAAGTTTTGGGGCTTAGGAGTATTAAAATTCTAGTCACAAATGTCATCCTTGCAGAGTGATGCTGCCATTTTGTTGGACAGACTCAGTTCTTTACCCTATATCACTTTTCTCATTTCTGTCATCTATAGTGATAAATGATAGATGACTTTAACCAATCAACTCAGCATATTAGGTCACCTGAGTCCAGCTTTCCTCCCCATGACAAAAACTGGCTGCTGATGTATAAGTGAGTGATTGTTGAGTCTGAGATAAAAACATACTGTAGTCTAGGTTAAGATGACATAACAGGAATACTTCTCTGAATACTATATGTGCTAACCAAGACAACCACTGAAGTATGTGTGTGTGTGTGTGTGTGTGTGTGTGTGTGTGTGTGTGTGTGTGTGTGTGTGTGTGTGTGTGTGTGTGTGTGTGTGTGTGTGTGTGTGTGTGTGTGTGTGTGTGTGTGTGTGTGTGTGTGTGTGTGTGTGTGTGTGTGTGTGCGCACATAGGCACATGCATGCATTTTTGTGTGTTTGAGCAGGCAAAGTGTATCAGGAATGTGTATTATTGCGAAAGTAAACAAAGGCTACCGTAATCAAAGTAATCAAACTGAAGTCAAAGTATAAATATAATTTTCTAATTGTTTCAAGAGGAGCTCAGTGTGCTCTCCTTCTGTTTTAAGGGGAAGGGAGGGTGAAGTCTCCATCATGAGTCTTCCCCAGAACATGTTTTCGAAATTTGCATAACAAAATAGATTTTATGCTACTTTTACCTCAGTTCAAGTCTGAATTCTTTTAAAGTTATTTGCCAATATATTTTTCAGATGAAGGCTAGAGTAACTGAACTTACACAGACTGTGGGCTATTGACTACATACATGTATATGTCTATGTGACAAGGTTTAAATCAATCATATATCGTAGTCAAATTTGGTACTTGTCTCCGAAATTCTCCGATATTTCATAAATGATAAGATGCTGTGGCTTCTTCTCATAGTTGAGTCATTGAATAACAGTCACATGTAGCCAACTGTGACCATTCAAGTACCAGTATGTATAGCTTGATTTCATACCTTTCAAAGATATCATAAAAATGTTTTTGTTTACTATTAAGGTAGAACGGAAAGGATAAAAGAGGAAGCAGTCGGTTTTGTTAATATGGGATCTGTTTTATAAATACCTTATGTAAATAAATTGTGGTTAATAGCAAGTTTCTGAACCCCATTTTTTATCCGGAGTTCAAACAAAATTCCACAGCTCATTTTAAACAAATTAGTATCACTATATGTTCCATTGTGTAGAACCTGTTATTGTGACTGTGCAGGTGCACAGTTACAGTAAAGCGCCTGTGTGTACACTTACAATTCAGTGGATTTAAGCAGATAATAACTTTAAGGGTGACATCACAAGCCTACAGGTATTTGTAAATGTCCTTGAACTTGGGGTTGGATATTGTATTTGTAATGGAATGTTAGTCTTGTCCAGCGACAAGGATTTGAGTCTAATTGTTTCTTTAGTGAGGACATGGAGAAAGAAATTTAATTCATTAATCCCTGAAAAATAATGGATTCTTCTGTAAATCAATGACTTAGACCAGACCAGATGTGTATTTTTGGGTGAATGAATAAGCTAAAATACCCCTGAAAAGTGATGGACTTCAACTATGTTTCTGGGGATTTATATCTTAAAATGTAGAATATTTGAAATTTAATAGATGTTGGTAAACAGAGCCTGTATAACCTGTATAAGGGGGAAATAACTCATAGTGTTAATATTGGCTAGGCTTACATTCTATATAAAAAAATCTGTGAATTTAAGAAAAATCTAATAAGCTTTTACTAAACCAACATATACATGTAAGTTATAAATCCAGAAAATTTCACTGGACTTCATTTTTGCAATACACAAGTTCTTAATTTATTCACGAAATGATATTTTCGCGATTTTGAATGCCCATTTCATCATACTAATATACTTCATTAGTGATAATTTTATTTTCTCGAGCGAGAGTTATTTTTACAAATAAAACTGGATTTAAAATATAGGTGTAATATATCATGGGATGTTTTTACATTACCTGATGTCATTTTTATACATTTACTGTATTTCTTTTCTTTTTTTGTTTTCATTTAATTTTACTATGTAAATCAGACATGTTTCCAGATTTTGAAAGGTGGACATAAGGCCATAATAAAAAAAATCCTAGATTCTCATCCCCGCCCGCCCCAATTTTCACGCCCGCCCCGATTTTTTTTATTTTTTAAATTTACGTTTTTAAACGAATACAGTCGACCGGAAAATATCCCGTGTCTTGTCCGATTCCGTTCCGTAATGTTCTGCTTCAGATGACTTCCGGTGGTTATTTTTATATTAAAAAGCAGACAACATGGTTTTCGTCGTTATTTCATTAGAAAATCTAAGACGTTAGCTGATTGGTTGATAATAACGCAACAATGAATATGCATTTACGATCAACCATTCAACGAACGTCTTATATTTTCTTCTGTTCAAAATGGAGACCGATGACGTGAATATAAAAAAACTATGTGTAACTAGAATAAACATCTCAGAGATATGGAATTATGTCATGTCATAACTTAATGACGATGGATTTATAAATCTTAAAGATCAAGTAAGCATACCAACAAATATCGGACGTCAGTGGTAAAGAAATATGTGGTTGAAATGATCGCTAAACTGCTGTGAAAATGGCACAGCATCTTGCTACGAAGAAAATATATGGGAGGACTTCTGCCCCGATAGTTCCGCCAAAATTTTCGGCTAGATAAGCAACAGTTACTGTTGGAAAAAATCAAAAAAACGGAACGTTCGTTTCATGTGACCCTAAATGCAAAGTTGGCGATATTGTGCTTTTTCTTGGCAACTATATTCAGTTTTCCCAGAACTCGGATGGTTCTGAAAAAAAGTTACAATGATCCTGTGTATTCTTATGTCTGCAGCATCAAAGGCAAACTATTTACCCGAGAAGCATAGCAACACAGTTAATGAAAAAATAAAGCTACAGAATGCGGCAGCACGATTTACCCCCCCCCCCCAAAAAAGCTACCCAAAAAGACCCCAAAAACATCCAAAAACAATTAAATCGAAATAAGTTTGCATCAATAATCATTTGAAATGCATTTTCTTCTGTATAAATCTTTCAGAGACAGCTAGAAATTAAAAAAATCAACATTTATCACTTCTCATGGAACTTGGATAAAACAGCATTATCAAAGTCAAAAACATCTACAGCCATTAGAAATATTCATCATATGATAATAAGATTACTAAAATCGTTCTGTTTTAAATGTTTTGTGTCATTTTTTGGGTCATTTTGGATGTTGTTTGGGGTAATTTTGGATGTTATTTGGGTCTTTTGGAATCTCGCTGCCCTACAGAATGACATTATTGATCGGCTACAAGAGCAAAATGTAGGATTTCTTAGTGCCAATGTTAACACTCTTGGTAGCCTACATTGATGAAAATCATCATACATTAGAAGGAATGGGATGCCATATACCAGCACCTCTTGCTCAATTGATTTAACGCAAGTAGGATTTCTTGTTTTTGACATAACATTGGTTACAATTTTGGTATCTAGTGATTCTAGTCATACATGTACAAGATATAAACATGAGTTTTTGTTTACATGAATGGCTTAACAGTGTCTTTTTTTTCACTGTTTTTTTTAGTTATATTCAGTGTCCAATTCCAGAAAATTAAAATTCGCCCCCCCGCCCCAAATTTTTTGAAAAAGTGGATGAGAATCTAGCAATTTTTTTATTATGGCCTAATGGCTTATATTTTTTTAATTTCTTAGATTGTAGATATATATCTATTCTTTGTAAAAAAAAAAAAAAAAAAAAAAAAAAAAAAAGCATATCTAGCAAATGTTGAGTCTCTATGATAAATAAAGCACTATATTTAATATCGTATTTGGACCCAGAATCAGCTAACGTTGTCAAGGTCAGTCGTATGTTTTAAAACTATTTCAACGCTTAAAGTAATCTGGGGACCTGTAATCACGAAGCTCTTTTGCTTGACTGTGTGAATTACGTTTTACGAATTTTTGATGATTTGATAAGAATGGCTTATTTTGTGATTAAATTCACACTGAAGGATTTCTTTGTTTAAAAATGTCAACAGATATTGAATCAATTTAACTGTGAACTGAAAAAGAGAAGTCTCAATTGAGTTATAAGCAGTGTGGTATTCAAGACCTGTTTTGATTAGTGTGTCAACAAGTTATTTTAATGTGTTTTTTCCTTGCCAGGTGTGATGGTTTATCTCGTAATTTTGTGCTATTTTCGCTGACCTAATTATTGACTTTCTAAAGTACTTATTGTTTTGAGTTATTGGTGCATACCGCTATATTTACATTGCATGCATGTGTGTGTAAAATAGAAAAATTCTCATCAAAACTTGACCCAAATATTTACCTTCTTGATTGGTAGGAAGAGAAAGATTCAGGTAAATGGAAAATTGAATCAATCTTTTTATCTAACATGTGGGTTTGACCTATATCTTATATTTTGGAGTTTTTCAGGATTTCATGTATACGGCATCATAACAAATCTTGTTTTAATTTTCAGTGTTTTTTTTTTAATTTAAGGTACAAATGTAGTTGGATAGACAGCATACATTTGTATATATATATCTGCCAATTTTTGTCAACTTAATTTATCAATTTTTAGGTCACCTGACCGAAAGGTCTTGGTGACCTATAGCGATCACTCTTCGTCCGTCGTCGTCCGTCGTGCGTTTACTTTTGAACATTTTCATCTTCTATTCAAAAACCAGTGGGCCAATTTCATCAAAACTTGGTAGGAAGTATCCCCATGGGAAGCTCCTTCAAGTTTGTGAATATAAAGGGTCAGACTCCTAAAGGGGCCCCATAAGGGCTCAAAAAGGGGTAAAATTAGGAAAATCTTTAAAAATCTTCTTCTCAAGAACTAACAATGGGAATGACTTCATATTTTGATATTTAGCATCTTTAGGGGGATGTTTACAAAGTTTGTGAAATAAATAATTATCTGATGAAAAACGGCCCCACTAGGGGGCGCTGAAATCGGGCAAAAATTCAAAGTTGTCAGATTTCAACCAAATTTGGTAGAAAGCATCCCCAGTAAAGGCAATCAAAGTTTGTGTAGAAATAAAAGGTTCTGATCCTTTGGGGGCCAATAAGGGGGTAAAAAGGGCCAAATATTGAAATCTTCTTTAATGGACTTCTTCTCAAGAATCACAAGGCCAATTTCAACCTAAGTTGGCAGGAAGCATCTTCATGTGAAGATGTTTCATGTTTGTGAAAATTGTGGAGTTATGTCCCCTTAGATCCTCCAAAGCAGCCTAAAAGGGGTAAAATAAGGAAAATGTTTAAAAATCTTCTTCTCAAGAACCAACAATGGGAATGACTTCATATTTGATATTTAGCATCTTTAGGGGGATGTTTACAAAGTTTGTGAAAAAAAAATTTATTTGATTAAAAACGGTCCCACCAGGGGGCACTGAAATCAGCCAAAAATTCAAAGTTGTCAGATTTCAACCATATTTAGTAGAAAGCATCCCCCAGTAAAGGCAATCAAAGTTTGTATTAAAAAAAATATGATTGTGACTCTTTGGGCCCCATAAGGGGGTAAAAGCGGGCCACATATGGAAATCTTTAATTGAATTCTTCTCAAAAATCTGTTGGTCAATTTCAACCTAGCCAGGCAGGAAGCTTCCCCATGTGAAGACCCTTCAAGTTTGTTAAAATTGTGGAGTTATGCCACCTTAGATCCTTAAAAGGGGCCTTAAAGGGATAAAATTAAGAAAATGTATAAAAATCTTCTTCTTAAGAACCAACAATGGGAATGACTTCATATTTGATATTTAGCATTTCTAGGAGGAGGATTACAAAGTTTGGAAATGAATAAATTATTTGATGAAAAACGACCCCATGGGGGGGGGGGGGGGGGGGGGGGGGGGGGGGGCGCTAAATTTATGTTGTTAGACATTATTCAAACACAATTTTGCAGTCCCTAAAGAGTCTTGCATGATTCCCTTTCTTAAAGTTGGCCTTAACATGTCAATCACTTAATTTAAGCGATTGTTGCTCTTTTACTCAGGTGACCGTGAAGGCCCTTTGGGCCTCTTGTTTTTTGTTTATGATAATGTACAAGGGTAGAATTTTAGCATTCCTGTCTCACCAGTAAGCTGGACTGGTGAAAACAAATTTTACTAGCCCTAGGACAAATTCACTAGTCCAAAGTGGTGTGAGGAATTACCAAATTGGCACATACTTACAGCTAATGTACTGAAATGGTTGTTTTAGTGTGCTATCTTTTTTTGTGTTTTATATTCTCATGCGTCAAAGTGATAGTACTGTTGAGATATGGCAACAAACCGAACTCTAAGCAGGTGCCTGTCTGTTGGCATAGGACATGTTGCCATTGGTGCAAATGTACTGGTACTTGCCAGTCTGTTTCTGTCAATGGTAAGTGGCCAATGATTCACAAACTTAAAATGAATTGTTAAGTTCTACACTCACAATAATATTCCACCTATAATTTCACTGTTGGGATGTAGATCATCTTTCAAGGTGTGATATGAGTATAGGTTCTATGATTAACACAGGTGTTCTTTTTACTAATGAGCAGGTACAAGGTGAAATCACTAGTCCATGAATGGGAGACATAAATGTGATTTATTTCAACTTTTTAAGGACAAGTATGCATGTTTTGTGAAGTTGGATGATTTTACAGAGATTGATAACTCTCTTATTGAATTCAGTTGACAAACGATCATCTTCATGTATGTTTTTATCTATATTCTCATTACTTATGTTACCTATATATTGGCAGTGCTTCAAAAGATTGTGTGTACTTTTTCAGAAGACAATACTAACTTCTCCCTCATGTCAGTTTATCATGTAATATTGGGATGGTGTACAATTCAGTAAACATCCTTTATAGCTTAAACTTTGATTGGTCAAAATGATTTTTAGGATCGTCTTTTTTTTTTCCCCATTGTTTTATATTGGCTATACCCAAAAAATGAGTTAATATACAATGTATAGTCACAGATTTTAAGGGAGTCATTACAAGTTTTTACTTTAGAGCTAAAAAAAAAAGCATGGTTCCTTCTATTATAATAGGTTTGATTATATTTTTCTTCAGTTTGTCTCCAGTGGAAAAATGAAAATCTGAATTTGTGTTTAACAGTTGTTTTTACTTTGAAATCTTTATCATTAGAGCAGTGCCTAGAAAAACTTAATGAATTGCTAAGTGACACACTGTGTGTGTGTGTGTGTGTGTGTGTGTGTGTGTGTGTGTGTGTGTGTGTGTGTGTGTGTGTGTGTGTGTGTGTGTGTGTGTGTGTGTGTGTGTGTGTGTGTGTGTGTGTGTGTGTGTGTGTGTGTGTGTGTGTGTGTGTGTGTGTGTGTGTGTGTGTGTGTGTGTGTGTGTGTGTGTGTGTGTGTGTGTGTGTGTGTGTGTGTGTGTGTGTGTGTGTGTGTGTGTGTGTGTGTGTGTGTGTGTGTGTGTGTGTGTGTGTGTGTGTGTGTGTGTGTGTGTGTGTGTGTGTGTGTGTGTGTGTGTGTGTGTGTGTGTGTGTGTGTGTGTGTGTGTGTGTGTGTGTGTGTGTGTTGTGTTTGTGTGTGTGTGTGTGTGTGTGTGTGTGTGTGTGTGTGTGTGTGTGTGTGTGTGTTGTGTGTGTGTGTGTGTGTGTGTGTGTGTGTGTGTGTGTGTGTGTGTGTGTGTGTGTGTGTGTGTGTGTGTGTGTGTGTGTGTGTGTGTGAGAGAGAGAGAGAGAGTTTTAGTTTTAAACTTAAAAGAGTTCTATAAGACAAACATTCAGTTAGGAACCAAAGTAAAGTAATATAAAGAAAAGTTAAGATAAAGACGAGGTCATCATATTTGATAAAATATAGACAAGGTCATAATGGTTATTAATGGTTATCCTGGGTTCATATGTTATGATATTTACTGACTTTATACTCAGTTCATATGTTATGATATTTACTGACTTTAAACTGGGATCATATGTTATGATATTTACTGACTTTATACAGTTTCATATGTAATGATATTTGCTGACTTTATACAGAGTTCATATGTTATGATTTTAACTGACTATATACAGGGTTCATATGTTATGATATTTACTGACTTTACACAGGTTCATATGTTATAATATTTACTGACTTTCTACAGAGTTCATATGTTATGATTTTAACTGACTATATACAGGGTTCATATGTTATGATATTTACTGACTTTCTACAGAGTTCATATGTTATGATTTTAACTGACTATATACAGGGTTCATATGTTATGATATTTACTGACTTTCTACAGAGTTCATATGTTATGATTTTAACTGACTATATACAGGGTTCATATGTTATGATATTTACTGACTTTATACTGGGTTCATATGTTATAATATTTACTGACTTTATACAGAGTTCATATGTTATGATATTGCTTGCCGTTAAGATACATCAATTGAAGCAATTCAATTATTTATATCTTATTGATAACTATCACTATCAGTGTCAATTGAATGTTTGATAATCATGTTTTGATCTATTTTTAGATCTAATTTTGTTTTGACCGATTTTGAATATGACTAAAAACATTTTGACCTATTTTTAAAGCTAATAATGTTTTGATCTATTTTTGAATCTAATAATGTTTTGATCTATTTTTAAATCTAATAATGTTTTGATCTATTTTTAAGTATAATTATGTGATAAAGGTGTTAATTATATAATAATAGACTGTTTATTGGTGCTTTGCCAGCTACAATAATTTTGTGTTGTGTCCATCTCCCTTTCTATCTTTCCGTATTTTTGTGGTCCGTTTTCATGACCTGGGGTCATAATGCATTCCCTTTCGGGTCACAGGCTTAGTCTCCAAATCCTGACAACTGTTTTGGGATATACATGTAAGTTGCACATCCCCACATTACCATGTAAATAGGTTAAGTGTCATTAAGTGTTTGCAGAAGACATATGTCATACCTAGGGTCAGTTATTTTCTGCGATCGCAGAATCGTGGACAGAATCGCGGACAGAATCGCGGAATCGACAATCTGAAACGGAATTCGCGTTTTTAAGAAATCTTTAAAAATTCCAACATGAGATAGATGTTATTAAATTGTGAACTAGGGTGCTATTTCTGTGTGTTATAAACTTCAATTCTTTGTTTATTTAAAATATTTCATCACATAATTTTACATCAATTGCTATTTTATCCCATAGATTTATTAGCCTTCATTTACACATTGAAAGATATGGGCAATCATTTCCATTGTCATAATATCAGTACTGACTGACATCTGATGATCTGGTGTCTTCTAAAACAAGAATAACTTTTATTTGATATCTTGAATTAGCTTTTCATAATGTTTATTTCAGTTTCTGAAAAAATATACCAATGTTTATAATTCATAGTAAAATTTCACAATGTACAATCCATCCTAACCGCTCGATTGACAGCCGGTTTTTGTTACCAACACAAACACATGTTCACACCTTGACGTTTTTGACAGCGAGCTACGATGGCTGAAGACACATGTATGTAAAAAGAGGAGACTTCCTCCCATTTAAAAAATAAATACATCAGCACGGGTTGATAGTTTCCATGGAATCTTTATGAGGATGGTGACGTTTATTTTTGCAAATTTTATCAGCATAGTATAGATTACGCTAATGTTGATACAATAAATTAAAAGACTAAAAATTAAATACATGTACATGTAGAACTATATTATAAGTTTATTTGAAATAAAAAACACCAAATAAAACATCACAGACTTGTTCTAAGTTAGGTGATAAATTCAAGCAAAAATATGTAATTAGAAATTACCTGTACAATTTCCAACAAAACTTGTTACCTACATGTATATGAGTATAGACCTACAGACTTACAAATTATTTATCAAATATTTTAAAATTATAAAAACATACAGTGTTGCATATACATGTATATGTTTTATTTAATTCCCTATTTAAATCTACCATTAAATTGGTGTGGCAGAATATTGAAAGTATGATTATGAGTCTGTACTGTTAAATATTTTTCATCTAAAGTATGTTTTTAATTCTTTTTTTTTATGAAAACAGAAAAAAAACGGAATTCACTAAAACTGAAAACAGAATTGAAGCAAATCTGAAACGGAAAATCACTGGCCCTACATGCCATTGAGGCTTCTTTATAGGTGCACTATCACCTTATTTCATAAAAATATATTTTTTTATTTTTAATTTATCAAATATACATACAGGTTGGACCTAAATGGGAGTTATAAATATTGAGTTTAAGGTTGGAATACTTGGAGATTGGTCATTATCTGACTCTTGTGCCCTCCCCCCTCTCCACGTGTTTGCTATGGCCCTGGGTTTGATTATTGGGATAAATATGGTAGATGATTGTTTGAATGTTGTTGAACGCCACACTCAACAGTCTTTTGCTCATAGGGTATGTTTTAATGGATGAGGAGAGAACCCGTTTTAATGTACCCGCAAAGAAACTTGCAAACTTACTCACAAGATCATCGTAGATACCCGAGCTGACTAGATATGAGAGACTTTGTGATTTAAAGCACAATGCTCTAACCACTCTGCCATAGAGGCCGCACGCATAAACCACATACACATATACAGTGGAACCTCGAAATCAAGACCGCCTAACTGATCGACTCAAACTGTTCTTATTAGTGAGTTGGTCTCTTATGTGAGGTTCTGTACTTGTTAAATATTTATCAAGAGACTGGAAAATTGTGGTCTGAATTGTGAGGTGGTCTTGTAAGTGAGGTGGTCTTTATGTGAGGTTTCACTGTATACTGCCATATATTAAGTTACATGTATTTTATCATTAATTTTGTGTACAGATCCAGAATGTCTGCAATGTTCTCTCTTCATCAGATAAACAATCAAAAGGAACAGTGAATTCTCTTTGGTAGATGATCATTTAAAGACTGAGTTATTTTAATAGATAACTCTAAATTCTCAAAATTTTATTTTGGCAAAGCAAACATTTTAAAGCATCCTTGTGTGTAGCTTGTATTATTTTTATTTTGTAGATGAGAATTATTTTTGATAAAAGTATAAATTTTTGGTTTATTTATCTTTTAAGTTTTCAACTGATAACAGGACTTACAGAGAGCAAGCAAGATTTCCACTATTTTTATCCGTTATTTGCAGTAGTGGCTTATGTATGTTGGTAAATGTTTCAAATAGAAATTTGTTATTCTAAAAGATCTAACTCCCATATCTCATCATTAGAATGAATGTAGATCATATGTTTCCATATCTCTGTATGTATATGCACACATATGTCCATGCCAAATTAGTTGTTGCTATCCTTGATGGTTTATTGATGAAGTAAGAAGATTGGAATGACAGGGATTGGAATTGTGAAGAGTTATGTATGCGATTGTAGATCTGGCAGTTGTTATAAGTCAAACCTATTCTCTAGATCTGGCCAAGGTCACAAAGCCATATAAGTATTTGAATTCTGTATTGAATTTGGATACTGGAAAAATTCGATTTTGGATTAAACGTATGTTTTTACTTGATGAGTTCAGCACGACTACATCTAATTAAAGTATTACGTAAATAACTATAAAATACTGTAAACAAATATATTACTGCAGTGGTTTTATATAGTTGATAATGATATTAGCAACTCTTGAACCGTCTCAGACAAAATAGCCATTTTTTACCCTGGGAATACTATTTTTTTTAAAACAGAGCAATTAATGATATTGTTACACTTAAAAAATAAAAATATTTAGTTTTGTTTGGTGTTTCTCGCCACACTCAACAATTTCTCAGTCACAGGTACGAATGTTGGAGGAGAAAACTTGGGTATTATCTCCCCAGGAAGAGACCACCAGCCCTCCGCCATTGAACTGGCAAACTTTCTCACAAAATTACCTTGGGTTCCAGCAGGGATCCACACTGATAAGAGGTGAAATAATTCACGGTTTAAAGCGCGGTGCTCTAACCAATCAGCCACAGAAACATTTTGATATAGAAAAAGTGATAAATGAAATTTTTGTAATTTTCACCAAAATAGTCAATGGTAGACATTTACCCTAGTACAAGATATTTTATAAGACATTATCTTTGGCATTTTATGTTAGTCTATGGTAGACATTTTATAGTACAAGATATTCTATAAGACATTATCCTCGCCATTTTATGTTAGTCTATGGTAGACATTTACCCTAGTACAAGATATTCTATGAGACATCATCCTCGGCATTTTATGTTAGTCTATGGTAGACATTAACCCTAGTACAAGATGTTCTATAGGACATTATCCTCAGCATTTTATATTAGTCTATGGTAGACGTTTACCCTAGTACAAGATGTTCTATAGGACATTATCCTTGCATTTTACCAACTGTAGAAAAATTAGCATTTTATTGTTCTGTGAAAATTTGACATAAGAATGGGATCATTACATGTATGTGAGCCTTTGGCCGAGTATAAAAAAAAAAGACATTAACCGGGGTCTGCAAATATTCTCCCTATATTGGCTGTGTTGAAACTGTTCGTTTGTGCCTGATGCCTAAAAACTTGAAAAACCTAATGCTTAAGTTAATAAGAGTAATCATGATAGAAATACTGCAGTATCCACCGTCTTGTATTAGACTTGTTGCCATGAACTTTAAAAATTAATATCTAGATAATATTTTGAAATACAAGATACTAACGTCACTACTGTGTCACAGTGACATACATGACACATCTGGAATAAAATGACCTTAAAAACAAACACAGTGCTGGTATGGCACAAGTCAGGGATTGTCCACACTGTTTCTTGTAGCATTGCAGAGCGTTATTCCTAATATATATATCAACATCCTGCAACAGTTCTGTGTACCATCTGTTTAGTCTTGAGATATATATTGTCAGCCTTCAAGCTACTTCAGCTCTAAGTTTTTGGTCATTATAACCTTACCATGCCTGGGGAAGGTTGTAAATTATCCGGCTGTTGTGGAGCACAGTTTTTATTGTTCAATTTTTAACATCTCTTGTTAAAATATTCTGCGGATGAATGAACATCATTGAACCTGTGTATGGTTCTCGTTACTGTTACTTTCTGTATTTAACACAGTTTGGTTAAACAGTTTTTTTTATTTAAATCGTGTTATTTTGTGTTGTAAACCGTGAAATACTTCAATAGCATATCTGTGGTTTTCGGAAATGGTAATGTTTAAAATACATAGGGATCTGGTTGGAGATCAGAGAGCTGTTGGGAAGAAAAACTATATAATTTGAAGAGCATATTGACACAAGATTTATCATCAACAAAGGGCAGGAGTTAAGTACAAAAACATGTGTGAATAGAGGAACATTCCAATATTTAAGTGCATACTCTGTGACCTCTGACCTTTAGTGCAGAAGTAATTGTAGAAATCCAATACACAACAAAAGTATTTTCTCTCAGAAAAACATCAAAAGATCTCTGCTTGAGGTATCGGCAGATGAGGAAAACAAAACTTCGTAGGATTAGCAGCTGAAAACACGTAGGTAAATAAATATATGTGGGAAATTTATAGTTTAGAATGATCTTTTGTAGCACAATTTTTTGTGATTTTCTTTTTACCTTATGTTAGTTTAACTTTATGATATTTACATGTGTATTTTTAGAATTTAAACATGATTTAAAGTAGAGAAAAACCTGGAGTGTATAGAGAGTAAAGGTCCAGCATTAGACTGCAGGTGTTTTTAAAGTTTTGATTTGAAAATGCAGAGATTTCTATTTTTTTGTTTGTGATATTCAAGATGTATTGCATTTTTTCACTGGATTGCAAAACATACCAGTCAGTGAATTTGCCATATATGTCCATCCATCCATCTGTCTGTCTCTTTTTGTCTGCCTACCTGTCTGTCTCTGCCTGTCTACCATTGTCTGCCTGCCTGTATGTCTGTCTGTCAGTCTACATGTCTGTCTCCATCTGCCTGTCTGTCTGTCTGTCTGTCTCTACTATGATCAACAGTTTGGTCTAGCTGTTTTGTTTAGCTCTGTTTAGAGTATCTGTAAATTTTACTTGATATGATAGAACACGATGACCATTGTTATATTGACCTTTACCTTTGACCTTTGAAATACAGTAAAACCTGCTTTAGCCACCACCAGGTCACAAAGACCATTTTTTGCTGTCCCCAGTAGTACCATTTGTGTACAAATCAACCTCTATATAAAGACCACATCCCTATAAAGACCGGGTTTCTTGTGTTCCTAAAGAGGTCGTTATATACAAGTTTCACTGTACAATGCTTTGTAGTTTGGTTATATGTGGTTTCTTGTTATTACTCTTGCATAACTAACCACAATCAGAATATAACAAATCTTTGGTATGTATCATGTATCTGATTATATTACTAAGAAGATTTCAGTATAAAATATGATACACAGCACTGTCTATATTCAAATTTTGCATATCATTCCAACCCCATTTGACTCCATCTTTATCACTCTTTCATCTTATATTCTTGGCATTCCCTTTTTTTTTTTTTTTGATGATTCGTGAATCAAATTGCTTTACTTGATCCTATCCCATACTTAGTTATAATTATCTTTTTTCAATTTTGTTTAGATTAGCCTCATTAGTATATTTAAAGGTAACCTGCCTCATGTTAGAACTACAAAGTATAGATAATATTCTTATTGTCTATTATTAGAGTAAAATGAAGTTTAATATTATTAGATAACTACAAAATAAGTTTAATAGTTTTTATGCTGTTAAAACGATATCATTAATAATTTAATTTACCAAACCATGCCAGTACTTTAGATATATGTTGATGTAGATGGGAGATAAATGAAGTTGAAAATCAATATTTTGGGGATTCACAATCAGGAAGGAGCTGTTTGAAATTTGTCTGATTTAAACTCAGTTTTAACTCATCAACCCCTGTACTCATTTTTGGACTCACCCATTTCAAAGAAAGGTTATGTCCACTGAAAGAATCCAGTAGTGTATGATCTCAAATTCAAATTTTTAAATAATTTTACATGCAATATCAACTTGTTCACACCTGAATTATGACAGTAGATCATACTATCTATTGATCTGGGTGAGTCTAAATGTGACCACAGGGATTGATGAGTTAAAAAAAGATATATGTATTTCAAGAAAATATAGCAACATATTGACTCATTTTTCAACACCTGGATTGGGGCCTACCAAACAGTTCATTTCAATATACATTTGTAAATGGCCTTATGTGTTTTAAATAATGTATGTATGAACACTGACCTTCACCTGACATTTTGACATAGATGGAGTTTCCTTGTTTTACAGGTACTGACATAAAAAACCCATTAGATCATTGACTTTCGTCTGTTGACTTATATGGCTGTTTTCTTAGAGAATCGCAAGTTGAAGTGTGTAAAAATTTTGTGTTTTAAAATAATTTTTTTTTGGACGAGCTTAGAGTGCACACAGAGTTCAGGATTCAAGTGGAAATCAGTGACAGGTAGAACATGAACATACCAGCTCAGTCATGGGCGAGAAATGATCCCTATCATGACTTTTAAAAATTATATTGAAATAGATGCTTGTTTTACAGAGGGAGACCAACACACACGTTCCTTGGGCATGTCATTGATATATATGATATTACAAAAACGTTCTTAATAGTTTCATTGTGGTGATGAAAGTTGAATTAATGACGTGTTATTTTTTTTTCTTATTCAATATCTACACATGTTGGTTTGGTAAACATAGCTACAAGTTATGAAGTATAGAGTTTCTCTAGCATTATTGGTCATATTATTACATCTATAATCATTACAACTGTACTTGTTAAACTGTTATGTTGCAACTCTGATAAAAATTGTGGTTTATAATCCATTGTTTATATTGGTATTCTGTTTCTGATATCGGAAATTGTGATCGGGAGTGGCAACAAAATGTAAATTTGTTATGTCATTGAGGCTAATTTAATTAAATATGTCTGGGTATTAGGTATCCTCCTAACATCAACATGTCTGTTTACCAGGTATCCTTCGGAAGTAGGTATGTCTGTTAATCAGGTATCCCTCAGACATGAATATATCCAGATATTAAGGTATCCTTTTGACATAAATATGTCTGTTGGTGTGGTATCCTTCGGAGGCCGAGCTGTGACATCGCTGTGACATCAGAGTAATGGCCACTTTATGGTCATCTTTATTTTAATGTTGTTTTAATTTCAATTAAGAGTTTTCTCCATGCTGTATATGTTTCAAAGTAGAAGTCACCAAAATCTATGATTTTCCATGATTACCTGACACCCTTGTCTGATAGGCCTCTCCTCTAAGTAATATGATTCTTATTTTGAATTTCCTGTTTTAAAACAAGAACTTTCAATACAACTGTGTTTCAATTGGGTAAAATCCCATTGTGAGAAGGAGGGTTACTATATAACCCATATTGAGCAAGCCAACATTTATTGACTAACCTTATTCCTCCCACCAACCCCACCCCATCATCCAAAAAACAATTACCTCAATGACGATTTAAATTAACTATGACTTTCCAATCCTACACTTGATTAGAATGGTTACATGGTTAAACAAGACAGTTGATGTTAGAAATCAACTGATGTTTTATTTTTCAAATACCTGTTTATTGTTTATTGTTGTCTAACGTCCCACTCAAGAAGATTTCACTCATATGGAGACGTCACCAAATGCCGGTGAAGGGCTTCAAATTTTGGCCTATGCTCGGCACTTACGGCCATTAAGCAGTGAGGGTTCTTTAACGTGCCGACACCTACTGTGACATGGGAACTCCAGGTTTTACTTTCTCATCCGAAAGACAGGAACCCAACCTGTCGCTGGCGGGACTCGAACTCGTGACCTCACGATCCAGAGTCGAGCATGCTACCGACTTCAAATACCTGTAGATACATATCTAGGCTGTCATGATAGGAATGTATGATGTTGAAGTTGGTACATAACCATCGGATATGATCGGAATGTTACTTGTATTCTGAATAAAAATCACCATGAAATAATCATAAAATTGTCATCCTGAATGATAAAACCTCAAACGGAAATTGTATATCCAACAGAAATTTGAAAAATGTACAAAATATTATTACATTATTTTTTCTTGGTTTGTCTGAAACATAACATTCCATTGTAAACAGGCCTGTAAGAACACACTAAATTTGGTTTTCAATCGAAATGAAAACAAAAATGTACAGGAATCTGGTTTAGAGTCATTGATTTTATAATTAAGTGGACAGTATGCAGATTAAGGTCATTTAACTAATTATTAAGACAGGTACGGTATGTTGCCTGATGTTTCTTTACATGTAACTAATTTTATTTTATTCTTCAATTATGTATATGTTTTGAATTTGTGTTTCTGGGCAGATGTTTTCCCCAAATATCAAATTATCCATGTTATAAGGGCCAACTCAATGACTCCAGGGACCATAAAATACTTTGTGAGACTTAAGTGGATTTTTAAAAGTTTTAGGAGATACATGTACTGATGAGTATCTACTGATTTAACTCTCATAAAGACCACAGTTTCAGACATAAAATTTTGTTTTTCCCAAACATACATCCCCTGCAGGTGGAAAAAAGAAACACAGATAAATTGATTTTAAATGAATCTATGTTTACATAAAAATTTAAAATTAATTGACATAGGATGCTTCATCCTGTTTAAAGACAGAGGTTACTAAGAACATTTTTAGTTTTTACAAACGTTTGATGAAACACGTGGTTGAAGAATTGACACTTCTGTCATCGATCTCAAAACATCAATTTTATTTTCTCTGATGTGTAAACATGTATGTGTGCACCTTTCTCTTTCCATACAGTGCTAATTTATTCCTATAACGTAAATTAAATTTAGAAGGATGATGTATACCTGGGCAGTTGAGGTACAATGTGTGCGCTGCCAGCAAATTTAGACGGGATGATAGTGAAATTTGTCACTGTCAGGACTGGTGAAGGTTATAAGACATCTCATATTACATGTAAACTTCATTATTATTCTTCAAATTTACAAACACAGAAACATAAAATTTAAGATATGACGACAATCAAATTACGTGACGTTAATTATGAACTAAACAGCTGTCTGGTCAACAACCATGTTCCTCGGTTAATTCACGTAACACCACAGAAACCTGTAATATTCAAAGTGTAGTAAATAAGCTTTTTCAATGATAAATAATCATATGCATGTATAAATTAAATATTTTTAAAAATCCATAGTTTTAGTGTTGAGGTAGGTTCAGTTCCTGAAGTTATTTTCATATATGAATGACATATACCACTAATTGAATGTCAACAGAATTATCATAAGCTTTTTACATATTATGTATTTAAAAATCGATATTTGTGAAGATTGTCAATTTCTGAAGTAACTTGTAAATATTGCCGATTAGCATATTGTAAATACCAGGTCTATCGACAACAAGAGCTGGACATCCTGATATGTGGGCGACAATTGAAGGACTATTTTTACTACTACATGTAGATGACATTGGAACACAGGTATCATATATTAAACATACACTGACCTCATTTATAGATTTAATTTTTGCCAACACTGTTCCGCATTCATCAGTTGAAAATTTTATTTGTGTAGTATTAATGACCCTTCCTACTTACCTGGAGAGTGTTGTTGTTTACGGTTCAGGTGTATTGTGGTACAGGCTACGTGAATGAGCTTAATCATTTGTATGTAGTACAGTCATTTATGTTCATTCACTTTCGATAGAGGACATATTAAATGGGAAGTTAACACCTTGCTTTTTGTATCACGATATTTCTATGGATATTACTGTTTTAAAATCAGGTACGGTTGTTTTAGATCAAAAATTGTTTATTACCTTTGAGACTTTATATCATAGTTAATTTTTTCCTGATAAGAAAATCCAAACATTTTTCACTTTCATGATGAATCATGTAGGTTTATTTCCACAACAAGATATTCATATCACCCTCGAGATTCTAAAAGATGGAAAGAATGTTTTTTACTTATGTAAACAGACTTTTGTTACTACCTTGACTAGAGTACATGTTTTAAGCCATGGATGTGATAATAAATCGACAATTTGAACAAAGTGATGTTTATATGGAAACCTTCTCTCAAACTGAAATAACGGGATGATGATGTAGATAAAACTAGTAAAAACTAGGGTTATTGGTGAATTTAAATATAAAGCATTCGTTAGTGAGAATAAGTTCTGTTACCTGTGTAGTATATTTGCTCATTACTATGTTTAACGTGTAGATCATCACTTTATTTTCAATTTGATGGACATAAATTAACTTTTAGAAGTACGGGAGATCATTAAAACACTTGGTTTTTGTTCAAGAATACATGACAAATAGATTTGTACAAGTGCCGTCTTTACACTGAGATATGCGTTTACAGTGGTGATAATATATGTATTATGTATTGAGATATAGTGTAAGTTTACAAACTTGTTTTTCTTTATGTGGCTCAATTAATTCTGCATTCTCAGGTTCAGTATTTTTGTTATTGCATGGTTTGATTGTCAGTTAGTTTTTCACAATCTCGCTTCCTTCATGACACCGTCCTCTGTAAGTTTTAAATGAAATTATTTTTGTTCATGTTGTCAAAACAGATTTTTACATGATATCAATTCTCTATAAATTATCAATGTTTTACTTTTTAGTATAGAACATGGCAAACGTCTTGATCAGACAGGACTTAATTCTTAGTCATAGTGTAAAAAAACAGGGCAGACTTCTTAGTTTATTTTTAGATATAGGACTCATTCTAAGTACAATAGACCCTTTCACAACATAGGCCCTGTAGCTTTGAGGGGATAAATGATACAGATACCGTCAAAAATATAGAAGTCATTATAGTAACTGATCGTTTCTTGACGTTATTTTCTGGAAATCTGTATCATTTATTCTCTCAAAGTTACAGGACTGCAGTTATCGTGAAGGGTCTATAGCATGGTTTTTTTTATCACTGCACAGTAAGTACATTGCTCACATTTAGATGTAAAACCGTAGCTTACCAGTTAATCTTTTTTCAATGTGAGACATGTCTAATTCTCAGTGTAACTACATGGCTTGATTCTCATTGTAATTTGGCTTACCAGTTAATCTTTTTTCAATGTGAGACATGGCTAATTCTCAGTGTAATTACATGGCTTGATTCTCATTGTAATTTGGCTTACCAGTTAATCTTTTTTCAATGTGAGACAATTCTCAGTGTAACTACATGGCTTGATTCTCATTGTAATTTGGCATAATTCTCATACAGTAAAAGAATATGACTTGATTCTATAAGTAATAATGGCTTGATTCTCAGTGTAATGTGACTTAATTCTCCTGTAACAACAGGGTTTGATTCTTGGCATGAATGCTAGGTTTGAGTCAAAGTGTAAAAGATATGCTTGATTCTCAGTGTAAAGGATAGGTTTGATTCTCAGTGAAAAGACTAGGTTTAAGTCTTAGTGTAAAGACAAGGTTTGATTCTCAGTGTAAAGACTAGGTTTGAGTCTAAATGTAAAGGCAAGGTTTGATTCTTAAAGGCTAGGTTTGTGTCTAAGTGTAAAGGTTAGGTTTAATTCTCAGTGTAAAGGCTAGGTTTGATTCTCAATGTAAAGGCAAGGATCATTTCTCAGTGTAAAGGCTAGGTTTGATTCTCAATGTAAAGGCAAGGATCATTTCTCAGTGTAAAGGCTAGGTTTGAGTCTAAGTGTGAAGACTGGGTTTGGTTCTCAATTTAGTAGCATCAGCAATATTTCCATGTCTTATCAACATTTTCTCAACTTCCCATCGGATGTTAATCTAAACAGGTTTAGATTAATGTTATACATGTATTACAGTTTCCATGGAAATGATGATGAATGTTGTAACGATTACATTTTGTATGATGTAAGTACCATTGTTTGTCTTTTTGTTTTGAGGGTTTGGTAATCCTCGCACAGCATACCAACTCTGATGCCTTTATAGCCTTGTTTTACTGACGGATGCAAGAAACAAAAGTCTGACTATAAGTATTAGTGTTTCAAACAAATCAGTACATCTTACAGATACAGGAAATTTGTTTGGCAAGACAACATTTTATATAGAGCATATGTCAAATTGTGACTGAAGTTATGGAATCGTATTGCAGCTGTCAGTAAGACAATAGTTTCTCCTTGACAAACAAGAACATCCTGCCAAGACATGCGTTTTCTGTGGGTTATGTGTCATACAATGATTCTTATGCACATTCCGAGAGATTAACTCGCGTTAAAGAATAACAGTAACAGACTCTTAAAATATGAAACAAACCTCAAATGTATAGTCATCTAGGGTGATGATTTTTTTTAGTAAGTACTTCAACACACCACTTAAGATACCAATGTTAAGCTTCCAGAAACAACCTTAGAATATGTGACTCTCGGTTAAAATTGAGATTATTTATATCAGTACATGTAAATACTGTATACAGGGAAATTTTTGCCCCCGTTTTATTTTAGACCCTTTCACCCTCATCGTCAGTGGGCAAATTCAAAATGGTCAATTCATCTATTTTTAATAATAAAAGTCTGAGCGAATTTAAAACGGGACGAAATCGTTTGCAAGGGAATTTACGGTGAAATATCATGGGGCGAAAATAACTCTGTATACAGTAAACAATTTACATGTAGGCACAGATGTGTTGATGAAATACAAAATTTTATTGTTTTATTATGTGTATGTGTTTGTTTGTGTCAGGAAAAAAACAAAAAATCAAATATGGTATACCATTGATTAAAGTATTAATTCCTTGTTGCCCACTCATAGCAAAGACAGATGATACAGAAAAATGTAAAGAATGATTCAGTAAGATATGAACAGTGAAGAAAAGTCATTGAATTAGTCATATGAAGTTAGCATTCAATCATCATTATTTTGCAGATGTTCTTATAATTTGGAGGATTTTTCATGAAGCTGAGATTATTCAATTATAAGACATTTAAATCTAAGATACATTCATTTAGGAATAGTATATGTAAATGTATAATTGCTTTAGCAGTTATATGTAGCAACTCCAGTGTGAGGTTAGTGGGCTGTACAGACCAAAATAACACGGTAGCGATCGTTCACGTTACATGGTGGTTACAACAATTACAAATCATGTAACCTTCTTTTCGTTCTAGATGAATTTCATTTTTTAGTCTTCATTATTGCCATTGTAACCTACAGATTATTGTCATTCCTTTTAGCGTAACCTGTAAATGGGTTACAATGATTTATGTTATTTTGTGGCCTGCTGTACCTAGCATTACAAGTAGACCATACTTAGCATTTCGAGACTTGATTTTTGTAAGACATGAGAACTAAGGTGATCTCGGTTGTCGTGTTTGTAATTTATTGAGCTCCTGCACTTGCTGTACTATGGGAATTATGGATGTTGTCACTGATATATTAACAGTGACAACCACTTCACAATATTTGTAAGATAATGACTGATATTTGTGAGATAATGACCCTCTCCATGCATTCTTATCAGGTATTGGGTAGGTGTCAACATTATGTAAGTGTTGATCCAAAAATCGGTGTAGAAAACAGCTTGCCAAAAAGGTGAAGGTATGCAAACTTTGTACAGTTTGATTTTTTCTGCGTATGAAAGTATACATAGGATTTTGGGTACATTTGCTGTGTAAGAATTTTTTTTTCAGTTTTTCTTTTAAAAATATTGAAAATTACAGGGAATACCTGTTCCACAGAAATTGTTCTATATAAATTCGTATTTTCTTTTGAGATGAGTATGAAGACAACATAAATCTATCTACAAATTAACACATATCTCTATAAATAGAGACGTTATACAGATCCTTTACACTTTCTTGGAAGTTTTTGTACTAAAAAAAATAAATAAGTGTCTGTTTTAAGTTATCTATTTTAGTACACACACACACACACACACACATGATATATGTATACATTTATATATCAGACAACATATACTGGTATATATGTTTACATCTTATGACTTATATATGATAAATAGAAATTCTGAATGATTTCGTTACTGAGAGTAGGAATATGTAATTACTATTTTTAGCACAGCCATTAATTGTTGACCATTATGATAATTTTTATTGTATAACTACTGTAAGTCATAGCGCTTCATTTTCCTTGTTGCTGTAGAGAGCACAGTATATATATATATTATTTCTAACAATGTGCATATGTTTGCTGTCTGTAGTCAAGTGCTGATTCCTCGTCTCACGTCTTTATGACACAATGACTACGTAATTCCGCACATTTTGTTGACATGTGTTGGGATGTTGGACGATATCCCAGTCTGAGTGAGCTAATAATGAACAAAACATTACTGCATCGTTCCACGCTACTCATCCTTAGCTGAATCACTTCTTTGTTGCTTTCTCTATCACTTTTCTTCTTCTTCTCTTTCGGATCTGAAGATTGACATAGACTCGGGTAAGTGGAACTTATATATATATTAAGATTATGGTATACAGATCATGATGTCTACGTGTCTTATAAGATTGTAACACACAGAAAACATTGAGAAATATTTATAGGAGTGAAAAGTTACACCTTTATTTTATCAGATATCTAGTACTGGATACAGCACAATTAACAGACATACTGGTCTGATAAAGATTTCTGTTCCAGTCGACTTCATTTCATCAGATATACATTTACTTTACTGATATACGCTTTGGTGGCATGACATTGGTTTTATAGACTGTCCCTTAAAAATTATAGACTTGTATTGTAGTCTGGTAAAAGCTTTATAGACCTTCTACCATGCAAAAAGTCATATACTTGTACAAAGATATTGTACATTTTGTAGTTTTGTGTAAGCTGTGTTATATATATATATATATATATATATATATATATATATATATATATATATATATATATATATATATATATACTCTGAACAATTAAATTCTTATAAACTTTTATATCAGTCTGATACAAGATTGTATAGACCTCCAATCCACTCTTTGATACAAAATTTACAGACTTGTATTGTTAGCGTCTGTTCAGATCTTGTGTTTCATAGATTTGCATCCCAACCAAAAGACAGGATGAAATACATATATGATTCCACATCATTCTTTGATATCAGAGCTGTTAATGCTCGAAAACAGGTTAATATTGTTTAACATTATGTGATAATTAATAGAAAATATCTCTATTGAAACTTGTATTATTGGAAGTTCTATTCAGTTGGAAAAGTGTTACATATTTGTTTATTTAAACTACATGCTTCTTAATAGAGGTGTTAATTTCTTAAATACCAGGATGGGTTGAATTATTGTTTTTTTCATTTATATAGAACATTAATAAATAACTTTATGTGTCTAGTTTCTATTTTTAGAAATGGAAATAATTGAAAATGAATGAATAAGTTTAAGAATTAGTATGGATCATAATTTCAGGGAGGTGGGCACGTATTGGAACCAATTAATAGTCATATTGATGTAACGGTTAAATCTTTATAAGGCTTGCTGGTAAAGTTGTTGTAGCATATTAATGAGGACTCTTGTCAACATTCTTTTGTCCCTGGGGGGCTAGAGATAAACTGTTACTCACATGTACGTATTTCTGATCCACATCTTCTCATCAACTGGCTAGAAAAGGTACATGTACTTGATCATGTGTTAAAAAGGTGAGTAAATCTGAACTATACGGGGAGGGGAGCTTATAGGGACATGAGCACTTATTGAATGAAATATGATACTTCTCAGCAAAAATAGGAAATTGACACTATACTTTTTCATTTTTTCGGAAACACAGTCAAAGTACGGTTTTAAAACTTGTGATATATTGAAGACCAATGATAATTTTTAACACATTAGCATGTTATTGAGTTATTAATACTTAGACTCGATATAAACTGACATCATTTTTAGGGTAGGGTTCAAAAAGATATTTCATATGAAGACAAAACAAATAAATCCAAATATATAGTGTCAGGTTTCTTTTTTAGCTGAGTATATATTTGTACCCGTAAAGTAAAAAGTGATAATTTGAAGGGGAAAAAAAATTAAGGAATAATTTTTTGTCACGATTTTTGTCATAAAGAATTATAGATAACATTTATTAAGTAAAATGTACATAATGAACTTGAACAACAGAAGTAGAATAAGTCAATAACTCACCTCTGGTTCGAATCCCGCTAGGGTCATTTCGAATTAAGTGGGAAAGTTTGCCAGTTTTCTTGCGGAAGGTCGGTGGTCTTTTCCCAGGTAACCGGGGTTTCTCCTCCACCAATAAAAACTGGACGCCATTATATGACTGAAAGATTGTTGAGTATGGCATAAAACAAAAAATCAAATCAATTCAAATCAATAACTCATATTATTACAGTTAGAATGAGTCATATCTTTTTTAGATACAAATATATGTAAACATATTTTTGTTACTCGATTGAGCCAGAAAATTTTTTTTGTATGTGCTATGACCAGGGATTTTTTTAGTCAATGTAGGTCATGACCAGCATTTTCACTTTTAGAGGTCGTCAGATATGAATGACTATAGCTTTAATTAGAAAACATCAATGAAATCTTCCAGTGAGAAGCCCAAATGACTGAGCGAATTGATGATAATTTTGTTCAATTTGTAGTATAATATTTATGATAATGTTTGTGTATTTAACCAGGATATTGTATTTCTTGCTGTATATAAGGCTAGTTGGTTTATTCATTTTTCTGTTTTCAAGATATTAGATATAACGTTTGACCTTTACCCTCTATACTTAAATAATAATGTAATTTGCCATAGAAAAGTTTACTTAAAGGTGCATAATTGTGTTTTTTTTCCCAAAAATGTCTTTACTTTTTTAAAACTTATATTGATAGCAAAACAGGCATAACAATTCTTAAATTCCTATATATTTTGTGAAAATTGCCTGAAAAACCCAGTTTGGTACTTTACCATTTTGCAGTTGATTAATTCAGCCTTACTATTTGTATATGCATACCACACTGGACCTGACCTTATTTTCACATAATATACAGGTATTTGAGATTTTTTTATACCTGTATATAGCTTTTATTTGTTATTGCACAATAAGTAAAATTAGTAAAAGTGCAAAAATTAAAAATAATTTCTTTCTGGTAAACACAGCTATTAATTACCGTTTAAGTCTTAAAAATTATAAAGATTTTTTCAAGCAGTTACATAGTAAAATTTCATTGATCATTACAAATAGAAGTACATTGTATATTTTTTTTCCTGCTATTATTTTAAATGAAATAAACTGAAAAAAAAAATATCATTGCCCTAGGCCTAGGTTGCAAAATGAAGACTACTTTGGCTTAGGTTGCAAAAATAAAGACATGTCATTTTAAGTAAGATTTAGAAATGTTGGGTGTCCTTGAGGATTACCACAATATCACAGTAGTTTGTCAGTATGTCTATAAAACTATTCAGATTATGGCAATGGTATAAATTTGCTGTTATTTCTCATCACTGACTATTTTTAGCTACATGATATATACAACTGTTTATAAATTGCTTAACCAGATTAAGTTTCAGAATATATTATCTTTTTCAAGTTACAAAAAATCCTTGAATTATCGTAATTATCTCAACATTTTACTAAATTTTTTTTGGTTAATTTGCATACTATTTTTTTTGCAAGAAATAATTTTGATATTTCTTATCAGTCTTATGTAGAAAGCACCTGTTGTGGTTTGTTACACAGTGTGCTCCATATCATTTAATCTACATTTCACAAAGTAAAGGTCACAGTCTGCATCAAATAATATTTCTATATGTATCAGTATAGAAACACACACACACACACACATACACACATAAAAGATACACACAACACACACACACATAAACACACATACACACATAATACACTCATACACACATAACACACACATACATACACACATACACACACACACACAACATGTATATATAAATAAACACGCACACATACATTTGTCTATTTATATATATGTACGTAAATATGTCATATATTTCTAATTGTCTGCCCTTAAAACTTTTGTATATTCAAGTCTTGTTTGGACTCGATCCATTAAAATACTGTATTGGTATTGTTACATATGGATGTTTCATATTGAATCCAGAACTTTTGAAATGATGATTTCATCCTTGCTTATATTAAAGTATAGTTCAGATAGATGTAATTCATTTAAAAACTCCTAGGATCAGCTCCTTGATATTCTGTCAAGTAAAAAAAAGTCAACCACAGTATTCTTTGTTTACATCATATTATCACAGTGAAACCAGTCTTCATAGACCACCCTAGCTGCCATTCAAATGTGGTGTCTCAAGACAGGTGGTCTTTCAAGAGAGTGGTCGCTGAAGATAGGTTTTACTGTAGTATGTAATATTATTAGGTCAGGATTTGTTAGATGTGATACGACATGCCTATGACGGCCAGATACATTTTTAGGGCAGTTTTGTTGAGCTTATTGCGAGTTTTCATATCCATGCAAGTGTCGATTTATTTCTGAATTACAACGTACTTATACAGTTGTCTTAGATAAAAGATTGGCATATTGTGAAGGCGGCCTGTCCGTCTGACTTGTAATTATTATAACTTTCTTAATCTGTTTAAATTATAAACTTTATATATGTAATTTTAATATCAAAAGATGGTCTAGAAATTGTAATGGTTATCCTACTGAACTAATACAACAAACTAGCTCCTGGATGGACGGAGTCTGAAAAGTTTGTAATTTCATTTAGGGAAGGTTGATGGTCTGTCTATGGGATTATTGTATTTATGTTTTCTCTTAAATACAAACTAAATGTTAAAGGCCATTATCCATGACTTTTATAATTATATCTCCTCTGTTGTTAAATGTACTTTAAAATTTTAGTCTCCATTATATAATACATCTTATCATCAAATCAAGTACAAGGTCATACACTTTGAAGTGGCCATATTATTTTATGAGACGTTTTTAGTTTCTCCAGTACACATGATGAAGTTACTGTTAATTTTGGGCTACCGATTAGTCGTATTTACGCCTTTGACAATTGTACTTTGTACTCTTAATAAACTTCAGTTCGGTAGTCGATTTACATGTATTTATTTCATGTGCACATTTTTGTCATGCCATATTTATGACTGAATGTTATATGCTTTTTAATGTTTATGTATGATCTATGATTTAAATACCGGTTTTGTTGTGGAAAGGTCACGGGTGTTGTAATAACGAATTCAAACATTTGTGGCTCAGCAAAAGAAGTTTTGGGAATGTGACATTTAAATTCTGGTATTTGTACTAACTATATATATTTGCATCTTTTTGTCAGGATGTTAAAAATACAAAATGTATGTTTTTATGGAAACCCTAACAAGTAGATCAAAAGGGGAGAAGTCATTGTTGTCTTATCTATTTTCAGAGTGATGGAGATCCACGACTAGCTTCATTACTATCCTCTTGGTCCGGACCACGCACAATCTACATACCTAAATCAGATCAAGGAGGATACGGATTTACTTTACGCCATTTTATAGTTTACCCACCGGAGTCCACAAAAGACAAGGTTAGTAAGAAATGTGTTTCAAGTAAATTGTTAGATTGTCATTGCATTTGCATTGTTTTCACAGTACCTGGTTCTTCATATGACAGTCCTGTGGCTTCTGTTGTCACATTGCAAGCCGATGTGAATCATACGGTTTATGTGCAGATGCGAGTTGTGCAGTTTACATACAGTTTTGAACATTTTTTATGCCCCCAACCCGAAAGGTCCACCAGGGGCATCTAGTGTTCGGATCGTCTGTTTGTTTGTATGTCCATAAATCCGTCCTGCTTACATAAAAAGTGAATTATTTCAAGTTTGGATTGTGATACAGTAACCAAACTGATGGGGTGGGGTCAAATTGTAGAACATAGCAAAAATTTGTTGGGACAGGGGGCATTTGTGTTTCACAAACACATTTTGTTTTTTATTGTTGTTATTTTATAACCTGATAACTATTTTTCACTTATATGGAGATGTCACCAGCTTTAGATGAAGTACTGCAAATTTTGGCCTGTGATATGGACTTTCGCCAATGAGGAATCTGTTTTTACATTACGCGGGACCTCGGTTTTAAGTCTCATCTGAAGGACGTGTGACCTTCACTTTGTTTGCCATTTGCTTGGCGAAGGAATAATCACTACCATTTTTAAAATCGAACCCGAGACCTTTGGTTTGTGAGTTGAGCACTCTATCACTAGACCACCTAAAGCAGTTTTGAAAATTTTAAACTACTTGACAACTAACAAGCCAGTATACTGAAATATAGAACATTTGTATTGCTATCCTAGACCACAAAATAAAATGGGAGGGATCGTTCAGATTGCATGGAGGTTACAACAAATACCAATCACATAACCTCCATTTGGATTTCAATGAATTTCATTTTTAAGTCTTCATTATTGCTATCGTAACCTGCAGGTTATGGTCATTCCTTTTAATCTGTAAATAGGTTATGATGATATCTGTTATTTTGTGGCCTGCTATCCTATGTATTTTGTTATATTCAAAGGACTCATTTTTTTTTTAGAAATGGACAAAATATAGTGTTTATAAAATAATAAAAAAGAGGGAAGTAAAAAATTTTTAAGTTACTTATCTTACTTACATTAATAACATTTTGTACAGCCAAAATAAGATTGTTACTTCAAGTCTTTTTCTATCTGAAATATGGAGTATGACCTTAGATATCAGTACTACGAGCTGAGCCTGGCCATTAAATGTTGCAAGGACAATTAAACTCATTTTTAGAAAGCATTCTTTTATTCCTCTTCATATAAATTCTATTTTAGACTTATATAAAGCAGTAATTCATATCAGATGTTGATATAAAAAAAAAAATCACTTTTGCAAAAAAGTTCACAGAATAATGTAATTCATTGCCTTATCATGGTTATTATATATCTGCTTGGAAACTAAAAGTTTGAAAGTGGCCAAGATTTTATTGGAGTGAAATGCTGTGAATGAAATATTGATTCTTTGTAATGTAATGTGTGAGTTGAGATTGCCTCTAATTCTGTCTCCCTGGTGTTCTATCAACTTCAGCATTTTATTAGTCAAAATGTATGACTCATGGATTGAACATTTTCTTAAAAAATGATAAGATTTTGGATGTTTTTTTGTGTATTTATCGACAAAAATCTAGAAACCTTGAGCTGTTGCGATAGTCTTGGTGGTAATGGTATTAGATTTATTCTGCCGACGGCCTACACCCTGCAGATGTGAGTTGCAGATAATAAGTATATAGATATAGTTCTATGTTGGAAATGTTCTTTAATTTTACACGGTGATTTGGAAGGAGATAAATTTAATAGCCGATTCTGATGGAGATAAAATGAGATTTATGAATAGAATTTAACAAAAATGGTTTTTCTTGCTTTAGTGATGGATTTTATGTTTAATAAGAAGTGTTATAATTCCAGGTTTACTTTCAGTACCAAGGAGAAAGATACGAAGACAATGCCGTTGATGGTGAGATGCTTAATGTATTTTTTACTTTTTAACAACAGAGATTGTACCATACAAAAATATGTAATTTGAGAAGTTCAAAATTTATAATGGAAAAACAGGGTTTTAAAGTTTAAAGTTCACAAAAAAATCAAGTACCTTCATTTTTATAAGTATCCATATCACAAGATAAATTGATGATGTCACACTTTTCTACATAGAGGGATTCCTTTCTTTTCGTGGATTTTATCAAATATAATATACTACTCACAGTGGCTAAGTGGGTCAGGCATATGTCACATGCCTTTCACAGTGGTTAGAACATTTGTCTCATGCCACTTGCAGTGGTTAGAACATTTGTCTCATGCCACTTGCAGTGGTTAGAACATTTGTCTTGTGCCACTTGCAGTGGTTAGAACATTTTTGTCTCATGCCACTTGCAGTGGTTAGAACATTTGTCTCATGCCACTTGCATTGGTTAGAACATTTGTCTCATACCACTTGCAGTGGTTAGAACATTTGTCTCATGCCACTTGCAGTGGTTAGAACATTTGTCTCATGCCACTTGCAGTGGTTAGAACATTTGTCTCATACCACTCACAGTGGCTAAGTGTTTAAAGCATATGTCTCATACAGTAGTAGAATAATCAAATTGTAAGGACATTAGGTTCTCAAGCAGGCCTCAGCTGGTTTGTTTCCTGGTCTACATTTTACCCGAGACTAGAATTGTTACTTCACCACATGCTCGGCTTATGAAGTGAATGTCACAGGTCTTTTGCATGTAGGTGAGACTTCTAACCTAGGCCCAGTAACATGAGCATGCTTACCAAACCTTGTACTATCTCATTATTCCATAGCACCTGTCAGAATTTGTGGCACTTCACCTATACATGTAGCTGGTGACATGTATAAAGAAATATTCTTGATGGGATGTACAAAACAATAGCAAAACAAACACATGAAGTATAGCAATTGTTGTAAGAAAAATTTTTAGATATTAAAACTTAGTATTTAACTTTTACATAATCAACATACAGTAGTCAACACCAGTGTTACAACTAAATTCACTTGTAAAATTTATCTACTGTCATAGCTTTAACTCATTCATTCCTAAAGACTCACTTGGACTGATATAAATCAGTGATTTTAAGAAGAGTCCATTGTTTTTCAGGGTTTGATGGGTTAAGTGATTTTTTGCACAACATGTATGGAGATTTAAACTCCCTTTAAGCTTTAGAGGTGCATATCAAAAATATACCAAAGCCCCCCCCCCCCTCCCTCACTATACACTTGACAGTTTGCTGCTGTATTAGTTAAGACAGCATGCCACATTGATTTCACATTGTAACTTCTTGATAAGATATTAAATTGTATAAAACATGTATTTTGAATGTTTATATACTGACAAACATTTAACACAGTAAAACTTGTGGTATGTGATTTTGATACGATTTAGTCAATAAGAAGTTTGTCTTGAAGTGTTTACCCTTAGCTTGTAAGATATCTGAGAGAACAAGGTTCAGTGTCACCAATGTTTTCTTAACAGTCAATTTAGGAAAGTTTGGAGACTATCTTTAGCCATTTGTTTCCCCGGTTTTTTCACCCTGTAACCTGTATGACACTAATTTGTTTGCATTGGAGATTTCTCGGACTAGGAGAATTTACTGAACATTCCACAGAAGATTTGAACTTCCATTACATTTCATTCATAAAATTGAGACACCTGTTATACTATCATTAATTGATTTCAGTTTGATGTATTTATGTAGATAACACAATAACACACACCTACTCTCCAATCCAGTTCTTTGTGTATTTATCACATACATACATATAGGTTATCAGTCTGAATTACTCATCCCTGTTTAAACAATAGCAATCACTTCATACCAGTCCTCTACAATGATCACCCTGTTTATTGGACCTTATTACAAGTCATACTAGCCCTGACCGTATTACAAGTCATACTAGCACTGGGCCTTATTTGAGAGGTACATGTACTAACACTGGGCTTCCTTACACCACATTTTTATGTATGATCTTCAGTATGTTATTAAGTACTTTCTGTGTCTCAATGTACATCAGGCAGTATTTTTTCTGGATTTTATTATGTCAGACAGACCAGTTCCAGGTTGTGTTACTGTAAAGATGAAATGCGGGTTAGGTTCATCTACTGTATGTACCTTGAAATTTTTGCCCCTGATTATTTTCAACCTTGTATGACATAAAACATTTTCAATCTTTCTTAAATTTGTCCAAAATCATGAGAGTATCATGGATGGCATGTTTGTCCGTGCTTCAATTATTTAGCTTGACAATTTCACTTTCATTTTAAAATTTGCCCTCTCATCTAAAGGTCGAAAATAGCAATTATTAAACAAGAGCAAAATTTTCCAGGACTACAATATTATTATTATTAATATTATTATGACTTTAACTATTGTTGCTATTTTGTGAGTGAATTAAGTTTTGTGATGAAAGAAATAAAATTATCTACACTGTTACTCTGTACATTTGACCTCTGATCAGCGCATGTTTGAGCCCTGCTAGATCCTAGGCTGAATTTCGTCAGAAAGTTTGCCAGTTTACGTGCTGAAGGCCGGTGGTCTCTTCCCGGGTACATTGTAACGGGGTTCTCTCCTCCACCACTAAAAACTGGCTGCCACCATATGACTGACAAATTGTTGAGTGTGACTTTTAAAATAATTAAACTCTACACATGACTTTATGATACATGTACATGTATTTATATCACTCTATTTTTTCCAGGTCCCTCCTACAAAAGAACCAAGCTGGCAAGCTTGGAATCAATGGACACAATATTTGTCAAGCATGTATATGAAAACAGTGTAGCGAAACAGGCTGGTTTAACAACTGGAGATAGAGTTTTGTCTGTAAACAACACTCCCATAGCTGGGAAAACATATGCCCAAGTCATATCACTTATTCATAATAGCGATAAAATCTTGAAACTTGAAGTGGTTCCCCAAAATGAGGACATTTTGCAAATGGTAGGTTGACATGTTCCTGATATGTATCATCATAAATTTTCATTGAGGATTTGATTTTATTATTTTCATTGGTAACTTTTTTAAGCTAAAACAAAAATAAATCTATCATGAAATCTTTTACTTGAATGATTGACAATAAAATAACTTTAAAAAAATTAAATTGATATTAACAAATTTGTTTTTGAAGGAAAAATTAAAAAAGTGATTTTACAGTACAGTGAAACTTGTATATAACGACCTCCTTAGGGACACAAGAAAACTGATTTTTATAGGGAGGTGATCTTTATATAAAGCTTGATTTGTACACAAATGGTACTATTGGGGATTTAATGAGGTATAAATACACTCAGTATACTGAATACTTTTTAATTCGATAAAATTAGGTTTTACAAAAAAAGTAATTAAAAATCAGATCAGACATTTGGCCTAACGTGAGTACTGATGGCTTATTTATTATGCAACAAACTGATAGATCAGGGATATGCTATAAAATCTTGTGCTTATAAACATTGTTTCATCGATATTAATTTCTATGCTATAGGGCAGTATTATACCTTTACACTATACTTCCTATCAGTAGCCTTAAATCTCTAGGTCAATACATTTACATGTAAAACATTTTCACAACTTCAAAGACTGCTGCGACTTTCTCATCAGTTAAGATCACATGAATGAGGAATGACAAATTTCTATGTCCAACTTCACAGACAGATCTTGCAATACATAGTAAGGGAAACTTGACCAAAACTCATTTGCATATTAATCATGCACAAGAATTGTTAACAGTTCAGTCTATCGCTTTTAATGTCAATTCTATCACAAGAGTATAATGGTAAAAAATAATTAAAAAGTAAGATTCTAAAGCAAATTTATAATATCTTAAAATTCATAAAGGACGCCCAACTGACCTTAAATAGCATATATTTCAACAATATATTTTTCAGCGAATTGTTACTATATTCTCGCGTCATTTAAAAAGCAAAAATATACGAATAAAAGTGTTATTTGGAAATTTTAATCTTGAAGTTGAGTTTATGTTGCTGAAATGCACATACATGTGTAATTTTGCATCAATATAATGTGTTATTAACCCCATACTGCAAAATGTGCTTTGACTTGTTCCCAGTAAACAACTTAGCATAACATAACTGCATTGATGTCCATCAACCCGTAAAAATACAATTTACTTTAAATTGTCAACATCATTTTTGAACAAGATCATATTTCATGTCTCAATCACACAAAGTTTTGAGAAAATTTCTTTTTGGGAAAAAATATTGAATGTTGCATTTCTTTTTAGAGATAATAAATATTAAAAGAATATTGATAACTAATAGTCTCTATTAATTATCATTTTCTCAGCATGGGTCTAAAAAAAGAATACCTTGGGTTGTTCCAGGTGTTGATGCTGTGTCTTGTTTTTAACAAATTTCTACAAACATTTTTATAAAAATGTTCATAGAAATTTGTTAAGAAATTTACACCTGGAACATCCCAAGGTATTTTTTTAGACCCATGCTGAGAAAATGATAACTACAGTGTAATAGAGACTATATTAGCTGTGTCTTGTTGTAACAAATTTCTATGAACATTGTGTAGCTTACTATTGTTTTTACCTGTGGTTAAAACTTGTTAAGTTGTATGTTTGCCTGATGATTCACTTTACTTTCATGGAAAATATCTGTTAATTAATCATTTTGAATTTGTTGAAACTAAAAGTATATCTGTACTTTTTAAGCTTAGTGTGAGTTATTGAAGAAAAACCATTTAGCAGAATCAATTGTGTTTTTATATTTTTTAGGTTTGTAAAGTTTTTGTTTTCTTTTCTTTTTTCAAATTGAGACTAAATGTAAGTATTAGGATAGAAAACGAGAAAAGAAAACACAACAGATATTCATATAACACCAAGGCTAAACCAGAAATAAATGTTTATCATTTCTATCATCCAGTTTAATTCATTTGATATTTATTTTGGATTATATATATATATATTTTTAGTCTGTTCATCATTGGGGGTGCATCGTACTTGTTGATAGTATGTTGTGTGCATAGTTTTAGATGTTCTCTTCCAAACTGGCGCCAATTTATTCCTTAGACAAATAAAAAATATTTGGAATAAAATATTTCAATTCTATTATCTATTTCAGTATGGACCAACCCAATTTATCATAACAGTAAATGAATGCATGCATGAATATGTATACTTAGAGTTTGATAAGATTACCAGAGTTACTTCCCTTAATCATAGCTGTGAATGCTTACAATTTCTGATTATATTTCAGGCCTACAAGCAAACAAGTTGTTCCCAACCCCAGGATTCATACCATAACCACAGTGGTAGCAGTATCGGAAGTGGCAATAGTGGCATAATCCACTTTAAGCCACAGTTCTCAGTAACAACCACTGCTGATAAAACAAGTGCAGGAGACACATCAAGGGAAAGGAGTCAATCAATTCCAAGCAAAGAGGAACTGATTAAAGGATTTGATGATAGAAATCTCCAATTTAGTGCTGATAAACCAAGAAAAATGAAGTCCTCAACATCTTATACTTCTGGACTGAGTATTTATCATGACCCTTGGGGTCAAAGTGATCCAAAAGACTCCAGTCAAAAAGGGTTCAAAGATAGGAGAAGGGATTTTGAGGTGCGTTCTAAAGAAAATAATGAAGCACCACCAAATAAAACATATTCCTTTGGATTGTATTATCCTACTAAGTCTGAGGACAAAACAGTGAGTGCTAGTGATTTATATAATATGCAGAGGAAGGCACATGACTCAGTCCTTCAGTCAAATGATTCTCAAGATAACATATCAAAATCAATGGGTTCTGGTAATCAAACTCGAGTTATTCCTCTGGAGAATAGATACTCAAGGGAGAAAACTCCTTCGCAGGAGTTGCTTTCAAGTGGTTATTCATCATTATCATCTAATTCACGGCATAGTTTTCCTGATTCCTCATCTGCAGCAGCAAATCAAACCGTTGCATCACCATTCCCACAAATGCGCTCATTTTCATCCATGGCTAGTGTTTCACCCGACAGACAAAGGAGCACGACCAGACAGTATATACCTGTAGTTTCATCCTCACCAATAACTCAATCATCAAAAATGTCCTCTAGCTTAGATAACCTTGACTCAAGGTCATCTAGCAACTATACAACAGAACGAAATCTCAGGACAAGAATTTATGAGCAACCAAATCAAGCTAGTACTGGTAGAACATTTATTGTAAAAATCGGTGACCGCCATTATGAGGGTGGCATTAGTCCTGGACATACGGCAAGTCAAGCCTCTGCCAATAGTTCCATGCAAGTGCCAAGTTATGGAACAGCATTTGCACTGACCAGGTCTCCAGTATCTGGTCAGTATGAACTTAGTCACAAAGAGGCTCCAAAGGTCATGCAGAGGAAATTACAGTTTGAAACTGGTAACCATAATGGCAGCCAAGGAGGACAAAAGTTAGATCGATATAAGACAGAAATTAAAAAAATTACTTCGCATGGGAAATTTAGTAGTGTTGCAACAAGGCTTCAAAATTTTGAGAAAAATGAAGAACCCCAACCAAGTAAGTTTAGACGCATGTCTCAGGAAAAATATCAGTCACCAGAACCGCAATCTGGTGGCAACCATGGCCAGACAAATCAGTCCGTAATGCACTCACCACAACAGCAATATCAGGAATCGGCACCAATCAGAATCTATGTTTCACAGGGATCTGTTAATGCTCAGTCTTCTCCGATTGTGGAGATAGTTCCAGTTTACCAGAACAGTAGTGTAGTGGAGCAGTCACCAGAAGCACCTTCCAAATCTGTCATTCATCTTCAAGGTGACAGTATTGACGGGAGACATGAAGGGGAGAGAACTGAGGAAGGACATGGCTCAAAACCTGTCAGAAAACCATCATTTCTGGCTGCTGTTAATGCCCCACAAAAAAGATGTAAGTAATGAATTCTTTAATTATCGAATCATTTTATATATTAGAAATATTTTATGAAATTTTTCCTCTGGTTTCCAAAACAATAAAACCATTCTCGTTTTCTCCCTCCTTCCACACAAGCAAAATAATGGCATCTAGTAGATATTACAACTGCAACTTCAGACAACAGGGATTTTCCTGCCTCATAAGTTCTGGAGTACCGATGTTGAAATACTGTTGATACTAAAATAGTACTGATACTGAAATACTGATAATACTAAAATAGTACTGATACTGAAATACTATTGATACTAAAATAGTACTGATACTAAAATAGTACTGATATTTAAATAGTACTGATACTTAAAAAGTATTGATACTGAAATACTACCAATACTGAAATAGTTCCGATACTGATATTTTCACTCCAGTTTGATTTTCACCATTTTCTTATTTAGATAAGAGGGCAAATTTAACATAAAACTAAAATTGAAATTTTCAAGCTAAAAAAATTGAAGGACAGACATGTGTGCCATCCCTGAGACTATGGGGATTTAGGGAAGATGAGGTGAATTTGTTTCTGTTGTATAAGCCAAATTAACCAGAAGCAAAAACTTTCAGAAAAAAGCAGTAGTATTGATACTAAAATAGTACTGATACTGATACTGAAATACTATTGATACTAAAATAGTACTGATACTGAAATACTATTGATACTAAAATAGTACTGATACTGAAATACTATTGATACTAAAATAGTACTGATACTGAAATACTATTGATACTAAAATAGTACTGATACTGAAATACTATTGATACTAAAATAGTACTGATACTGAAATACTATTGATACTAAAATAGTACTGATACTGAAATACTATTAATAGTACAATAGAACTGTCTTGATGACCACTCCCATGGAAGACCACCTGTCTTTTGAGACCACATTCTGAAAAATATTTGGTTAAATAATCCTTTAGATAAAACCTGTTTTGAGAGACCATTTGTCTCGAGAGACCAGATTTCAGTGGTAGATTGGGTGGTCTCTCAAAACAGGTTTCACTTTGCTGCCTCTGAAATAGTACCGATATAAAAATAATCCTCTGGTAATACTGAAATAGTACTGAAGTACTGGTGCTAAAATAAGTCAGTGCTACTGAAATATTGATGTTTGTGAAATCTGTAAAGTAACAATTCCAGTGTAGCTATAGCTTAATGGTTATATATTGTATAAAGTAGTGAAGTTCAAACCTGTGTTGAATTGAATGCTGTTGGATACAAATGCTTTTACATGTATATATTTTACAAGTAAGACTAGAACTATCTGATGTAGTTTCTCAGGGATTACTATCATCAACATCCGGGTCCCATAAAAGGACCCATTCCCCACGCAAAATCTCCTATATTATTCCCAATTTTGAGCAAAAATTCCCCAATCATGTTCACCATTTAGCTCACTTTTGGTATACAGAAACAGGAAAAATTTACTTAAAATTACTGCTCAACTAAAGCCACCAAGTCTTCAGATGAACTCCATGTTGTCAGTTTAATACAAAAAGTTAAATAAATCACAAGTTTTGTATCTTTATTTTTATTAGTGAAATGACCATAGTTACTTTTTATTTTCCAAAATTTAGCCCATTGCAATGTAAAATTCCCAATTGAAAGGGTACAGGTCCTTGTCCCAAAAAGGGTCTACTAGACCCTGTTTCTATCAGTTCTATGTTTGCCACAATGACCTGCATGTATCTACAGTACTTACAATACTGTATGTACATGTATATAATAAAAGTTTGTCGATCTCAGTAAAAGAGATGAACGTCGTAAAAGAGCACATATCTATTTATAGTGAAGAAACATGCATAAGTTCTATTTTTGTTCTTACCTGTGGTTTAAAGCATGTGGAAAGTTTTACAAGTAAGGTAAATATTAGGAAATCAATACCAGATTTGAATACATACATTGTATATTAAGTATTTGTTGGTGACTCTATTCGTTATTTGGTCTGGGCTTTTTAAAGTTTATAAAAGCAATGTCTTTCTTTTTTTTATTTTCGGGGAAGGGGGGATTTCCCATCTTCCCCAGTACGCCTGTTTTGGGGTTTTTTTTTATTCTTAACCATTTACCTGGTTTAATACATTTTTACAATAAAATGTTTTTAACAATTTCACTTGGTTTAAACCATACAGTTAAATGGTTAAAGAAAATCTCAACCATGATCAAAAGCATGGTTAAGCAAGTTTTCAACCATTGTGTTTTTTCCTCTCCTTTCAACATGTTTATGGTTTGTGGCATGTTTCAGTTTGTTTATAACTTTAAAGAAGTTTGAGTGTAAGAAAAACAGGGCTTATGTAATATAAAGACGATCAGGTGGAGTATTACAAAGTTAATTGAAGTATATCATGCACATTTCCCTAGACCAACCTTCAATCCAGTAATATGTTGACTTGTCAATTTCATAGTCCCTGTTACTAATTTTAACAGACATTGATGAGTTTGAAATATACGATTCTCATGCAACAGGATATATATAGCTAAGATAGGGGAAATGGCTATTGTACTTTTGTTTGTGTTAAGTTGTGATGGGTTGTTAGGACTTTGTGGTTAGCGTGAGTTAAAAGTGTGATAGACAGCAGGTATGGACTTAAACCTACTTGTATGATTGACTTTGACTGTTATCTTAAACATTTTCAATGGTGTAATGATAAATATGTGATTAGTGGTAACTGTAGAATGAGGTATGTGATTGGTGTTTACTATGTAGAATGAGGGATGTGATTGGTGTTTACTATGTAGGATGAGGGATGTTATTGGTGTTTACTATGTAGAATGAGGGATGTTATTGGTGTTTACTATGTAGGATGAGGGATGTGCTGGTGTTTACTATGTAGAATAAGGGATGTTATTGGTGTTTACTATGTAGGATGAGGGATGTGCTGGTGTTTACTGTGTAGAATAAGGGATGTTATTGGTGTTTACTATGTAGGATGAGGGATGTTATTGGTGTTTACTACTATGTTATTGGATATGAGGGATGTTATTGGTGTTTACTATGTAGAATGAGGGATGTTATTGGTGTTTTACTATGTAGGATGAGGGTTTATGTGTAGAATAAGGGGATGGTGTTTACTATGTGAGGGATAGGATGAGGGATGTTATTGGTGTTTACTATGTAGGATGAGGGATGTGCTGGTGTTTACTGTGTAGAATAAGGGATGTTATTGGTGTTTACTATGTATGATGAGGGATGTTATTGGTGTTTACTATGTAGGATGAGGGATGTTATTGGTGTTTACTATGTAGAATGAGGTGTTTACAGTGTAGGATGTTATTGGTGTTTACTATGTAGGATGAGGGATGTGCTGGTGTTTACTATGTAGGATGAATAAGGGATGTTATTGGTGTTTACTATGTAGGATGAGGGATGTGCTGGTGTTTACTATGTAGAATAAGGGATGTTATTGGTGTTTACTATGTAGGATGAGGGATGTGCTGGTGTTTACTGTGTAGAATAAGGGATGTTATTGGTGTTTACTATGTAGGATGAGGGATGTGCTGGTGTTTACTGTGTAGGATTAGGGATGTTATTGGTGTTTACTATGTAGGATGAGGTATGTGATTGGTGTTTACTATGTAGGATGAGGGATGTGATTGGTATTAGTGTTTTACTGGTGGTAATTGTAGGATGAGGGATGTGATTGGTGTTTACTATGTAGGATGAGGGATGTGATTGGTGTTTACTATGTAGGATGAGGGATGTGATTGGTGTTTACAGTGTAGGATGAGGGATGTGATTGGTGTTTACTATGTAGGATGAGGGATGTTATTGGTGTTTACAGTGTAGGATGAGGGATGTGATTGGTGTTTACTGTGTAGGATGAGGGATGTGATTGATGTTTACTATGTAGGATGAGGGATGTGATTGGTGTTTACTGTGTAGGATGAGGGATGTGCTGGTGTTTACTGTGTAGGATGAGGGATGTGATTGGTGTTTACTATGTAGAATGAAGAATGTGATTGGTGTTTACTGTGTAGAATAAGGGATGTGATTGGTGTTTACTATGTAGGATGAGGGATGTGATTGGTGTTTACTATGTAGAATGAGGGATTTGATTGGTGTTTGTGTGTAGAATGAAGAATGTGATTGGTGTTTAGTGTGTAGAAATAGGTATATACTTTGTATTTACTTTGTATGTGTAGAATGATGGATGTGATAAGTGTTGCTATTTAGAATGAGGGATGTTAATTTTGTTTACTGTGTAGAATGAGGGATGTGATTGATGTTTAATGTGAACAATGATTGATGTGACTGGTGTATACTGTGTAGAATAAGGGATGTAATTGGTATTTACTATAGAATGAGGGATGTGATTGGTGGTAATTGATTGGTGTTAACTGTAAAGAATGAGGGATGTGATTGGTATTTACTATGTAGAATGAGGGATGTGATTGGTATTTACTATGTAGAATGAGGGATGTGATTGGTATTTACTATGTAGAATGAGGGATGTGATTGGTATTTACTATGTAGAATGAGGGATGTGATTAGTATTTGATTTAACTATGTAGAATGTGAGGGATTTGATTGGTATGTGATTGGTACTATGTAGAATGAGGGATGTGACTGGTATTTAATGTGTAGAATAAGGGATGTAATTGGTATTTACTATAGAATGAGGGAGTAGGGTATTTACTATGATTGATTGTGGTAATTGATTGGTGTTAACTGTAAAGAATGAGGGATGTGATTGGTATTTACTGTGTAGAATGAGGGATGTGATTGATGTTAATTGTTTAGAATGAGGGATGTGATTGGTATATACTGTATAGAATGAGGGATGTGATTCATTTTTTAGAATGAGGATTATGATTGTTGTTTGCTGTTTAGGAGAAGGGATTGTTGGTAACTGTAGGATTAGATGAATAATTGCTGATAACCATGTTGGCTTAAAGGTATGATAGCTGATAATTATATAGGCTTATATTACATAGATGATAACAGAGGGATTAGAGATATTATGTATAGAGGTTTGAAAGATAATCTTTATCTACATTTGAGTAAACTTATGACTTGATATAATCTTTGTAGGATTTGAAGTGTGAGGGGAGGTTAAATATCCTTAGTAAATGATGAGCTTAGTCTTGTTAATCATAACAGGTCTAAATGATTATTAATTGTCTAGGTAAGGCAGGTATATATATGTATATGACAAAATTGTTTTGTTACAGCATTTCAGTGCAAAACAATGCAGAAAAAAAAGCAAAACACAAACTAAAAAAAAACAGACAAATGTTGACTGATACTTCAGTATCCATTCTCAATAGGTTTGTCCTTAACATTATAAGAAGGTTATTGACCTTCACATGAAGTAGAAAATTAGTAATTTTGTAGAATCTGCTTATGACAGTGAGATGTAAATAATCTAGTATAATCATATACATGTATTTATATAAAAGATTTAGGTCATTTCTAAAAATAACTCTGCAACTGTATTGTATACATGTATGAGCCAGTGGCTGAGAAAAAGGGTCTTTTGGACAATTTGGGAGAAATTGTTATTTTCATGTTTTTAGAAAATTGAACATATGTTAATTAAAAAAAAAAGTACATATATGAATGTGAGTGCAGACAACAGCCACTGTTTTTGTTTCCAGTGCGAAAAATCTACAAAATTTAAAATACAGTGAAACCTGTGTATAGGGGCCACCCAAGGGACCAGAAAATATTGACCTGTATGTGCAGGTGACCCTTATACACAGGTTCAATTTAGTTGAATTATGCAGTCAAGGGACTTTGAAAAACTGGCCTTTATAAACAGGTTATCCTTATATAGAGGTGGCCGCTATAGCAGGTTTTACTGTATTACATCAGACCAAATTCCTTGTTTTCTCACATTTGGTATCTTGTAAGGACCCTTTTCTTAACTGATGGCTCAAGTATACAGATACAGGCTTTTTTCTGTCAACTTTGGGAAAATGCCATTGGCAACACAACTGGAAATTTTAATGTCACTTTATGTCATATTGGTAAAAATTGTGTGCACACATGGAAATCTAAATTCATTTTTAAATGCATTTCCTCCATACATTTTTTTTTTTTTCATTATGATCACGAGCTCAACATCAAATTGGGAATTTTTTCTTGAAATTGTGAAAAAATACATGTATACTGCATCGGGAATGGGGCCGAATTTTGGCCCCGTGGAAACTATAGAAAAAGCCCTGATACATAACTAAACCTTATCAGTGGTAGATCCAAAGGAGGGTATTTACTTTTTAATATCATTTTATTCTAAGCACGAAAGGATACTGATTAGTAACTAAAGTCTTATATTATATTTTTACATATAGCCAGAAAATTCATTTTGTACACAGGTCAGGGATTAGACTCCGATCCCTAGTTGTTGTAGGTAAATAATCCCTGTCAAGGATTTCAGATGCAATGATTCAAGCACACATTTTCTACAACTAATATTAGCAAGAAAAAAACACATTTCAACATTTCAAAAGCAACAAAAACATATTATCAAGAATAAATCAAAACTTATTATTGTTCATATATATAGTTCAAGACATTATCGTGCGTGTGTGTGTTAGACTGTGTGTGTATGTGTGAGAGAGAGAGAGAGAGACTGTGTGTTCTGCGAACATGTCTACTATTTTCTCAAGTATCATTGCTAAGAAATTACTAAAATCTCTAAATACTTTCAATATCTTTCCTTCTTTAAACATTTAAATCACATCTTCCTGGTAAATGATGCACTTTGTTTGAATATTGAACTTTGGATTACAACTTAATTACTAGGATGATAAAGTTTCATGTTCGGTGAAATATTGCATTTAAAAATACTAGATTTATGAATTTTGCTTGTGAGTTAATGACAAACATTGTGGTGACCTTTGTTATGACCTGGATCATTTTGGATTCAAACTAAGAACCTTCTACTTGGACAGTTGTGTCCATCTGCGAGCTACTATCAATGGGGGAGGGGCACTGTAATAAGAAATCAAACTGGAGAGCTTTTTACATTGAAAGTCATGCACTAGACCTCTATGTAACTAGAGTCGGGGAACTATATCGAGAGATCAACCTCAGAGTTTGCAAAGAAGTCATGTTGGGCACCTAATGAGCTTTCATGAATGTTTGTAATGAGAAGTCAGATTCAGAACCTTGTATTTACAAAATCATTCTCTATAACTACACTTCTCTTAGGATGCCTGTGCTGAAAGTCATATTCGGAGCTGTTTTATTGCAATATTATGCACTACTACTGAGCTACTGTCTGGGTGTGCATACCGATAGGTCACACTTTGATCCTTCTACTTGCAAAGTCATGCTCTGCATCTGAGCTGCTCTGAAAGATTCCTGTATTTTATACCCGCAAAGTCATGATCTCCAACTGAGCTGCTCTGAAGGATTTCTGTATTTTATACCTGTAAAGTTGTGCTCTGCATCTGAGCTGCTCTGAAGGATTCTTGTTTATACCTGTAAAGTTGTGCTCTGCATCTGAGCTGCTCTGGAGGGTTCCTGTATTTTATACCCGCAAAGTCGTGCTATATTACTTGATCTGTTATCAGGAGTGCTTGCATTAAACAGATCAAATGTCATTTTAAAACCAATTTGTCAACTCTCACTTCAAGTTTATTGAGTACCGTACAAATTGAACTTTAGTGTGTTCACACATGTGCACTTGTTTACAAACACGTTCAGTTATATACTTTATTTGACACATACTCTTCAACATGTAGCCATACACATACACTCAAAAGATGTGTGAAGAGTTTTTAACGTGTCCGATTTGTCATTCACTTTGAGTGTCCTAGTTATAGTATTTCTTCCGATTGCACTGCTATTATTTATTAATACATACAAACCCAATCCCTATATTACAAGGAAGGATGAATACATATAGTCGTTGTCAAGTATTACGTTATGCTGTTCAATGAATACTGAAAATTTGATTTTACTTTTTGACCAAAAAATGAGAGAAATCACTGGGGGTATAGAAAGTAAGTCTTGTGGATGTAAGTTTCCTGTGAAGGAAAGTGACGTTATGTCGACAGATTGTGGTGACCTAAAGTATTAGTAGATTTGTACGATACCAACAAAGGATTACACGTCTAAATGTGATGTAATGTTGTGGCTCGACAAGTTCCTTGAATATTGTGAACGTTTTATTTATTTATGTATTGATTTTCATGTCACAGCAAAAGGTCAGACCAGGTAATCTGTTGAAAAGCCTAGTTCTTTAAGATATATGTAGACTTGGTTTTGTTGACCATGTTTACAGAGTTTGTTGATTCAAGTACATTCTCTCACTCAGATTCTCTGATACACGCAAGTCAGGAAGATTTGGCCAGTCCTGAGTCTCCGCCTGCTACTAACACATCATGGATGGGTTCACATACCTCGGTGACAAGTTCCACGTCGTACACCCCGGTCTCCTCAGGTATGTTTGAATTTATGACTGTACCCCTTATTGGACTTTATTTAAATCTTTTTCCAGTATGTTTTGTTTAATACTGAGTCCCAAGTTGATAAGAAATTATTGATATAATTTGACAGATTGTAGTTTTGTTTCATTTTTTATGTACCCAGAGTCAATGTTACATATCAAAAAGTTGCTTCAAAGGCCACCTTCATAAAATGGATACCTGTTTAAAATCTCCATCTTGGAAAGTGACGTAACTCCTAAAATCCCGTAGATCAACCTCGATATATATACAAAGTGTCCATTTCAGTGATTGCTTAAATTTCTATTATATCTTCTGAGTTCCAAAGACAATCTTGTTTTGATCATTTTTTTTTTTTTTTTTTTTGGTACTGAAATTTCATCAAGATGAGAATGAAGTCGTGTTGGTGTTTTTGCCATCTTAGACCTGACAGTAGCAAAGTTACACAATTGACATATTGCCATTGTAATTCATGCTTTATATTCTGCATTGACATGACCTATGGAAATTGGTTTTTACACTATCTAGATTTTCAACAAAATTTATGTAAATTTATATAAATAGAGTAATATAACAAGCAATTACTGTACATTGTAATATGTCAGGCATATGCTACATATCACATGGTTTGTACAGAATGCTCCTTTTCACATTCCAGTAAAGTCATTCGGTCGTTTAAAAACCATCCTATGGTAGTTGGATTATTTATCAAATATGATCCGCTTGGTCTCTTCAGATAAAAGTTAATAATAACATTTAATTGAGGTACAAAAACTTTTTTCTTAAAGGGGCATTATATATGTTTTTTTCTTCTTTTTTTTTCAAAAAAGAATTTTCCCATTTTTACTAATTAGATTGATATATACAATAACAGAAAAAGAGATATACCGGTACACAGACATAAAAATTCCTAAATTCCTATATATTTTGTGAAAATTGCTTCAGAAACCCCAAGTTTGGCACTTGCAATTGAAACACTCAAGCCTTACTATTTGTATATGAATACCACACTAGACCATACCTTATTTTCACAAGATATGTAGGAATATAAGATTTTTTATGCCTGTGTATAGCTCTCATTTTTACAACAAGTACAAGTAGTAGAAGTAAAAAAAAAATATTTTTTGGGGGGGGGGGGGGGGGTAAACACAGCTGATGCCCCTTTAGTGATTTGTAGAAACAGATCAAAATGCTACATGTTGTAAATACAGACTGTAATAAAAATTCATCGGTAGTATTGATTTATTGTAAAAAAAAAATCCTTCATCATTCTCTCTCATTCATGTTGTAAGTAAAAAAATTTAAAAGATTCAGGATTTTTTTTTGTATGACTAATTGGCAAAAATATATATACAAAATGTATTGTTATCTGATGGTTTTTATCATTGAGTGACAAAGCTGACTAGGTCCATTCCTCTTTGGTCTGCTCACTTGAAATTTTGCCTCCCACTTTGTTAAATTAAGTTAAACTTACATAGAATAATTAACAGCTGAAATTGATAATTTTTATGTTAAAAATTCTGAATCATTAGCACCTAAATAATTCTCCCAAAAGTACAATAATAAGTTGTTGAAACATCTCCATTAACACTTCCTGCATGCTTGTTGCTATTAAATATGCAACATAAAAATCATGCATTTTCATTGACTAAATATCAGAAATATACATAGATATGATCCCATAAGGTTACTCATGGCAACAAGGATTTTCTTCCTAAAAGACTGGTGATTTTAGTGTATACCTCAGGTATTTAATATCTAATACATCTCATCTAACCCCATCATTGGAATAACTGCATGATACTGTGTATGTCCTGGCTCATAGTAATTTGACAGGGTGAATCTGTCTCACTGACCCAATTCAGAATACTGTAAACCCTCGAAATTTTCGGCCCGATTAATTTTCACCTTTAAATGAGAGGGCGAATTAAAAATGAAAGCAAAATTTTCAAACTAAACAACTGAAACATGGACATTCATGTCATTTATGGTGATTTAGGGCAATATTAAGATAGGTATGTTTCTGTAGGGCGATATTAAGATAGGTGAATATGTTTTCTGTTGTAAAAGGGCAAAAATAACTAAGGGCGAAAATAGGTAGATTAGGTTGTTATACATTTATACTGTAAGAAAAATAATTTGGTACCAAAAGAAAAAGAAAAAAAGTTGTGTTAACATCTACTCCAAACTAGAATGTTTCATAGTTATCTATAAAGGTAACGCCAACCTTTTAAGTCACCTAAAGAGCTTATGACATTTTGTACAGGGACTTGAACCCTCTGAAATGAAGATTTTACACTATAAAGAGTCAAACTGAAAAAAAAAGTTGATATGGCAGCCATTTCCCAAGTTTTAACATTAGGCTGTAGAAGTGTCAATTGCTTAAATTTAAAAATAAGTTCTATATTGATTCTGAATAAAGCAATTTTTTCTTTTCAATATATTATATGCTAATTATATTTGCATGTAAAACTGAGGTGAGACATTTTTGTCAAGTTCAGTGAAAAATAACATGTGCATCATGAATGTGGCCATTTTACCTTACCTGCTTTGCATGTTATGATCACAGTGAAACCCGTCTTGAAAGAGCACTCTGAAAAAGTCTTTTGAGACCACATTCTGAAAACCAATTGGTTAAATAAACCTGTATATAAAGCCTCTTTTGAGAGAGACCACCTGTCTTTTGAGACCACATTTTGAAAACCAGTGGGTTAAATAACCCTGTAAATAAATCCTCTTTTGGGAGAGACCACCTGTCTTGAAAGACCAAATTTCAGCGACAGATGTGGTGGTCTATCAAGACAGGTTCCACTGTATTAATCCCTGATATAACTCCGGCATGATGGAATGACTATATTACAGGTGTGATCCCCACCACCAGTAGTGAAGCTGTAACGTTAACAAGTACACCAATCAAAGATAACAGTCCAAAAGTTGTACTCAGGAGAAAGTCTGAAAGTAAGTTGCACTGAATGTTTGTTCTGTACCAGTTATCATTGTTGGAGGAAACCCCTCATTTAAACCCTCTGTCCTCCAATAACTCTAACCCACAGCATGTGTGTACATCTCAGAATATGTATACAGATATATTTGTGTATAACTGGGCTCAAAATTAGCACTGGTCTGCTGAACCTTGGCCAGTAAATAATGGAATGGTCCAGTAGATTTATCATCTGTATTGGGCCCATTGTCCCGTAAGAGTAATCAAGATTAAGTGTGAGCGCTCTTTTAAGAAATTGTCACATGCATGTAATTCTTACAAAATAATCTATCTCAACATTGATACAAACTGATAATGTCTTGTCCTCACATGTTGTAGTTAGTTATTCTTTATCTAAATATTTCATAAAATGATTTCTTTTGAGTTACTTTTTGACAGTAAAGGTTTAATGGGGCTAGTATATTTTTTATGCAACTGGCCTTGTGGACCACTTGGGGGAAAATGTTAAACTCAAGTCATGTATAGGTCAGTATGAATATAATTTTCCATTCCTATAGTTTCATGGAAATACAAACGATGAAACAAACTTTTTATGTCTAAAAAGAACATTGAAATCATTTGCTCTCAATACTTGTATGACAAAATGTCATAGATGATGCTCTGTCTATAACATGCACATTTATGTTGATGTTCTAAATTCTATTCTCTACATACAAATAATTGTATTTCTTAAACTTTGATTCTCACAAGATCAAATTCCATCTTCTTCATGTTTGTCCATGATGTAAACCTAAACCTAAAACATTTAACTAAACAAGACAGTGTTTTTATACTTGGCAAAATTACAGAGGTTTGCTTAGGTAGTTCATTGTTTTTTCACAATGATCTTACCATCTTACCTCAGTAAATGTCAAAAAATAGACTCAAATCTGAACGAAAATTAAATATGTTTGTGATTGACAGGAATCGATAAGAAATGTATTTCAATGCAGCCTTGATACATTTTTTCGCATATGTCCAAAATAGACCAAAACTTAAATGAAAATTAAATATTGTAATTGACATATAAATCAGTATGAAATGTTTGTCAACTCAGCCTTAAGCAGTTTGTGACACATTGGGGGCGTTTGTGTTTCACTATCACATCTTTTTTTCTACAGCATCACCTGAAGATGAAGCCATCAAACTACAGAGAAGAACTTCATATCTCATGGCCACAGCCAAAGACAGAGACAGCCATAAGCTGTCATTGGATAAGTCCCTATCTCCTAGCCAATCAGCAACAGAGATTCATGTTGAGTGAGTGTATATTGATTTTTAATACTTCCTAATGTACAAAGACATTTTTATATTACTCAAGGAAACATACTTTTTATGTAACATAAGGCAACTTATTACTATTTAAGGTTAATTACATATTTATTTGTTTTATTTCAGAATTACCCCCCAGAAACCCAGTATGAAAAAGCTGAAATCATTCTTTGGCGAAAAGGTACACAATATCTCTTACATTATGGTTATTGTTATCATAAAATTGATAATGGATAGAAAATTTAGAAAATAAATTTGAAAAGAACAGTTTTGATTATTAAATTATAAAGTTTATTTTTAAACAGATAATGCAAAATAAGACAGTATTAATTATGACAGTAAGAGTGATAAACATGCTAAGATGCTAAGCACAACTTATAAAAAAACAACAAAACAAAAAATCTGAGGTTTACATACCTGTGGTGTTAAAGTTATATCTGTTTAATCTGCAGACACCCAGAATTCTGGAGGCAACAGAACGGAGACTAGAGGTAGCGGAAAAGAGACAAGATCCAGCCAGTCCATTACAGGATATTTCTAAAAAAGGATTGCTGTATTGTAAAACAGATCTAACGGATGGCAAAGTAAGTATAAACTTTTATAGAATCACTCCACTAAATGTCCCCCATATCAGCTAATGTAGAATCACTCTACTAGATGTACCCCATATAAACTGATGTAGAATCACTCTGCTATATTTCCCCATATAAACTGATGTAGATTCACTCTGCTATATTTCCCCATATAAACTGATGTAGAATCCCTCTACTAGATGTACTCCATATAAACTGATGTAGAATCACTCTACTAGATGTACCCCATATAAACTGATGTAGAATCACTCTGCTATATTTCCCCATATAAACTGATGTAGAATCCCTCTATTAGATTTCCCCATATAAACTGATGTAGAATCCCTCTACTAGATTTCCCCATATAAACTGATGTAGAATCCCTCCCTCTTGGGCAAAGTCATTTACAGTCTAGAAATAGTAACAGATAGTGATGGGTTTTGCTAGGACCAGAACCACTGGCATCTCAAATGTGAATCTGCTATTTCCTTTCCTGCTGAGACTTTTAGCAGGTACCAGTAGTCTTTAAGGGCTTTTTATACATGACCTTTTACCTCTGTTCATAAAGTCTGTATGTTGTGATGGTCTGCCTATGTGATATTTGTACTGTATAACTGGACATTTTTCGCCTCTGTTTATTTTTCGCCCTTTCAGGACAGAAAACATTCAGCTCATCTTAAATTCGCCCTACAGTCTTATGGATAACGTGTATGTCCATGATATCTCTGCTTCAGTTATTGAAGTTGAATGTTTTGCTTTCATTTCAAATTGGCCTTCCCATTTAAGGGTGAAAATAATGAAAATTAAATGGGAGCGAAAATTTCTAGTTAATCAGTCTTTTCGTTAATCAGAATTATCTCCCATGTCAGCAGGTATCGATTGTGACATCATGTCTTTACATGAGAAAACAATGTCATTTTCACACAAGCATATGATGTCACAATTGATAACTTTTCTCATTTTACGCATAAACAAATGACATCACAATCGATACCTGCTACGAGAGGTGGTAACTATGGATAATGAAAATACCTAATACAGTATACTTACAGAAAGCAAGATCAAGTATCTGGCCATCTATTTACTTATCTCATGTACTCAAGTTAAAGAGAATAAAGTAAAACGTACAGCCGCATTTTGTAATTGTGTGTGCCCTACAAATGATGTCATTTCTGTAAAGAAAGCATCATCCCAGCGTCCAGATTTTGTGTATTCAAGGGTCAGAAAAAAATATATACTTTTTAAATCAGATGAAAGTGAGTATTGTTTATGTTAAAATCAATAACGTTAAGCCCCCAGAATTACCCAGCCTACGATTGAGCCCTTCATAAAGCACCTACACTGTCTAAACAATGCTTAACACATAGACATGATGATAAAATAGAGCAGGGGAAAGACCTATGGTTGAGCATGTGCACAATTACAACAAGATGGTGAACACTCACTGAACATAAGTGAGTCTATTTTTTATCTCACCACAGTTTATTGGTTACAGAACAAAATGTTTTGTTATTGTTACATTATTTGCTTGATGTTTGATATATTCACTCAATGTTTTGAATAAATTCAAAATGTTTATTTATAGCGACTGCTTGATAAAGTTTGTCTTAGATGCACACAATTACAACAAACCATTGTATATAATTCCTTTTAATCACTAACATATACTCACGTCTTCTTACAGAGAGCTAGTGACAGATCCTGGAAACCAATATGGGTGGAGCTTAGAGGTCATGCCCTCTTTTTGTCCAAAGAAAAGAAGGATCCAACCGTTGTAAGATTTTGTTTTCATTAGTTTTCATATTTGTTCTTTACAGTGTATTTATAATTTTAATTTCCTAATTAATGAAGCCTATTTGATTGTAGTTAATTATTCCTAAAACTGATCTCAGATTGACAAAATTGCAGCACAGTATTTTGCCTTACATTGAGTCTTGACATTTTTTTTTTATCTTTTTAGCCCCACATTTTCTCATTTGATGACCAGCCAGTTTCCATCAAGTCGTGTATTGTAGATATTGCTTATGACTATACCAAGAAAAAGAATGTATTTCGCCTCAAAACCTTCAATGGTTCCGAGTACCTGTTCCAGGCTGACGATCATGAGACTATGTTGTCGTGGATAGATGCAATTCAACATAATAATAATCCTGACGCTGATGTATGTAACCATGGCATTATGTATGATATTACAAAGTTTCAGTTATTCTAGAATAAATACACAGTAATTAAATTGAAAGTTCTCTTTAGCTAGATACACATTCTTTCTAATTCACAATTTGTTCTTGTTAAACATGCTAAAGGTTCTGAATTCTTTCTAATGGAAAGAATTCAAATTTCATGTTTTAAGAATTATTCATGAAAAGAGTTAAGCCATTAATCAACATGACACTTAAATAAGGCTTTAATGGATGTATCAGTAAGTTATCATACACATGTTTTGTTACAGAATGGGTCTATATCTGCTGATTTAATTCTCCGATCTCGAAATCAGTATGAACATGGTCAACCACAGCTCTCCGCACAGCATTCCACCACTACTATCAAAAGTTCACCTCAAGTTCCGCCAAAACCAACCAAACATTTGTCAGTAAAGGCAATCAAAAATAAAATTCCACACTCACCAAGTACGAAGAGGAAGAAAAATGAGAAAGGTACATCTTGTCAGTCATAGTAACTTGATGGAATATTATATGAGATATATGTACATGCAAAGTTGTCATCCTATCAGTTATCATATTAAGAGTGTCAGTTATCATATTAAGAGTGTCAGTTATCATATTAGAGTGTCAGTTATTATATTAGTGTGTCACTTATCATATTAGTGCATCAGTTTTCATATAAGTGTATCGGTAATCACATTAGTGTGTCAGTTATCATGTTAGTGTGTCAGCTGTCATATTAGTATGTCAGTTATATTAATGCATTATTTATCATACTAGTGCATCAGTTATCATATTAGTGTGTCAGTTATCATATAAGTGTACAAGTTATCATATTAGTGTGTCAGTTATCATATTAGTGCATCAGTTATCATATTAGTGTATCGGTAATCACATTAGTGTGTCGGTTATCATGTTAGTGTGTCAGCTATCATTTTAGTATGTCAGTTATATATGTGCATTATTTATCATATTAGTGTATCTGTTATCATATTAGTGTGTCAGTTATCATATAAGTGTACAAATTATATCAATGTCCATTATCATATTTAGTATGTCATCTGACATATTAGTGTCATCTATCATATTAGTGTGTTAGTCATCATATTAGTGTGGTAACTCTCATATTAGTGTTTCAGTTATCATATAAGTGTATCAGTTATCATATTGATATATCAGTTATTCTATTAGTGTCTTAGTTATCATCTAAGTGCATCAATTATCATATTAATGTACCAGTTATAATTTTAGTTTATCACCTATCATAGAAGTGTATCAGTTATCATATTAGTGTATCAGTTATAATTTTAGTTTATCATCTATCATAGAAGTGTATCAGATATCATATTAGTGTATCAGATATCATATTAGTTTATCAGTTATCATATTAGTTTATCAGTGTTCTTATTATTATATCAGTTAGTGTATCAGCTTTCATATAGTGTTAGTGTATAAAATACAATGTAAGTGCATCAGGTATAATATAAGTGTATCGTATTTCCCCAGTTAGTTAGCTATTTATTAGTTGTCCTTGTGTAAATGTGTCAGAAATGTAACATGACTAGGTTCACAAAACTTATTTTAGAAACAAATCTACAAACTACATTTTTCCCCTTTAAAGCAATTTTCTTTGAGTCTAACAGAAAAATATTATACAGAACATTTGCTGATTATTAATAGCAAATTGAAGTTTTTATCTTTAATACATTTTCTACACATCATAGAAATCTGACTGCTTAACTGTATGTCGTTCTTTTGATACTGATTTATGTACATTTTATAGAGGATGGAGCAAAAACAAAAAGTGGCGGTTTGTGGAAGTTTAAGAGTTTTCGTAAAGGACAGATTAACTCCCCTATTTCTGGTTCCTCCGGAGATTCGGAAGTTACTGGAATGTTTGGTGTGCCTTTAGAATGTTGTATATCATCACCCAACAATGATGTAAGTCACTTAATTACAATTAGTGGATCCTCCTTTAAAATTTCAGAATCATGAGTGTAACGGAGAGAAAAGTAAATGTTTGCAGTGTGTAATTGGTGCAGTTTGTGTACTATTCTTTACAAGGCTTTTCCTGATTTATATATAAAGAATTTCTGAAAAAAACATTGCCAAGTAAAATAATATGGTTTCATATTGTTTTAGTAGCAAAAGTTTGACCTCATGATGATAAAGTTTTTACCATTCTTTCATTAATTAATCTGATACAGTCATTTTATCTAATTAATTCTTATTTTTACAAACTAAAAGGTGTATGTTATATTTTACACATTTTTAAAAGTTGTTAATTTTTCATGTATTATTAAAAGAGTAAAGTCAAAAGTTTTACATATGAAATGATCTGTTATTTTAGTTTGTGCCAATGATAGTCGACTTGTGTACAAAAATTGTTGAGGCTAGAGGACTTGAAGTCACTGGTGTGTACCGTGTGCCTGGTAACACTGCTGCTGTTAACATGATGCAGGAAGAACTCAATAAGGTAACCAGTCTTTCTGCTGTACATTAATTAATGGGTTCTTCATTTTGCCACAAAATAGTACGTCTTTGTTAGTCTGTCCCCTTTCTGTTCCTCAACACTTTTATTTGGCAGTTAATCTATAAAAGATAAGTTACCTGTCACTTTCTACCCAAGAAAGCAATTACAATGTTGACAGGTATGAATTCTACAGTAGTTCATATCTATAGCAAAGCCATTTGTATAGTTTTAGTGTGACAGGATCATACATATTGTCCGTACTTCAAGTGGTAATGATTGTATGCTTTTCTGTAACATCAGATTTAATGTCAATCAAAAAACTGTCAATTTCATTGTGTTTTAAACTTCTGAGGCATTTTGAAGAAATATGAGAAATGTGCAGTTTGGTAGGATGATGAAATTTTAACACTAACATACTTCAGGAAGTTGTGTGGATATTGCCAGAGGTATTTATGCCTACCTGTGCACTGTGTTCTGTTGATATTGTCAAGGGACGGGATACTATCTTATCTTGAGACAACACTATAAGACCACAGTGCCCTCAGACAAAGGTGATATTTGTTTTGATAGAAAGTTTAAGAAAATAAAACAAATACAAAGACAAGACATATTGCACGTTCAGTTACAATACATTTTCATGTGTGATCCTGACTGTAAAGAGACGTAGAGTATGTAGTTGACAAAAGGTCATAGTTCCTGTATTATGGTCTCGTTAAGCAAATAAAAATCGTACAAAAAATAATGTTATACATAAACAACACCCCGTGTTTGGATGAGGCTTTATTGAATGTCAAAATCCTGTATATTACTGAACTTAAATTTTCTCTTAGAATATTGATACAGTACATCTGTTCTTTTTGCCATATTTATTTTTGATACACTGTTGTAAAATATATGAATGAATTTGTAATTTTAGGGTATCGATAACATGAATGTGGATCATGAGAAATGGTGTGATGTCAATGTTATTAGCAGTTTACTGAAAACTTTCTTCCGTAAACTTCCTGAACCACTTGTCACTGAAGGTAAGTCTGTCGTTGATCATCATTTTTAAAAAACAGAGAAGGAGAGCAGGAATTTCCTTATATTCTATACTATTGTTCATGCAGCTTTCTACATAAAAAAAATACAGTTTAATATGAAACACATTTTAATCTTAAAGCTGTGTTTGAGAGAACACCCTTATATTGATAGTATGCCGTCTCAAAGCAGGTTACCGCTGACTGTGTCATGCTCAATAGAGTACTCACCTGGTAGGCTGAAGTCAATATTTGTCTGAGATTATAAAACAGGTTGTAACAGATTCTTTACCGAATGTTCAGCAGTATAAAATCACACGTCCTATTGACTAGACTAGAAGCTGTGTTCCAGTGTCAGGATGGGTGTGGCACATTAAATATGGGTGGTGCTTCACCAGAAGCTGGTGGTGTACCAATTTCTTATTGTTTTGTTCTTGTTTTACATCTGGACAAAAAATGTTCACCTATATGGAGATATTACCAGCCACAGATGAAGGTCCACAAGTTTTGATGTGTGCTATTGATTGATGCCAGTGCTGTGAATGTTCTTTTAAGTACCAGGAATGGAACTCTGGACCTTCAGCTCTTGTGTCGAACACTCTGCCACTACTGGTGGGCATCTATTTCAGCGATAAGTGGGGAGATGAACTATTAAAGAAATTTTCTTGTTTTCAAATCCTCATTTTTTGTACATGTATACTATGTTTTGTTTACGTACAGTGTTTTGTTTATTTTATCAGTATTTCAACAATGACATATTTAGGGAGAGCATTTGATGTGTATTACTTTCATATAGTGATAATCATCCTTTGTTTCAGAGCTATACCAAGATTTCATCAATTCCAACCGACTGACAAATCAACAAACCAGAATGCTGAAACTTAAACGTTTATTACACAAACTTCCAGAACACCATTTTGAAACCTTCAAACATCTTGCCGAACATCTCAACACTGTGGCAAGCTATTGGCATTTGAATAAGGTAAAAACAGTGTTACTAGAAATCTGATTAAATGGTTAAAATTTAACTAAAAGCAACAATGTAGATTTTTATCAAAATGGAAAATTAGAATACAAATATACAGTCAAACTTGTCTATAAAGGCTACTCAAGGAAACAGACAAAAGTGGTTGTTATAGACATGTAGCCTTTATAAAGAGGTTTATTCATTAAAAAAAGTTAACAAAGTATATATTTGAATTACCTTTATAGGCAGGTGACCTTTAATGCAAGTTTGACTGTACATATGTTGGTATTATCTGACAGACAGTGACTTGGAGTCTGTAGGTCATGTGGTCTGGCTTTGTATAGTTGTCATTCTGGACAAAGTGATGTACACTTTCTTTACCTCCAAGCTCAGAAGAGTGCTATTGTAAAGTGTAAACAGTCTTGCATCTTGACATTCACTTGGCATAACACAGTTGCTGATAGATTTGTTCTTTAAATGATTTATTGTCAAGATTCATTCTTTTCTAAACTTCTTTTGCAATCAGGCATTTTTATTTTCAATTTAGATGGATGCAAAAAACCTTGCGATTGTATTTGGCCCAACACTTGTAAAGAAAAAAGATGATGATATGACGTCTATGGTTCAGGATATGAGTGACCAGTGTCGTATTGTGGAGAGTGTTATACTGCATGTAAGTTTCTTCATACTTCAGATTAAAAACTGTATTTTCACCCTTTGTTGCCTTTGGAGTCATCTGTTTGTAAGTGCAATGGAAATTTATATTTTGAATTATTTGTTATAATCTCATATTTGTTGTCATAGTGATCTTGATATATATATATATATATATATATATATATATATATACACATTTGTTATGACTCAACATGGCATATAGTTTTAAATACCATTAGTTTTGTCATGTATTTACAATGAAATGATGGAGAAATTTAAGCTCTGCACTTTAATTAGCACAATGACATGAGTGTGAATGGCACTAATATTAGAATACCGCTAAAATAAGTACACATACAGTACTTAGTAACGGAGAAGGAACATAGTCAATTTCAAATCATAGGATCTTATGAAAGCAAGAAGATTGACCCCGGCTCTAATCATTGAAGAGGATGAAGTACATTTCTTTTTGTTGCTTTTTTATATAGGTCACTGACCTTATTCACACAGTATACATAATTGTGCTTCATCATTATGTCCATTCATTTTATTGTTTTCATGAAAAAAAAAAATTGAGAAATATACAAAATTTGCATTCCATTAATTACATGGCTTTTCAATCAACAGAATGACTGGTTCTTCAGCTCGTGGGATAGAGACAGTTATGTACCATTAGAGGAGGGACGAGAGGATGATGAAGTACCAACTAACCCTGCTGTATGTAAAATGAGCTGTGATGAAGATGGTTAGTAGTTATACATGTATTCTGTATTCTGTATATATACCACACTCAGCAAATTTTCAGTAATATGGTGGTGACCAGTTTTTAATGATGAAGGGGAGAATCTTGTTGCAGTGTACCCAAGAGAGATCACCGGCCTTCCACAAGTAAACTGGCAAACTCTCTCACAATATCAGCTTAGGTTCCAGCAGGACACAAAAATACGTTGACAAGATCTGAGAGACTTCATGGTGTAAAGCGCGATACTCTAAGCATTGGTCCACAGAGTACGCCGGCCTCTTAATGTACTCTGATGTAAATTCTAATGATGAAATGTCATGCAACCTCATTTTATGAATCTGGTTGTTTAGAAATCCTGTATATTCTGTTCCCATTATATCACAGGTCCCATTGTATCAAGGTATTCTTTATTTTCGGAAATCTTTGTGCATAATGCCATCTATTAGGAAATCTATTGTTAGCAGCAAATTATTGTAGCCATGATGTTTTTCAAAAGGTGTCTTTATGTGAAACAGAAAAGATTGATCACTCCCATAAGCAAATCACATGATAACATGTATTCAAACAATGAAAATCGTTAAGTATCATGATACAGAGGGCCACCGGTATAATATTACCACTTGTTTTGTGCGGATGATTTTATTATAGGTACTATACCGAAGTACATTATCTATTTTTTATATTTTCAGACTCAACTGTGAACCCTAGGGATATTGTGTCATCAATAGTCGAAGCAGCAAACAGGAAGTTGCGAAATAAATCATCTGACAAGAGTTCGGAAGACCTAGATACAAGTGTTATTGATGGAGGATTTAAAGAAAGAAATATTGACTTAGAGATTAAAAAAGCTAAAATCAAGTCTCAAGCTGATATAACTTGCAGAAGCAGCCCAAATCTGACTGCAATGTCAAGAATCTCTGAAGCACCTGTAAATACTGTGCAAACTCGGCAATCAGACAGTGCAGCTGACCGTCGTATGGCAAAGTCTCAAGAAATTATTGATCAAGATTGGCAATTTCTCGAGCACAAAAGGTCAGGCTCAAATTTATATGCTAAAATGAGACATTTCTCAGATGATTCTTTAGATCGGAATGATGAGTTGGAAATTTCGCACGACGGAATGAATAGAAGCTTCAGTGTGAGTCAGAGTACGATAGACAGACTTCGAATTATCGAGGAAGAAGCGAGAGCTTTGAGAGAAAAAGAGGAGAAAAGACAAAGAGATTTTGAGAAACGTAAATTAGAACGCCAAAGGATAGAACAAGACATTCAGAGGACAAAGAAAGAACTAGAAATTGAGGACAGTCATAGTGTAGAAGATTTATTAAGTGCTAACAATGTGTGGCATTCCACATCTGAGTTATTTAACAGGATTGCTAGAGGTGAAGCCTCATCTGTGACCTCAGAGTACTCAAATAACTCCTCCAGTAGTGAAAGTAGAGCTGGAGGCATGAGGTATAAACTTAGTGGTTCATCGGATATTTCTGGTTCAATTTCACCAGGATCAGATAGGCATGAGAAAACCAAACGGGACAGTGCATCTGGTGGAAAATATTTTGTCATTCAAAGTGTGGGCTCTCGGAGCAATAGCAAAGATAAACTATCACAGAGCAGCTCTGAATCTCTGCCTGTTCAGTTCAAGAGAGCAAATTCAAGGGAGAGGTTATTGGATTTGCCTTACAGTGAAAACAATAAAGACTCAAAAGCTCATAGAAGGAGAGATGACATCAAACCCAAAAACCAGGGCAAAGATGGTTCCGAAAGACGAAGGCGTTCAAAAGGAAGTCTAAGTCGCAGTAATTCAGTAAGGCGAGGTTCACTCGACTCATTAATTGATCTTCGGGAAAAAAATGACACTCGTAGGTTTTCATATGAATCTTCAGATTCAGAAGATGGCTCTGATCTTTTGTCAGACTTAACATCAACATTTGATCAAAAACTTCAAATATTAGTGAATCCAAAATACAAACTCAATGGAAACACGCCTCGTTTAAACACAAATGAAGGAGTTGTAGGTCCAGAGAGAGAAAATAACGTACCTCTCGGCCTTCCCCCACAGGTTCCTTTAGTGCAGGCTCAGTGTAATAAATATGGACTATGTAGTAGCAATGATATGCTTGAAAAACAATATAGAGACCCCAGTCTTCATAGGTCTCCAAAAGATGCAAAGATCGGCATTGCATACCGCTTTGAACGCAATCCGTCTAATAGTGCTATAGCTGGAGGAGAAAATTCAGGAAATTATTCTGTAGTGGAGCCAAGGTCATCGTCTGCTGTGTCTGTTGTATTACCGTCAACTTTTTCCTCACAAAATGTTAGACCAAAACTTTCTAGTGCAAATATTTTCCCTCCATTTTCCTTAAATCCTAAGTGGGATGCTCGCCCAACAACAAAGTTTGAAAAAACTGAGGCAAATATTTCGCTCTCAAAGCAAGGTAGAGAACCCCTAAAAGGTATTCCACATCCAGAAATAAATTATGAAAGATCCACAAGTTTCCCAAAAGATGCGGACTTCAGTGTAGCTTTTCCTAGTAATAATTTACAAACAAGCTCGAAAACACTGCATGATTTAAGAGACCCCCAGCAATCTACTCCTGTACAGAAAAGGACTGATCGACGAAATAAACGTCGACACACTGTGGGTGGAACAACTGATCTAGATCATTTTAAAGCTATTGTTTCTGTTACACAGCCGAAAGAGGAAGCTAAGCTTTCAGCATGGGAACAGCTACAACCAGCTGTTAAAGATACACCATCCGGTGCAAACAGGACACTGTTGTCATGGTTACAAAATGAACGTTTGAGAGGTAGCACTCCAGATTTAACTGCCAATCAAGAATAATATTTTTAAAAATGTTTAAAATATTTTAATTGTTAAAGCTTTACAAACAACTTGATCAAAATTTTAGATAATGTTGAAAAAAAAAAAGAATAAGAAATCTACTTTTAGCTAAAGTGAGAGTTGGAATTTACTGTTGTTATAAGATTATGTCTAATACAGGAAATTATATGATAATATGATATTAGTCTGAAAGATTTTTTAGCATTTTATCGGTGATTTCTTCACCTTTCACATTTTACTTTCCACACATTGTTGACATACCTACAAAGGGTTGTGATATTCTCGACTAGACTCGTTACAAGCTAATACAAGTCTCTAGTGTTGCACATTGCACTTAAGTTTGTAGGATTGATTTTTAAATGATTGTTTAAAACATATCAACCACCAATTTATTACGGTGCAGGCCAAATTAACTTTCTGCACCAGTTGTACATAAAATTGCTATTAACCTCACTAATGGCATTTGTTTTTTAATAATTGTTTTATTTATACCTAACAGACAGATCTATGTATTATTTTGCGACAGCATTTGATTCTGTAGTAATTTGGTAATGCATATTTTTGTATTTTAAGTGTTGAAATACAAATCAAAACTTAAGGAACACCGATATTCTGACCCCCACCATTTCGTTAAATAACAGTTTTACAGAAATTATAAATAATGACGTTTTTCTTTTATATTGTTACATTTCAAATGCTTTTTAAATATTCTAAACCAAGAACTCTGACATTTTTGCCTTGTGTTGCAAACATTTGTACAGTGTTGATTAAATATTAAAAGTAGAATTATTGTTGAATATTTTTTTTTTTTTTTTTAGGAAAATTGTTTTTTATATATAGAAAGTCTTCCACAGTATTTCAAGACTAAGCTCTAAGCTTGGATGAGCATCTCATTATCATGAACGATTTTGTTCAAATTTCTTTACAAAATATAACTTGTTACATTTTTATAAGACTCCACCAGTAATTAATTATATCCACATATTATATCTATCATCAAGGTCATGTGGTGGTATCTAATAGCCATTTCAGGTTCTTTGATGAAGAAATGTTACTTCAGTATAGCTCAAGTAATACACCATACCCGTAGATTAAAACTGCATGTTTTGCATTAGCTTTGGGATGTCCCTGTTTGACTCATCGTTATATATTTGAAATTCAAGAATGTCAGAAAGGCAGCATGCACGTGTATGTCTGAAAATCATTACTAATAATGTCCCAACAATAAACACATCTTTCATTTGTGGTAATACTGAGCCAGTCTGCTAAGTAATATTGCCCCAGTATATATATATCTTTCTTTTGTGGTAATACTGAGCCAGTCTGCTAAGTAATATTGCCCCAGTATATATATATATATCTTTCTTTTGTGGTAATACTGAGCCAGTCTGCTAAGTAATGTTGCCCCAGTATATATATATCTTTCTTTTGTGGTAATACTGAGCCAGTCTGCTAAGTAATATTGCCCCAGTATATATATACATTTTGTATCTTTCTTTTGTGGTAATACTGAGCCAGTCTGCTAAGTAATATTGCCCCAGTATATATATACATTTTGTATCTTTCTTTTGTGGTAATACTGAGCCAGTCTGCTAAGTAATATTGCCCCAGTATATATATATACATTTTGTATCTTTCTTTTGTGGTAATACTGAGCCAGTCTGCTAAGTAATGTTGCCCCAGTATCAATATCTTTCTTTTGTGGTAATACTGAGCCAGTCTGCCAAGTAATATTGTCCCAGTATCAATATCTTTCATTTGTGGTAATACTGAGCCAGTCTGCCAAGTAATATTGCCACAGTTTTCAGGTAATACTGAGCCAGTCTTTATATAGTGCTGATGCCTGGTTTTGATTTAATGGATTTTCTGTCCTTGGTGCACACACACACAAAGAAAACATACATTTTACTATTAAATGTGGGGTTTGAACTCTTCATCAGGTACATAAGGCAATGAGCTAAACATTATAGATAATGGATTTCATTTAACTGATCACTAGGAAAATGACATGTATGTATCTCTGGTCTGTATTTCAGCTGTGTGCATGCATTGCCATGTGATTCTAGAAGTATTCATATTAAAGTAGTCATTGTCACTATTGGTTACCATGGTAACAATTCTCATACATTGTGCACTTTTACATAAACAGTTATCTTTTTATTGCAATATATAAATTCTTTTCTGGCAATATATCGCCCATGGCATGATTTGCATAATACATCTTTACTATTGGAACTACTCTTTAGTGTAGGGATTTGTTTAAGCAAGCGAGCAATATCAATGCTGGTCTACTGTTGACAGTCATAAATAGATATTTTGTCAAACCAGTCACAGCTGAGGGGGATTTCTTATATAGGCGAACTAACCCAATGTTTTAAGAGATTGTGCTAATTTATCTATTTTACTACAATTGTTTTAATGAATGATTGGTATGCTCAAAGACAATTATAGTGGTATATCCTACATCTTAAAACTATCCTGTAGCCCCTTCAAACTATATGGACTTTCCCTTTTAAATCTGTTAAAGCAACTTTGTGAAAATTAAGGGTTGAAGTTTTAACGCTTGGTTGTTTTTAAGTCATTTTTATGTGAATCCTCTTATCTGATCTGTACATTTTATCTGTTTTAATACAAGGATTGTCAGATTGAAATATAATTCAGCGTTGTATAATATTACGGTGCTGAGAAGTTACTGTACAGTACTGTTATTTGTTATTACTTCAATAACATTGTTGTTGCCATTTTATGTCGGAATCTTATTTATGTTGACAAAATTTTGTACATGTAGAAAAAATAAAAAAAGAAAACAACTAAATAAATATTGGCTTTGTTTTTTGTAACAATAAAAATGATAAAGATAAAAATTATGACACCTGGTGACCTCTTTGTTTAATGACAGAGGAGAGAGAACCTGGTTATTATTATGTACACGCCAAAGACTAGTGACCTAAGTACACTGGTGGACTTCCTCACATAATCGGCTTAGTATGGCTCTACCACGAACAGACTAGCTGTGAGAGACTTTGTAATATAACTTCTCAAAGTCAGAGGTCGCTCAACAGAGACAAGTAATGTATACTGTGTTATATTACATACAGTATCTATAGTTCAGTTCACATAACTTGGTAGGGCAGAGTAACCTTTTGGCGGTTATGACAAGCTTCATGGGGAAAAATTTTATTCCCCGCTTGATACTTGTATGTATGGTGACAAGTATCCTGGTTCAGTCAGAAACCAAAACAATAGTCTACTTTCCAAAATTAGGTTGTACAGGTAAAACATATTGCCTTGCGCGGACTCTATGCATTACTGAATCTCTTAATACTTTATTGACGACAAGTAGCTTGTCACCTGTCATGATTTGATTTTGACTTGTTTTTGTTTGTTTGTTTATTGTTGTTTAACGTCCACTCAAGAATATTTCACTGATATGGAGATGTCACCAAATGCCGGTGAAGGGCTTCAAATTTTGGCCTATGCTCGGCACTTACGGCCATTGAGCAGTGAGGGATCTTTAACATGCCGACACCTACTGTGACACGGGACCTCCAGTTTTTACTGTCTCATCCAAAAGACGGGAAACCAACCTGTCGCCGGCGGGACTCAAAACTCACGATCCAGAGTCGAGCACGCTACCGATTTGTGTTTGTAAACATGTGCCAATTTACCTTGGTAGACCTGTAGGAATAATATCTCTTGCCAGTGCAAATTTTGTCAAATGGATTTTACGATACCCTCATCTAGATGACAATTTATCTAAACAACTTGTAACAACTATTCATTTCAAACTTCTGAAAAGTGCTATGCTACATTAATTTTTTAACAGCTCTCAAAATGGAACTGAAGCACAGATCTTTTTATTTCAAAACAAATGATTTGATTTTTTGTTTTTTTACGCCATTCTCAACAATCTTTCAGTCATATGATGGCGTCCAGTTTTTATTGGTGGAGGAGAAACCCTGGTTACCCGGGTAAAGACCACCGACCTTCCGCAAGAAAACTGGCAAACTTTCCCACTTAATTCGAAATGACCCTAGCAGGATTCGAACCAGAGATGAGAGGCCGTGTGATTTAATGTGCAATGCTCTAACCACTCGGCCACGGAGGCCCCTTATTTTTCACAACAAGTAGTAATACATTAATATATATGATAAGCTCAAGCCTGCTGGAATCTAACCTGATTGTGTGGGGAAGACTGACAAGTTAAATATTGAGCTGTGAAGCTCTATAACAAACCTTATTATACCACCTGTTTCAATTTGAAGTTTTCCACGTAGCAAAAATATACCCAATATTTAAGTAAGGGGAGATAACCCCCATTTAAAAAAAAAAAACACCAGTCTTTGTAAATAAACTGGCAAACTTCCTCATTGGAACCTATATCTAATGTAAAATACAATTTTGTAAGATGTTGTTTTATCACCTTGTTTCAATTTCCTGGCTTAAAACTTAAAAAAAAAAAAAAATTGAAAACACTCCAGGAAAGCTGTGTTATCATATTACCCTGAGAACTGTGAAGTAAAGTGAACATGCTTGATAAAATTGTTGCATATATTTATTTCCAAATTAAAAATCAAATAAATGTATAAAAATGTTGAATGTTTCTTTATAAACAAATCCTCCTCAGTATCACACAAACAATGAATTATGTGTACAAAGTGATGAAAATCTCAAGCTTTCCTTATTTTTTCATCTTATTGCTATGACATCTTGTGTCACATGTAGATATTTACCGATCACAAACATTCAGTGACATCCCTGTCATGTTACAGAATCGACTAGATCTGACTGGTCAAAGTATGTGGCTACTAAACAAATAAATAGATTTAAAGGCACAAGTCGCAGGTCTTCTGGACTTTCCTGAAATTAAACAAAACATATTTGTGTAAAAAGAAAAATTTCTTCTTTGTTTGGAAAATAGTTGAATATATAAACAGTCCATTTTTGTAACACAAATGTTCTCAGTAGGGAAACATGCAGATGAAATAGAAATTTTTGTCTTGATCAACAGACCTTTTGATATGATGTTGTTATTGTTGTATTGTTGTTTAACGTCCCACTCAAGAATCTTTCACTCGTATGGAGAAGTCACCAATGCCGGTGAAGGGCTTCAAATTTTGGCCTATGCTCAGCACTTACATCCATTGAGCAGTGAGGGTTCTTTAACGTGCCGACACCTACTGTGACATGGTACCTCAGTTTTTACTGTCTCATCCGAAGGACAGGAATCCGACCTGCCACCGGTTGGACTCGATCTCACAATCAAGAGTCGAGCACACTACCAACTGAGCCAGGCCTTTTGATATGAAATCAGATTCCAGTATTTGAATGTAAAACATTTTATCTAGGTTATTCTAAAAAAACAATTATTTTGCGATATGAACATTTTACCATTGTATATTTCACTTACCAATGTTGCACGAAGATTACCACAACTTCTGGCTAACGATCTTAGCAGTGCACATGCTTCTGGGGACAAGGGTTTTTCCAGGCATGCTAACAAAGCATAAAACCACATCCCCTACAAGATAACAGTTCATGTTTATCATAAAAATACAGTTTCAGAGGAACATATAAAAAAATTATTTTATTTACAAAATATAATCTAAATAGGTTTATTCATGTCATACCCCTGGTACAGGAGTTTGGTAATGTTGGTCGTGTTAGATAAAGAAGTCTTGTGGTGCTGGTAATGTGAGATACAGGATCCTTGCAATGCTCCTTGTGTGGGATAAAAGAGTCTTTAAGTGCTCCTTTTGTTAGATACAAGAGTCTTGCAGTACTCCTTGTGTGAGCTACAGGTGTCTTGTAGTACTCCTTGTGTGAGATACAAGAGTCTTGCAGAGCTCCTTGTGTGGGATACAGGAGTTTGGCAGTGCTCCTTGTGTGGGATACAGGAGTCTGGCCATGCTCCTTGAGTGGGATACAGGAGTCTGGCTGTGCTCCTTGTGTGGGACACAGGATTCTTGCAGTGCTCCTTGTGTGGGATAAAGGAGTCTGGCCGTGCTCCTTGTGTGGGACACAGTAGTCTTTCAGTGCTCCTTGTGTGGGATAAAGGAGTCTTTCAGTGCTCCTTGTGTGGGATACAGGAGTCTTGTTGTGCTCCTTGTGTGGGATACAGGAGTTTTGAAGTACTCCTTGTGTGGGATACAGGAGTCTTGCAGTGCTCCTTGTGTGAGATAAAGGAGTCTTGCAGTACTCCTTGTGTGAGATACAGGAGTCTGGCATTGCTCCTTGTGTGGGATAAAAGTGTCTTGCAGTGCTCCTAGTATGAGATATAAGAGTCCTGCAGTGCTCCTTGAGTGAGATTCAGAACTCTTGTGTGAGATACATGAGTCTGCAGTGCTCCTTGTGTGAGATACATGGGTCTTGTGATGCTAGTTGTGTTAGATACAGAAGTCTTGTGGTGCTCCTTGTGTAAGATACAGGAGTCTTGCAGTACTCCTTGTGTTGGATACAGGAGTCTTGCAGTGTTCCTTGTGTGGGATAAAGGAGTCTTGCAATACTCCTTGTGTGAGATACATGAGTCTTTAAGTGTTCCTTGTGTTGGATACAAGAGTCTTGCAGTACTCCTTGTGTTGGATACAAGAATCTTGCAGTACTCCTTGTGTTGGATACAGGAGTCTTGCAGTGCTCCTTGTGTGAGATACAAGAGTCTGGCAGTGCTCCTTGAGTGGGATAAAGGAGTCTTTAAATGCTTTGTGTGGGATACAGGAGTCTTTAAATGCTCCTTGTGTAAGATACAGGAGTCTTGCAGTACTCCTTGTGTTTGATACAGGAGTCTTGCAGTGCTCCTTGTGTGGGATACAAGAAGTGCTCCTTGCAAAGGAGTCTTTAAATGCTCCTTGTGTGGGATACAGGAGTCTTGCAGTGCTCCTTGTGTGAGATACAGGAGTCTTGCAGTACTTCTTGTGTGGGATACAGGAGCAGTGTTCCTTGAGTGGGATAAAGGGTCTTGCAATCTCCTTGTGTGAGATACATGAGTCTTTAAGTGTTCCTGTGTGTTGGATACAAGAGTCTTGCAGTACTCCTTGTGTTGGATACAAGTATCTTGCTACTCCTTGTGTTGGATACAGGAGTCTTGCAGTCTTTGTGAGTGCTCTTGCTGTTCCTTGAATAAAGGAGTTTTGCAATGCTCCTTGTGTGGGATACAGGAGTCTTGCAGTACTTCTTGTGTGGGATACAGGAGTCTTTAAGTGCTCCTTGTGTTTGATACAGGAGTTTTGCAGTACTCTTTGTGTTGGATACAGGAGTCTTGCAGTGCTCCTTGTGTGGGATACAGGAGTCTTGCAGTGCTCCTTGTGTGGGATACAGAAGTTTTGCAGTGCTCCTATTGTGAGATACAGAACTCTTTGTGTTGGATACATGAGTCTTGCAGTGCTCCTTGTGTGAGATACATGGGTCTTGTGATGGTAGTTGTGCTAGATACAGAAGTCTTGTAGTACTCCTTTGTTTGAGATACAGGAGTCTTGCAATGCTCCTTGTGTGGGATACAGGAGTCTTGCAGTGCTCCTTGTGTGAGATACTCGAGTCTTTTAGTGCTCCTTCTGTAAGATACATGAGTCTTGTGATGCTGGTTGTGTAAGATACAGAAGTCTTGTGGTGCTGGTTATGTGAGTACAGGAGTTTTGTAGTGTTCCTTGTTTAAGATACAGAAGTCTTACGGTCTGATTATGTGATGCAGGAGTGCTCCTTGTGTATAGATTTTTGCAGTGCTCCTTCTGTAAGATACATGAGTCTTGTGATGCTGGTTGTGTAAGATACAGAAGTCTTGTGGTGCTGGTTATGTGAGATACAGGAGTTTTGTAGTGTTCCTTGTTTGAGATACAGAAGTCTTACGGTGCTGATTATGTGAGATGCAGGAGTGCTCCTTGTGTGGGATAGAGGAATTTTGCAGTGCTCCTTGTGTGAGATACATGAGTCTTGTGATGATGGTTGTGTGAGGTACATAAATCTTTTATTGTTGGTTTGATAAGTCTAAATGTAATGTTTATTAGGGATATTGTGTTTTATGTAATTTGACATGCTGGTAATGACAACAAGAAACAAGAACAGAATCAGAGGGAGGACTAGAAACTGTACACTAAATAAAGGAGAAATCATGGCAAACTGTAATTCTTCAATGACAAAACAAATAAAAACACACAATGTTATGTTTCTACAGGACATCAAATGGAATCAAATTTTTTGCACAAAAGTATCTGACTTATCACAAAGAAAAACATGCTCATGTATTAAACTGTTAACTCCTACCTGTTTTTCTGAGAAACCTGTAGCCTCAAACCAGTTTATGTGATACTCTAAAACCTTGATCACTGTTGGCTGAAAATATATCAAAATCAGATACATACATATTAACCCATTAACCCCTAAAGACACCTTTAGACTGGTCCAAGTCATTGATTTACAGAAGAATTCATTGTTTTTCAGGGGTTGGTGAGTAAAGTGCAGGTTAATATTATTACCAGGATGAAATTCTGGCCCGACCTTTAACTTAGACTTTAACACAGGTGGTTAAGTGTTTATTCTTCAAGCGCATGGCATTTAAAGTGAAAAGATACAGGTTTTTTTGCAGTTGAGATTTAAAATTTCTGACTCATGTAAGAACAGATGTGACATGCTAAAGACCCGTCTTTGTATTGGCATAAGTCCTTAAAAAGGTCTAAATTTCTAGCTCTTCACAAAAAGCTGTCCTAGTTCTCTGTGTATAGCTATCCTTAGAAAAAGTATAAATTTCTGGCTGTTCACATATAGGTATTCTTACCAGTAAAACAATCTTTTTAAAAAGAAGCATATTGCATGAAGCTAAAACATTATCATTAATCAAACGTCTGCACGTTTTACAAAGGGAGACAACTCCTAGAAATTTATACTGTGCAACCTCTAAAATCTGGTCGCTTCCTGATACCAATCATGTTAAAAATGTCCAGAATTTGTCCTTCTATTTCCCAGTACAAAAAGACTTCCAAATACCAATCCTTCTATATTTCAAACACCAGACTGCCTTTTTTTAATTTTCAAATCAATAATAATAATCAAATTTCATAACTGCTGCTTTTATGGATCTAATGTTTAATATGTTGGTTTTCAAGCCAGTTTTCTTTGTAGTGACATCCCACAGAGCTCATACACCTTTATATTTGCATGGGAGGGATAATTTGTTGGTTTTCACTCCAGGGTTTTCTTTATACCGATATTCCATATAGCTCATATGCCTTTATATTTATGGGGGTGGAGGCATTATTTGTTGGTTTTCACACCATGTATTTCTTTAAAGTGATATCCCATAGCCTAAAGCTTATAAGCATTTATATTTTGGAAAGGGGGGGATAATTTGGATGCTGCTTTACACCATTTCAAACATTTTATTTTTTTACTGTTCAGCTTTACACCATCTATAAACTCAACACATACATTCATTTTTAACTTGTGAGAAGAGAAACTACACCAAAACCTCTTTTACTCAGTTCTCATGTAAGTGAGGACTAAACTGTAATCAAAATCCATGCAAATGAGACTAAACTCACAAACTACACCAAAACTACATGTTAGTGAGACTAAACTCACAAACTACACCAAAACCTCATGTAAGTGAGACTAAACTCACAAACTACACCAAAACTACATGTTAGTGAGACTAAACTCACAAACTACACCAAAACCTCATGTAAGTGAGACTAAACTCACAAACTACAACAAAACTTCATGTAAGTGAGACTAAAATCACAAACTACATCAAAACTCCATGTAAATGAGACTAAACTCACGTTAATGAAGTGAAACTCACACAAACTACACCAAAACTCCATGTTAATGAGACGAAACTCACAAAGTACACCAAAACTCCATGTAAATGAGACTAAACTCACTAACTACAACAAAACTTCATGTAAGTGAGACTAAAATCACAAACTACACCAAAACTCCATGTAAATGAGACAAAACTCACAAAGTACACCAAAACTTCATGTAAGTGAGATGAAACTCACTAACTACAACAAAACTTCATGCAAGTGAGACTTAATTTGCAAACTACACCAAAACTCCATGAAGTGAGACTAAAATCGCAAACTATACCAAAACTCCATGTAAATGAGAGTAAACTCACAAACTACACCAAAACTCTATGTAAGTGAGACTAAACTCACAAACTACACCAAAACTTCATGTAAGTGAGACTAAACTCACTAACTACAACAAAACTTCATGTAAGTGAGACTTAACTTGCAAAGTACACCAAAACTCCATGAAGTGAGACTAAACTCACAAACTACACCAAAAATCCATGTAAGTAAGACTAAACTTGTGAATACTTGCTCAATATAGGTGAGAGATATTGTAATGTTGCCCATATAACCACTTGCCGCAGATTCCACTTTGGCCATATTAACTCATTCACCCCTGGAGACACATTTGGACTGGTCTAAGTCACTGATTTACAGCAGAGTCCAATGTTTTTTAGGGATTGATGAGTTAAAAGATGTTACAAACATGGCATCACCTATAGCTCAATACATAAATTGAATTTTCAGGTTATTGAACCAATTAAGACCGATTACTCTATATTTGCATGGCGTCATAAATAGCTCATTACATAAGTTGAATTTTGAGGTTATTGAACCAATTAAGATTGATTACTCTCTATGTCAGGTGTACATTACATTTATTATCACCTGATGAATGATGTTACAAGCATGGCGACATAAATAGCTCATTACATAAGTTGAATTTTGAGGTTATTGAACCAATTAAGACTGATTACTCTCTATTTTAGGTGTACATTACGTTTATAATCACCTGATGAATGATGTTACAAATATGGAGTCATCTATAGCTCAATACATAAATTGAATTTTCAGGTTATTGAACCAATTAAGACTGATTACTCTCTATTTTAGGTGTACATTACGTTTATAATCACCTGATGAATGATGTTACAAATATGGAGTCATCTATAGCTCAATACATAAATTGAATTTTCAGGTTATTGAACCAATTAAGACCAATTACTCTCTATTTCAGGTGTACATTACACCTATAATCACCTGATCAATAGCTGCCACAACACTAAGTAGAGGTAAAATTCCCTCATGTTTGACTTTAGTCTGTCCCTCCATCATCACCTCGGAAGTTACTTCCTGTTGAGTGACACCTGGTGGTTGTAATCGTCCAAAACATAATCTACACCAACCTTCTACATCGTTGCATTGAGGCTGCAGTAAAAATCATTCTGTAAATTTTCTATATACTAATTAACATGAGAAAAAATAAATAGCGACTGTAATCAAACAATCCTCTTTATAATTTATCACACTTTTCGTACTGATAAAATACTCTCTAAATTAATTTGGTTATTTTTGGCATCATTATTATGATTTACATTTGAGCTTATCTGATGAAGTTTTACTGACAGAAACAATTGTCTAAAGCATTTGTTTTAGTCTTATTTTTTTAAAACACTATAACTTAGGTACATTGTATTATGTTTATAATATTAATTACCTTAAAAAAAACAAAAAACAAATGAACATATTCAGATCAAAATTATCAGATTGTATATTTAATCATTATCATAAAAATTAACTGATGATAAACCAAAGTACACCAGGGCTCTGCAATTGCTTGACACTGGACACAATTATGACATGACAACATATTGTGAAATAAACAAGGTCTTGACAGACAGACTCCTTCTTGCTCATATAAATATCTACCAGTACCCATTTGCTACATTTAAAGGTGTAAAGATGAAGATTTAAAAGTCTGTAACTAGTTTATGAGTCCTTTAATCCCAAACGTAGTAGGAGCCATGAAATTTGCCAATTTGTTACCTAGTTTGAGGAGCTGGCCAAGTTTGGGGGTAGTATATACCATACTTGAGAGGTTAAAAATTGTGCTTTTATTGCATAATGATAGGAAATAAGTGATGACAATACCTGTAGGTCACATGACTGACTCTTAGTCTGAAAATACAAATTCTACAGTCAGAAAACAGCAGATTAATTTTATGATTACACTTTTTATCAATAACAGAATCAAATTACCAGTTTTCGTCTGTTTAACAATCCTTTCTTCATCATTAATGCTTTTTGTCTCTGCAGATTCTGTAAAAAAACAAGTATCAATCCAAAGTAAGATTTCAAAGTAGTTTGTGAAAGTAGATTTGTGAGTATTAAGTGAACTCTAAAATGTTAGAACAAGTCTGACACACATCCACACTCACACCCACACACCAATACACACACATGCATCCACTCATACACACACACACACATACATTCACACTCACCCACACACACATATGCATCCACATTTTGAGAGAGAGAGAGAGAGAGAGAGAGAGAGAGAGAGAGAGAGAGAGAGAGAGCACTACACACAGATGGAGAAAGATGGCTTTTGATACAGAAGTGAAAGTGCCATATTGGTGACACGACCTCTACCCCTAGTTTAGGAGTCACCAAAATCACGTTTATTTTTTGTGACCCTATAAATGCTACATATTATATTTGGAAATTATGTAGCAGGAGGTCATTGAAAAGAAGTTTTAAATGTTCAAAAGTTTAAACAATTTTACAACCTAAAAATTTATAAATGAATTGAACTAAACTGCTTTTTCTCTAATTTCTTTACATCAAAGTTACATTTACCATATAAAGAAAGTTAAAGCTTTGAACAGAAAGGCCCAAAATTATATGCTCCCAAATTTTGAACTTAAGGTGGAAAAACTTTCTTTTATATCTAAAATTACATGTAAACTTACCTGTCTCAGTTCAGCAAAATCTGCTATTTGTTTTTTCTGCCAATTTGGCGACGGTTTATACCCTTTTGGTGCTGGGAAACATCCACCATACTGCAAAATACAAAACAGACATCATTTATTTACATTAATTTATTGAAGTTTTTTTATTTGTAGCATCCACCCTAAAATCAAAAACCTATCTTTCAAACAGGAAAAATCCTCAAAATGAAAACTAAAACATGAGAACTTTTTAGAAGAATAAATGCAATTTAATGCACATTTAAACATTTTCCTTATGTATTAACTACAGAAAAACAAAATTTAACTTATAAAAACCATATCTTTGGCACATACTATTAAATAACCTATGAAATGATAGTTTCACAATGATGAAAATAAATGTCCATGCTTAGCTGTTCATTTTAGGGCTAAGTTCCAAGTTTTTCCCCTAGATGTTTGTGTTTTTTTCTGTTGCATGATTTTAAAACCAATCTATAAGCAGCCACTAAACAGAGAAAAAACTTGGAATGGACTTATTTCATATCATTGTGTTTGGGCTCATGTTTGACATTACACTGAAGATGGTATAAAATCGTACTGGAAGTCTTAAAAACTGAAGGTGAGCTATATAAGAATCATTCTAAAACCCACATTGATTGATGGGGAAACACATGTCATATGAATCATACTGGAAGTCTTAATAACTGAAGGTGAGCCATATATGAATCTTACAGTACTGAAACCCAACAATTATTAATGGTGAGACAGTCAGGTGTCAGATATATATCATTCTAGGACTTTTAACAACTGATAACAAGGCAAATATGAAGTGAATCACAACAGAAACCTCAATGATCAATTCTTTTATAGTGTGTCAGTCATGAAAATAAAAATGAATTTCTCATTAAAGGATGCTTAAACAAGTTGAGTTGTAACACATAATAAGGCCCTATTCCCTTAAACTTTATAATTACATGTACTCAAGTCTGAAAGTTTTACCCATCTCGGTAATCCCAAATTATCAGATGTCAGGGTTATCAGGAGTTATGTAACATTCTCAGACTTCAGTAGTTTTTTCATTTGTACATTCATATAAAAATCATAATTATGTTAAAATGATGTTATAAACATACATTGTAAACATAATGTTTTACTTATACATACATTTGGTAGACATCAATCAATGATAATTACGGGTATATCAGACAGTGTTGTTTTTTTTGTTCTTGTGATGCTACACACATCAGGGCTATTTTGTTATGTAATTGTCAGTATTTTTAATGGTGGATATCTAAACATACTCCAGTTAGATTCCAGCATTGCAAGACAGCCTGCAATCCTGCACACTTAAAGTGTGATACTCCGATTATTACCACAAAAATGGATTCATTACTGTCTGGCGGTCTTGTGTGCATGTGCCTTCTGGTGCGGAGAGAATTAGGGGTAGTGATATGGTGTCCATTGCTGAAATGCTAGCCTACCTGATTTATTTTTACAGTCTGTTTCTCAAGAAAGTTAGTTGTGTCAATATCTGCTACTACCACTCTGGGACAATCTTTGGCTTCTTCTCTGTAAAATATATTTCACAGCTAAACATACATGTACAACATTGATCATTCTTAATGATTTTCTCCTTAAACACAATTCTAAATCGCTGGTAGTTGTTTTTCAAGGACATTAAACTTGAAAATGCTTTCTTATGGATTATCATGTGAAGGTTCAAAATTTTATTTTTGCATTAACTTATGTTTTTGGTAAATACAGTAAAACCTGCTATAGCAGCTACCTCTATATAAGTATTACCTGTTTATAAAGGCCAGTTTTTTTAAGTCCCTTGATTGCATACTTCAACTAAATTGAACCTTGTGTATAAGGGTCACCTGCACATAAAGGTCAATATTTTCTGGTCCCTTGGGTGGCCCCTATATACAGGTTTCACTGTACTTGATATATATATATATACATGTATATATATATGATAATAACATCAACTTATACAGATGATATCAATAACAAAAAAGCCTTTAGTTGGACATGCTTGCTGTTGACCTATGCCTAGTGTCTGACACATGGCTGTCCATGTGCTTTTTTGACGTCATTCAATTGTGATGTCATAATCACACAAGTGTTTGACAGGCCAGTTATTTGTGACATCATAATGGGAAAGTTTGCCAAAAGGTGCCATGTCTGGCATTTGGTGATAGGTCAGTTAACAGAAACATTATACAAAAAATGATAATAAAATCTAATGAAGTGATAGAACACATTTATCTGTGTACTCGACCAAAATATTACATATAAGGCTACTGATTTAATGCATATATAGAAGCCACAGTGAATAGAATATCTCTAAAATAACTAAAAATACATAAACAAAAGACGTGTATTTCATTCCTAAAAGTAGTAATTTTAGTCAGGTAATTTTTGGTGTTTGAAAGTCACAGAAATAATACTGCCTTACAAACTGTATGTGTAAGGTTAACTCGGTGACTCAAATGACAACAACATATATAACACAATGGATTACCTGAATGACTCATGTGATAGCAACATAACACAATGGATTGCCTGAGTGACTCATGTTACAACAACAGAACATAACAGATTACCTGAATGACTCATGTGATGCATCATAACACAAAAGATTACCTGACTCATGTAACAATAACAAAACAAAATGGATTATCTCAATGACTCATGTGACAGCAATATAACACAACAGATTACCTGAATGACTCATGTGACAACAACATGACACAATGGGTTGTCTGAGTGACTCATGTGACAACAACAGAACAAAATAGATTACCTGAATGACTCATGTGACAACAACATAACACAACAGATTACCTGAATGACTCATGTGACAGTAACACAACACAATAGCTTACCCGAGTGACTCATGTGACAACAATATAAAACAATATAACACAATAAATTGCCTGAGTGACTCATGTGACAGCAACAAAACACAACAGATCACCTGAGTGACTCATGTGACAACAACAGAACATAATTTTTTACCTGAATGACTCATGTGACAGCAACATAACACAATAGATTACCTGAGTGACTCATGTGACAATAATATAAAATAATATAACACAATAAATTGCCTAAGTGACTCATGTGACAGCAACAGAACACAATTGGTTACCTGAGTGACTCATGTAATGCATCATAACATAATAGATTACCTGAACGACTCATGTAACAATAACAAAACACAACAAATTGCCTGAATGACTCATGTAACAACAACATAACACAATGGATTATCTCGATGACTCATGTGACAGCAACATAACACAAAACATTACCTGAATGACTCATGGGACAACAACAGAACACAGTAGATTACATGAGTGACTCATGTGACAACAACAGAATACAATGGATTACCCAAATGACTCATGTGACAACAACATAACACAATAGATTACCTGAGTGACTCATGTGACAACAACAGAACACAATAGATTGCCTGAGCGACTCATGTGACAACAACAGAATACAATATATTACCTGAGTGACTCATGTGACAGCAACATAAGACAATAGATTACCTGAGTAACTCATGTGACATGAACATAACATAACAGATTACCTGAGTGATTCATGAGACAGCAACTTTACACAACAGATTACCATAGTTACAGGTGACTATAGAAGGGAAAACTGACTATTGCAATAGCAGTGCTTATTGCAGAAAGAACAATTGCAACAGCATCACTATTGTGACATACTATTGCAATACTACTGATAACTATAAAAAAAAGTGTACAACATTAATAAAGCTTAAAGAAAAGACACATTTTATTGATTACTGGAACATATAATAATATCATAAAGTATATTCAGGTATCAACATGAACAGATAAGATGATTTATGTTAAATAGACTTGTCTTGACTAGACAGCTTTGTCCATTGAGTATTCCTGAATACAGAATAAAAGTTGAAATGCCCTGAAACAAAGTCTTTCACTTAAGCAACATATAATATCTAGATCTACATAAGTTAAGATTTATATTGCTGTATTACTATAGCATCCAAAACTGCCTGCTTTTAGTTTCATTTTCAAAGGGAATTTCCCATTGACTAATTTGAGAACAAAAGTCTCACAATATACCAGACTATGTGGTATCCTGTTATGAAAAACATGGCTTATTACAATCAAAATCTGTGGCATTTCCGAGGGAAAATATGAACTGAAATGAGGCTCAAAATAAAGCTCAAAACTTGTGATTCATTTAGCTTCTCTTATTTAACATTGATTTCATCTGAAGACTTCAAAGTACAGTTCATACATGTACTAAATAATCTTTTTTATTGTAAAATAGAATGTCTTGACTAACATGGTGAATAAAATTGGGAAATTTTTGCTCAAAATTGAGAAAAAAATGAGTAGATTTTGCATTGGGAATGGGTCCTTTTACAGGACACACATGTTGATGATATAAATTCAGGCAAGGTACTAACTGTGTGAGACAGACACAGAACACAATATCGTATCTGAGAGACTCATCTGGGTAGACAGCCACAGAACACAATATAGTATCAAAGAGAATTGGGTCCCAGACACAGACTAATTTGAGTATCAAAGAGACTCACTGGGTAACAGACACAGAACACAATATGTATCTGAGAGACTCATCTGGGTAGACAGACACAGAACACAATATAATGTATCTGAGAGACTCATCTGGGTAGACAGAGGGAACACAATATAGTATCTGAGAGATCAGGGTCAGAATACACCTCAACACAATATAGTGATTCATTTAGACTTCGTCTGGGTAGACAGCAAGAACACAATTAGTATCATGAGATACTCATCTGGGTAGACAAAGAGCAGTTCATATATGTATCTGAAATTCATCTGGGTAGACATTGTACAAATATAGTATCTGAGAGACAATCTGGGTAGACAGCAAAAACACAATATAGTATCTCAAAATCTGAGTAACAAATGAGAACACATTATCGTATGGAGACTCATCTTAGACAGACACAGAAAACAATATCGTATCTGAGAGACTCATCTGGGTAGACAGCAAGAACACAATATAGTATCTGAGAGACTCATCTGGGTAGACAGCAAGAACACAATATAGTATCTGAGAGACTCATCTGGGTAGACAGCCACAGAACACAATATAGTATCTGAGAGACTCATCTGGGTAGACAGACACAGAACACAATACAGTATCTGAGAGACTCATCTGGGTAGACAGCCACAGAACACAATATAGTATCTGAGAGACTCATCTGGGTAGACAGACACAGAACACAATATAGTATCTGAGAGACTCATCTGGGTAGACAGACACAGAACACAATATAGTATCTGAGAGACTCATCTGGGTAGACAGCAAGAACACAATATAGTATCTGAGAGACTCATCTGGGTAGACAGCCACAGAACACAATATAGTATCTGAGAGACTCATCTGGGTAGACAGCCACAGAACACAATATCGTATCTGAGAGACTCATCTGGGTAGACAGCCACAGAACACAATATAGTATCTGAGATACTCATCTGGGTAGACAGCCACAGAACACAATATCGTATCTGAGAGACTCATCTGGGTAGACAGCCACAGAACACAATATCGTATCTGAGAGACTCATCTGGGTAGACAGCCACAGAACACAATATAGCATCTGAGAGACTCATCTGGGTAGACAGCCACAGAACACAATATAGTATCTGAGAGACTCATCTGGGTAGACAGCAAGAGAACAATATGAATGAGAGACTCATCTGGGTAGACAGCCACAGAACACAATATAGTATCTGAGAGACTCATCTGGGTAGACAGCCACAGAACACAATATAGTATCTGAGAGACTCATCTGGGTAGACAGCAAGAGAACAATATGAATGACTCATGTGAAAGTAATACAACACAATAAATTACCTGAAAGATTTGTTTGATAGAAACACAACACAATAAGTTACCTGAGTGACTTGTGTAACAGCAACAGAACACAATAGATTACCTGAAAGACTCACCTGAGCAGACAGCAACAGAACACAATAGATTACCTGAAAGACTCATCTGAGCAGACAGCAACAGAACACAATATATTGCCTGAAAGACTCACCTGAGCAGACAGCAACAGAACACAATAGATTACCTGAAAGACTCACCTGAGCAGACAGCAACAGAACACAATATATTACCTGAAAGACTCACCTGAGCAGACAGCAACCGAACACAATAGATTACCTGAAGGACTCACCTGAGCAGACAGCAACAGAATAAAATATAAAATAACAGCAACAAAGCAAAATAGATTACATAAGTGACTCATGTGACAGCAACAAAACACAATGAATTACCTTAGTAACTCATGTGACAGCAACAAAACACAATAAATTACCTGAGTAACTCATGTGACAGCAACATAACACAATAAGTTACTTGAGTGTCTCATGTGATGGCGCAATAACACAAGAGATAACCTTAGTGAATCATTCTTTTGACAGCAACACAATACATAATCAGGGCTCAACATTAATGCTTGTCCGATTGTCTGTGTCCAGATGAAAATCAGCTCTGACAAGTAAATCTTCCTAAGCACTTGTCCGAGAGGACAAGTTAAAATAATCGGCAATATTTATAATTTTTTATTTCAAACCTCAACTAAATTGATGTTTATCCATTTAATGTCTAATTCAAAAATGAAGCTTCAATAAGTCAGATAAACATAGTTTTATGTTCCTATGCAGAAACATAAACAGACATTGACTTCTGATGAAATCATAATAACATACGTGCGAATGTAGAGTCATGAGGTTTCCAAAAAGTAATCACTAAAATGCTTGTCATCTATAAGGAATTAATAGCTTTGGAGGCTGCAGTGACACTGATTTGATTACAGATAATGAGATTTGACCTGCTATCATAAATATGGCCATGGGTTTGTCAATTTATTGGTTTACGGTGGATGAAAACAAATCATAAATTATGAAAGGCAAGTTGAGAATTTTAAAAACATTTCGCTGTCAATCAATCTCCCAAGATCAAGCTTCCAGTTATAAGGTTTTGTTTACTTATTTTAATAGTATAAAATTGAGAGGTGGCAAGTTCTGGACATTATTGAAGTGTGTGAATACACATTTATTTGTTTTGTTTTTGTATTTTGTTTTTTTTTTTGGTTTTTTTTTTTCTTAATATATCTGTGTTGTTGTTTTTATTTTTCCTCGTTTGATGAATATTTACTCAATTTTTTAACTCTATGAATTTTTCTTTGTAAATTACAGACAAGTGGATTTGTGATTCGGACAAGTTACTTCTTAATATACTTGTCTGATGAGACAAGTTAAAAACAAATCCTTAATGTTGAGTCCTGATTACCTGAGTGATTTATGTTACAGACCACAACACAACAGATTTCCTGAGAGACTCATGTGACAGACAACAACAAAATAGATTACCTGAGTGACTCGTGTGACAGACCACAACACAACAGATTACCTGAGAGACTCATGTGACAGACCACAACACAATAGATTACCTGAGTGAATCATGCGACAGACCACAACACAATAGATTTCCTGAGAGACTCATGTGACAGATACTGATCCTGAGAGACTCATGTGACAGACCACAACACAATATATTACCTGAGTGACTCATGTGACAGACCACAACACAATAGATTACCTGAGTGACTCATGTGACAGACCACAACACAATAGATTTCCTGAGAGACTCATGTGACAGATCACAACACAACAGATTTCCTGAGAGACTCATGTGACAGACCACAACACAACAGACAGACCCATTGACAGACCACAACACAACAGATTTCCTGAGAGACTCATGTGACAGACCACAACACAATAGATTAACTGAGTGACTCATGCAACAGACCACAACACAATAGATTACCTGAGTGACTCATGCGACAGACCACAACACAATAGATTAACTGAGTGACTCATGTGACAGATCACAACACAACAGATTTCCTGAGAGACTCATGCGACAGACCACAACACAATAGATTACCTGAGTGATGTGACCTAACACACCTGAGTGAACATGTGACAGACCACAACACAATAGATTACCTGAGTGAATCATGTGACAGACCACAACCACAACAGATTTCCCTGAAGACTCATGATTACCTGAGTGACTCATGTGACCAGAACACAATAGATTACCTGATAGACTCATGTGACAGACCACAACACAACAGATTACCTGAGTGACTCATGTGACAGACCACAACACAATAGATTACCTGATAGACTCATGTGACACACCACAACACAACAAATTACCTGATAGACTCATGCGACACACCACAACACAATAGACTACCTGATAGACTCATGTGACACACCACAACACAACAAATTACCTGATAGACTCATGCGACAGATTACCTGAGTGACTCATGTGACAGACCACAACACAATAGATTACCTGAGTGACTCATGTGACAGACCACAACACAACAGATTACCTGATAGACTCATGTGACAGACCACAACACAATAGATTACCTGAGTGACTCATGTGACAGACCACAACACAATAGATTACCTGAGTGACTCATGTGACAGACCACAACACAACAGATTACCTGAGTGACTCATGTGACAGACCACAACACAATAAGTTACCTGACTAAAAGCAACAGAACAATATTTCAGCAACATTAGTAGTTGTTTATAATAATATTGCATCCGTGAAAGAAATGCACTGGTTTAGAATTTGTAGGTGGGCATGGTGGAATATTTTCCACATATTGCAACTTATTGTCAGCTAAAAGTGTGACAGCAACAAAACACGATAGATTACATGAGTGACTCATGTGACCTTAAATCTATTCTCAATCTGAGCTACATCTTTCTATAAATGTCAATTCTCACCTTACACGTCGAAGATATTCATTTCCTGTTGTGGGTGGTATATCCAGATCAAAATTATCTATACCTTTTTCATTTACTGCAAAAGCTTGAGGTTGTAGCTCATCATCAAAACTATTTTCATCCATTGTTTTATCTGTAGAAAAGATACATTTGAAAAATCATGTATGAAATCTAACAGTCATGTTAATCCATTGTCTTTTGCTATAATTAGGACATTTTCTTTTAATTTTAACATGTAAATAAATCAAAACTCCAAATTTGTTGATGGAAAAGGTAGACCAATATGACCTAACCAAGTGGTTTTTAAAAGAATATGTTGTAATCTAGCACAAACAAAGCTTCAGATTTATTTTCTTTTTGACAATCATTATAAAAAGACTTCATTTAAGACTTTCAGACATTTCTAAAAAAAATCCTTTCATCAGACTTTAAAATGTTTTTACTTGCAACATTTTTACATCTAAAGCAATTAATGCAACACAAATCTGAATAAAGAAGAATGTGCCAGAGGAAATGAATATCCAAGCTTATGATGGCATGTAAAATTGGAAACTAACTTTTTGTGGGCATCTGATATGAGACTAGGTATCTTCCAGGTTATAAAGGGGAATAACTCTAGAACAGTAAATGACTTACTGCCCAAATCAAAACTCTGTGTCTTATGGTCTTTTAGCATTGTGTTTGAGTTCCATAAAATTTGGAAGAGGCAAACTAAAGTTAGAGAACAGAAAAGAATAAAAAAAATGTTTTCCAAGTTATAAAGAGGCATAACTCTAGAATGGTAAATGACTCACTGCCCAAGTTAGAATTCTATCTGTGTCTTGTCACTCTAGTGGTTCCTAGCATTGTATATGAGTTTCATAAAATTTGGATGAAGCAACATAAGTTAGAATATGGAAATAAAAATGTGATGGACAGAAGGAAGGTCAAGGATAACACCTACTGCCCCTTTCCGCTTAGTGGTGGGGATAAAAATGATCATGAAAAATAACTGCCAGTGTTATACCTTGAGCCTGATCATGAAGGACATCTAGTCTGCTGCTTTATGACATATCTGCTACTGTTATTAGGGCTGCCATGATAAAATGATATACCAGTGTATTGCAATACATTACTACACGATATGGATACTACAATACAGCACAGTGTACTGTAAATCGCCAAAAACATTATAAATTTAACATTTCTACTTGATGAAATGAAATATCTGGAAATTAAAACTCAACTTTCATTTAGTTTCATGAAAATATACACCGATTGACAAATTACTTTCGCTTTCATAACTTTAATAGTCTCGATCAGATGAACATTTGTAAGTATACTAGAATACAGCACTGTTTAAGTATAAGCAATTTACCAACATTGTGTTTCAACCGTAATGGCGGCAATCGCAAATCTCAAGTCGCTTCCTTACAAAATAACAAGGACTGATAGGTGTTGTTGTATGCAAAAAGGTAAAATGCCAAAGTATTGTAGTGGAACAACAAATCTTAAATTGAATGATGTCTGTTTTGTTGCAGTTCATTCAAATTAGAATTTGTTGTGTTCAAATTTCTAGTACTGAGTGTTAGTGCATAACAGTCAGGATGATGTTCACTCACACTGTTATATAAATACACCAAGTACATGTACTTCAATAAAGTGCTCAAATATGGTTATTATATGGATAGCAAATGATTTGAAAAGAATAGATCTACTACTTGTTTTAGTCACGTTAGTGATGTTTCACTTATGGTGATAATTGTTGGCAATATGTATGACAATACATAACTGAAATATTGCAATATATTGTGGTACGCTCTCTCCATATCGTGGCAGCCCTAACTGTTATAAGTACATGTATGCCATGATATGAAGACTTAATCAAGCCTGCAGGTGTTGGTGTGAGCTGTGGAATGGCTTATTTCCTAAGCTCTTGAAATCTCAAATAGAATTAGAAATATCAAATGTTTATCTGGACTGACACATAATTTTTGCTGGGGTTTGAATGGAGGATTATTTATGTCACATGATCATTTCAACTGGCAGAGAGTGGCTGTAGTCTGTTCTACGATTGATTTACATAAGCCTGTAAGTTAATGTTTTCGAACTTACAAAGAACAAGCATAGTACAGACTACTGGTCAGGGACTAGTAGCTGGCTGAGAGCAGTAGCTGGCTATTGCATATCAGCTATTCAGAACACCATTTTTGAATTGTTTTTAGATAATTCACAAGATAATGTCATTGTTGGATAATTTTCTCAAACAGAAGAAAACAAATATTGTCAAGGTACATACTAAAGACAAAATAACACCATAGCCAGCTACTGGTCCCCAACCAGTATAGTCTGACATAAATAATCTGCCATTCAAACCCAGGCAAATGTCTAGAAATGACAGATTGACTGCCACCATGGTATATATTATCTTAAGTTGGGCTCATTGAATTACCCCATACTACCTATAATACCACATATTACTATTTAATAAGTCATTTTGACACAAATGATCAAATTTTTTACAATAAAAAGTTAATTTTTATCAATAAATCCAAGTCAGATACTAGTGAAACTGTAATCCGGAATTGTTTGTTTTTGTATACAATGTGTAGCCTACCACATACTACCCCATAATTAATACTGCATACAACCCCATATAATACCAGATATTAGTACTTTGTAATAATAATACTAGGTACTACTCCTAACAAAGTTATTTTGACACCAATAAACAAAATATTTACGATTAAAAATTTATTTTTTGCATTAAATCCAAGTATGATATTAGTGAAACCATAATCCAGAATTGGTTAACCCGGCTTGAACATGCCTATCTGACTGGAGCGATCCGACTCGGATTTATTGCTTAAAAATCTTTTTATCGAAAATAATTTGATAGTTTGTATCAAAATGACTTAGTAAGTAGTAATATGCGGTAATATTGTGCAGAAAATAAATACTGAAATACAATAAAAAATAAATTTCAATTCCTTTTGTTTAATAAATGTTTAAAATAAAAGTAGGCCCAAGCATTACTAATTTACTGAATCAACAGTAGAAATTTGCTGTCTCAGGTAAATCTGCGTTAAGTTTGAGAATCATTTCTGGATTAGGATTTTCAAGACAGACCACATTCTCATAAGCAATCATGTGGGGGGAAAAAGTTTACCTCAGAGGAGCTTTAAACTGGAAACGATCGGATATCTCTAAAGCGATTGGTATAGAACCGTGCACGGATAAGACAAAACCGTCTCTGTACTGAAACATTATGTTTTTCTTTTCTTTCTTTATCATTGCCATTATTTCTATGCATTCCTTCTTCGTGCATTAATAGAATGTTAAGCCAATAATAATTAAAAAGATAAATCTAAATAATACAGCAATTATCCAGCGATTAACAAATGGGAAAAGTATATTGTACCAGAATCTGCTATATTGTTATGGCTGTTAGAATGTCAGTGTGCTTATTGATTCCTCGTCAGTTTTATGTTAAAAACTCCTTCTGCGACCACAAGAACGCCTATGACCTCTAACCCCAGGGCCGCCACTGATATGTATTATATTTTTTATCATACAGTAAGTCTGCATACTAGAACATTGTGTTTTCAAATGAAACTGATACATTGTACATATGCGGGCTGCCTTCGGTTGTTGTTGTTGTTGTAGTAATGAAACCAAAATAAAATAAAATTACATATTTTGAAGTGTAACGATGTAGTCTAAGAAAACATGATACACTGTAGATCACTTTCGATTGATGATAGTTTGGTATCAGAAAGTTCAGTGATATCTAAGGCAAAGACTTCTTTCCTGTTAAGTTGGAATGCTAAGATATATATGCTTTTTTTCATTCATTTATTTACTCTCTGTGTATTTCTGGGGGAAATGTCCTGGACCATGGGGCAAACGTAGTCCTATAACATTGGACATCAGGTGGCGAGATTTACATTTTCTGTTATTCTATTGATTTTCTTATATACTATTTTTATTTAATATTTTAATATCAAACTGTTGCATTTCAAGAAAAATAAAAATGTAAATATCAGCATAAAAACATGAAATAATGAAAATACAATGTGAAGAACTAGGGGAAACGGTTTTATGTCTGGAAGCTAGAAAATACCTCATGGGCTTCCAATTAATTAGATTATTCAAAATTTTATCTCGGGAGCTTACTCCCAAGCCCCTTCTCATCACCAAATTCCATCGGTTCTATTTCAGGTTAAATTAATCTATCAATGAAAAATTCTTAAGGATAAAGAGGTCATAATTCAGTGTCTGGAGGCTGTTACTAATTAGGCGGATATTCTGTTCCAATTCAATGTTACTTTTATTATCAAATAATTCAAAATACAAAATACAAAACAAGATTGAATTTGTCTTAAAAAATGCATATTTAGATGAAACTCAGAAAGTAAAGCTATTAGAATTAATAAAAAAGCATAGGGAGAATTTTGCAGTAGACCATAGTGAGCTAAGAAAAACAAGTCTCCATGAACACAAAATTCAATTAAAACCAGGAGCAAAACCAGTTAGAAGGCAGTTTTATAGAACTTCTCCTCAGGCCTCAAGAGAAATTGATAGACAGATCAATGAAATGTTGAAAATGACATAATTCAGCCATCAAATTCTGAATGACATTCTTCGTTAGTTCTGGTGCGAAAAAAGAACAACACTTTCAGATTTGCTTGTGACTACAGGGCAAACATGTCATTTGCCACTCCCACATTTGGAAAGTGTTTTGACACAGTAGGTGAGACCAAAGCTACTTACTTCACTAACTTAGACTTGATGCCAGGATTCTGGCAAATAGAGTTAGACGAGGATAGTAGACAAAAGGGTCGCATTTATGACTCAAAGTGGAGTGTATGAGTGGAAGAGGACCCCTTTCGGTCTTCAAAATTCACCGATCTCTTTTCAAATACTTATGTCAAATGTACTAAGAGGTCTAACCTGGAAGTCAGTTTTAGTATACTCATGTGTACGTGGATGACATACTCATATTCTCAAGCACATTTGAAGATCATTTGCTACACATAAATCAAGTGCTTGAGAGGTTGCGTTCAGCCATTTTAAAACTGCAACCATCTAAGTGTCATTTTGCAGTAAAGCGACTGAATTTTTTAGGCCATGTTATATATAAAATGGGATAGAAGTAGATCCTGATAAGCAAAAACTACGAGTGACTTCCCCGTACCAAGAACTCAAAAGCAAGTAAGGCAATTTTTCGGTATGACGAACTATGAATTTTTTTTTTATTTTCTCAAAAGAAGCCTCTCCATTAAATGAGTTCATATGTAAGGATAGGAAATTCCAATAGTCCGAATCCTGTCAAAAAGCGTTTGAAACTCTGAAAGAAAAAAATAGTGTCCGCGCCTATATTATCATACCCAGACCCCTCAAAACCCTTTATTCTCACGTGCGATGTATCAGACTCATCGATAGGATGTGTGTTGGGTCAGGTAGACGCTCAAAACAGCGAGTACGTCATTGCCTACGGAGGCAAATCATTAACCTCCTATCAAAGGAAGTATAACACCACGGTGTCTAGCGGTACTTTACAGGAATAAAGTCTTACAGGCCATATCTAGTGCATAGTAACTTTACAGTGATAACAGATCACAAGGCCTTAGTTTTGGTTACAAAGTGCTAAACATACTGGTTGGCTAGAAAGATGGGCTCTAAAGCATTTCAAATTGTACATAGGTCAGGCAAAAGCAACTGCGTAGTAGATGCCCGAAGTAGAAGTCCCTACCCTGAATGTGAAGTAAGTGACCATAATATAAGTGCGTCACAACACTGACAGATGAATCAACAAATACACTGGAAGAACAAAGATATCCTTTGAAGGTATCTTTTGGCAATACGGATGACCCACAAGAGATAAGTTGTATCCAAAACGAATCTGATGCTGAAGCAAATGAAATAGATTATTCAAAACTTGATCAGTTACAATCAGAATGTTAGGATTTTCGACCATATATTAGTATCTTAAAAACAAAACATTGCCTGACGACATAAAAAGTAGAGATATCACAGTTGCAGAAGCCAAACATTATAGTCTAATAGATGATGTTTTATATTATTGGTTTCCGAGGCGTTGTAAAAAGTCATCAAATGAGATGAAATTCAATACATGTAGTCATAATACAGAATTTTATTCTGAAAATAAATAATAAAATTTTGTTAGGAGGACACTTGTTTTATAACAATTCTGTTACCCTCACCCCACCCCTGGAAAAATTATCGATATGTGTCTTAGGCCACTGTGAAGATCAAAAGGACACCCCTCTAACCTAAAATCCTGCATCCGACCGTGCACACACACCGGCACACAAGCAAATGCATATTATGAATATAATTATGGAACGAAAGTTAGTACATCCGAGATATATATAGATATAATTTAAATAATATTGAGAAATATATCCATCCCAATACTTATATATTTTAATATCTTTAAAAAGAACTAACGTAAAGAATGATTCGCGTTAGAATATTATATCAGTAGTCTTGAGCGACAATATTGCTGTAAGGATCAAGAGAGTAGGACAAAGGGGCAGCGTCGGCACGTCCCCCTCTTTTGAAACTGGGGTGGACATAAGTATGTGTGTGCCCCCCACTTTTTGATGTAATTTCTTTTATCACACAGACATACTTTTTTTAAAAAAATACTTGATTTTTTCAAAGCAGAAGTTATAATTCTTGAATAACTGATTTTCCGGAATCCGCACTTATTACCAAAATTTTCGCGCCTCGCTACGCTCGGCCAAAACATTATATATACTGATCCTTCCCTGTTGCTCATCATTTTGGTAAAGGAATTTTTTTCCTCAGTTTTGTATGAATATGAAAATTTACTTGTAAACTTGGCAAATTTTGTATTTAAATAAAATGTTTTTTTTTTTTTTTAAGGTTCCTTTTTTTTTATATTTTTTTTTTTTTTTTTTTTTTTTTTTTTTTTTTTTTTTTTTTTTTTTTACTTACCAATTGTAGGTTATTTACATAATTACATGTATGTAGGCGTAGGTACAAGGGCGGCCAGGCGATCCCCCTCCCCACACTTGCTCACATACCAATTTTTTTCTATACATTATCAACACGTCTGTAATCCAGGAAAAGGCTTCCCAGAACTTTTAAAAATCACAAATTTTCTGGACTCCCTCATGCATTTGTGTTTGCTGATACTCAATGTATTTTTGATAAATGATACGCATGTAATATCTGTCCGAAATAAAAACAAGTCGCAATGTGATAATTAATTGAACATTTCTGGGAACCACCCCTGGACCACAGGGAAATTGCGATTTTTGTGTCTGGAAGCTAGAGGGTACCTCATCGGGCTTCCGAATTAATCCATCAACGATATTTTTAACGATAAAGAGGTCATAAATCAATGTATGGAGAATACTAGGCCAAATTCTGTCCCGATTTTAATAACATTTTTGCTGATCCAACCTTCTTTTGAGAAGGATAATCAAATATATATATATCTCTGAAAGATGCGTAAAACCCTACCCCTTATTAAATATTGCCTCACAATTTATCCAGCACTTAAAATATGTGCAGTGATGAGGGAGAGAATACCGCCTAAGGTTGATAAAATAGGTGTAAAACCTTTCATTTTCTATAAAAAAAGTCGAAAAATTAAAGACAAATTTCCAACAATTTTCGCGCCTCACTCCGCTCGGCGACTTTGTTTATAATTTACACCAATCCAAATTGAAATCATCACTCTGCTATTGATGAGGTATGCATTGCATAAACAGTTTTAATCTAAGTTTATTTAAAATTTACACTACTCCAACGTGAAATCATGACACTGTTATTGATGAGGTATGCATTGCATAAAACAGCTTTAAATTTTAATTTTTAAAGTATAAACAAGTTTAATTAATGTCACCAGCCTCAAATCTACCCCCATTATAACCACCTTTTGATTTGCTTCCTAACCACTGCATAAAGAACGCAATATTTTCACGCGCAAGGCGTCTTGTCACCCCCCCCCCCAAGTTACGTCCCCCCCTCTTTGAAAATTCCTGGATCCGCCACTGTAATCCATTCTCAATATTATGAACGGTTGTGCCCTCCCCCACTTTTCTGGACCCAGCTACGCCACTTAGGATAATGTGTGGTAGGTCCTGAAGGAACCTTGAAAGATATACATGTTAGTATCACCTGTGATTCATTTTCTATATTTGACATGACAAAATACGTCATCAAAATATAATTATTTAAAAAGGTCTATAATTAAAAGTAATTGAAGTTATTAAGAATTTCATACGCGTTATTTATGTTACTGCGAGAAACATTTATTAGCATTAATTAACACACACTTTATTATATATTGTGCTAATCAATTTCCATAGAATGTCGCTATTTAATCCACAGTCTCTTTTGCCCCTAATCATCACGGGTCTGAGTCTCGCTGGTGTATAAGTCGATTATGTGGGGACATTTGTCAGTTTTCTTGGTGAAGTTCGATTGTCTTCCCCGAGATAGCCTTAATTGTAACCAGGTTTTCTCCACAACATAATGCTAAAAACTGGCTGTGATCCCATGTAAAGGTTGTGGAATTTAGACAGCGGACTTTCACCGTGTGTTATCATGCCCTCTTTTTAACTGTATCTGATCAGGGACTAACGTTGGGTGTCACCGGTGGGCAAGTGATGCATACTTCCAAGTGACACCTGAACTCACCGCCGGATTCCCGAGTCTTGTGATTCTCCAATGTCCTCTATGTTTGTGGATTATCTTGGGGACTTATCCCTCGTTTGCATTGTGATATGTATATGTATGTATGTTATAGGTCTAGAACACAATATTTCTAAATTATTTAAGAATTAAAAAAAATAACACTTGTGTGTGTCAAAATGAATGAAGAATATGGGGTTTAGATCAAGTAGATATTCAGCGTTCTTTTAGTTATTACAATGATTGTGATATCAGAGACATTATGTCTCTGGTGATAATGGTTATCAGTAGGCTATAGGCATATTATATCAGGTATAGTTTGGCTACATCAGTACAGGTATATACCGTATAAGTACACAAATTGGCCAGTTTTAAAAGGTTTTTCGTTTGCTGTAAAATTATTTGGTGTTTGTGATGCCTGAGCTTTTCTTAACTTCTGATACTGGAATCCTTCTTTAAATTGTTGGAACAAAATATATCGACAGTTGCCAGTTAAAAAATAAAACGCGGCAAAGATCACAGATTTGAAAATGTGGCTGTGAATCCCACATTGCCAGCACCCTAATTGGCCAGTACAAAGGAAAGAGTGGTGTATAAATAAATTAAATGTGATTTTTCAAATGCATTTGTCACAATGGTGGGGTGAATGTAGATATTATAAAAGTACGTAACTATTTATTCAACAAACATGATCGATTTTCTGGGCAATTTCTTGATACACATTTTCCCTTATTTCGATTAATTGAACAGAGCTGAAATAAGTACCTATATTTGGGGAAGAAAAGACAGGAAAAGTGCAATATTTTATTTCAAAACTACTCTGACACAGAGAAATATTACTGTTAATGATATCAATATAGTAATATTACAATTTTTGAAGTATTTAACAGAAATATCGTGACAGTGAATGAGACTTGTGGGGCGCCGTTTTAGTATTTATTAACTATCTTCCGATATCAAATATTCATTTTTTAATATAAAAAAATCATATTTTTATGTCACAAAGTCGAATTTTTATATCAGGAAATAGAGGTGATTTTTTATATCAGAAAATCATTTTCTGACATCAAAAATATGTACTAGTATTTGATATAAAAAATTCGAATTTCTGATATGAAAAATGATTTTTTGATACAAAAAATAACCTATTTTCTGATACCAAGAATTCGATTTTTTTGATATCACAAAATACGATTTTTTTTCAGAAAATGTGACTTTTTGATATCAAAAAATACCCCATAACAATTCGATTATTTGATATAAAAAAAATGAATGTTTGATATCAGAAAAATGTGAATAAATACTAAAACAGCGCCCATGGAGTTATGGAGACTGGTCAATTTGGTTACTGATACGATAGGCGTAATCATTTTGTTTTACATAGGCCGTGATACATTTGTGTGTATATCAAGATATATTTTTACTTTTAAAAGAAAATTTGATACATTCAGTTAGTCGATGGAATATTTATAAAAAAAAAATAATATAAGCCTAGAAAACTGCAATGTGATTACAATAATGAAACACTTGCTGATACGACTTTCTATTTGTTTATACTCAATCCTAAATTTATATTTACCAACGGGGAAATCCCACAATGCACTCAGGGAATCGCCATTTCCACTTTTAGTATCAGAGAATAAATCTATGTGTTTAAATGTTCATACATTGGTTGTACTTTCGAGATTCGAGTTTTCACAGAAGTGTTAATGTTTTTAAGGACTTAACTTTTTTCAAAGTAAGTTGATTTATTTTAAATTTAAGCTTGAATAAAAATTAAGGTAGCTTAGTTTTAGCTTTGTACACAAATGAATCGACGAAGTAAAAATCTTGAGTTGACGCCTTTCCTGAGATGAAGTAGATGATTAATTTAATTTGATTTAGAATTTTGGAAAACCGGTGTTAATTTCGAAATGACAAATATACGGCTTCAAATTTGTCATACTGAAAAATAGTAATATTTCAGATAGCTGTCTTATGTTAAAAAAACGTGCAACTTTGTCTTTTGTTGAAAAGTTTGTGGCATAGTCGAATTGTCACACCCAGTGACCGACTCACGGATAGTGTTAAAACCAGGTAGATCTATCTTTACTTTCGTGCTTTAAGAAGAATCTCTTTAACTATTTCTAAAATCTGACAACTTCTCTTCAAAACTGTAGACCAAGTTTAGGAAAATGAAACTAAGATTTGTCAAATATGTGGGCTTGTAATGTACAGTGATGTTGACATCAAGGGGTTAGTTCATGATTATAAGAGTTATCTCCCTCATTTGTTTTTCTAATCCTGATGAGTCAGTCAAAACACAATTATTCACAATACCTATATTTATACCAATATTTATAGTTCTGTTTCATCATTTACAATGTGCAGTTGCTGGATCAGACATAAGGAAAATCACAACACCATGTCTAAAGCCAAGACACAGCAGCCACAGGTTATACACAAGGTGATAATGGTAGGAAGTGGTGGTGTGGGGAAATCCGCTCTGACTCTGCAGTTCATGTACGATGAGGTAATTGGCTTATGCATGATTTTTTGCTGGGGATTATTAATCGCATTCAATTATCTTAATGTTTGTATACACGGTTGTCATTGTCTGTTTTTATATTCTGAGTAAATTCTTGTTGTTTGTAAATATTTGCATAAATATAAATAATGTGCTTAACAATTGTAATAAATTAATTATAGGAATCAATATACACATGTAGATCTGCTGAAACGAGGGCTAGACTGCTACGTAGATTATCTGGTGTACATGTAATTACTTTTAATTAGCTGTAAATATATAATATATATTGATGTATATATCAAAGCAGTAAGCTTTATAATGCAGTGCTCAAAACAATTGGTGGTCCGCTGACCGGTGGCTACAGGTTGTGAATAATCCATTGGGCCAGTAAATTTTTCATCTGATTTGGCCCTGTTATTCAGTGAAAATTGGGAAAAGAAAAGCTTTAATATATATCTGAATCATTCCGTGAATGCTTAAAATATTTATATACATGTACATGTATGACACTAGTAGAGCCATTTGTTCTAATTTAGGCTTTTCGTGATTGAATTTAATGGCAAAGTTCTATTAATTAGAACATTTGGCTCTACTAGTGTGACTAATAGTAATGTCAATACTTGTATACCAAAACCACAATATACATTTGTTTTCATTCCATATCACAAACTGAAAGTATTTTTTTAAATTAACTTTTGGATGAACTTAAATAAATGTTTAATAAGCGATAAAGCTGAAAATTATCACTTATTAAAGTTATAAACAATGAAAAATTTTGTTTTTAATATAGGCCAGAACATGTTTTATGGGGCCAGTAGATTTTTTGCCTCTGGCATTCTGGGCCACCTATAATGACAGTATATTTTCCTCTGGAAACAGCTTCAAGTTTATTTACATTCTCATGTTTTTTTTAAAATTCACAAATTAAAGTGAGCCAAAATCATCTGCTGAACATGTGCTTGCACAGGTGATTACGTCAAATGAAGAAAATTTGAATGGTGATGATTTTATATGTATACTACATGTGCGTCATGTAAAATGAATCAGACCTTGAGTACTTGTATGAAAATGACACTGAACATTGAAAGTGAAAGTAAATTGTTTTTGATAATGGATCTACAAATTTACCTTGTAATTATAGTTATAAAACTTAATTTACTATACACTTTTCATATATTTATGGCGTGATGACCCTAGGAAGCCCAGGTTGTTGACCTCTTGTTTTATTTTTAACATTTCATGATATATAATCATTGCACATTATGTATCTATTTTTACCTATGTTATGAGGTAAAGACATGCATGTTCAGTTGTCAATAAGGTACATGTACAAAATGTAGATGTTTTCAATAAATTATAAGGTAATTGTTTTAGTGCTAATTAAGCTTTTAGATAATAAAAAGGCTACAAATTACCTTTTGTACAAAATAAGGTTATCGATCACTTTTGAAAACCTTATTGTTTAGCTTTTTGAAACGGTGACTGTTATTGCCCATTCAGTGTACATGTACATAATAAATTTTGAATCTTCCTGACATCGATAGACTTGTTACAGTTGTTGTCTTGTACTTGAATTGATATTTTTACTCTGGAAGGGCAACTGACTTCTGAAATCTTGCTGCTGTGTTCCAACTTTTATTTATTTGTTACAAGCAAGCAGGTAGTACATGACATACAGTGGTACATGTAACTGAATAACTGTAAATATTGAGCCCTGTATAGGGTACAGTTTTGGAAATCAATAATTCACTTTGAAATCACAATCGGTAATTGGTTCACATTGTCAAAAGTGATTACACAGTGTAAAGTCACAGAGTTTTTAACTTGTCCAGATCATTACACTTGATCGATCTTTAAAACATTGTTAATTTTTTTTAGCTTGCCAAAGGGCTAGCTGTCTATAGTTTTCAACTTGCCTGAGCCAAAATTGAGCTTATCCCGGGTGTTGGGCAAGTGGATTTGTCCAGCTCTGAAGTTTAGGCGTTGTGGTATACTGTCAGTACCAAAGGCATTAGGCTAGAGTTTAGACTGACATGTATATTTCTGTATGACTTTGAAATGTTTCAGTGTGTGGTACACATAATTATTGACAGAATGTGATGACCGGTAGGCTAATAGGCTATACTTTATATTATCGGGGAAGTTGTCATCTAGGTGTCATTTTTGGCCCAGCCAGCTTTACACACAGTTCATTCATAGAAAAATAAATATTCATATTCATATCACGTGATATGTAATATACATGTCACGTGATTTGTAATACACACAGATCATTCCTACCCATAGGCATATTGTATGGACCTACTTTATAATTATATTATAATATAGGCAGGTACGAGAGATATTAGTATATTACATGTACAGAATATACATGTAGTTTGATTTAGTCAGACAGCTTTGCACTTTGATGTCCTCATGATACATGTACATTGTAAGATGCAGCATGTCATAAAAATATAAAAAAAAGTTTAATATGTATTTGAAATATCTCTTTTAACGGCAATTTAACTATTCTTTGACCTTTTTTATGGCCTGAATTAGAGATATATATTAGGAATTATGTCATTGATTAATTTAATCCCAAGACCCTGACACACATTTCTTCTTTATGAATTATTATTTGATCTTTGACAATTTTATTGTGATGTGAACCTTCCAACATCAGCAAAATTGTTCAGGATGTGATAAAGTAATATTTTGTTCAGTATTTGCTCATAGCTGGCCTAATCAGACCCCAGAAAATTCCCACTGTGGGATCAATGACCCTTGATCTGACCTACATCTCCTAATGGTAACCCTACAAATGTATTAATTATACATGATGCATATGTATGTATAATGTACATGTAAAATGCTGTACATGTACATGTTTATTTACAGTGTATAATCCATAATAGATACATTTGTACATATTGTAGCAATATAGTCTTAGATAATTTCCATTTCTTACAATGTACATACAAATATGTACATGTATTTCAATATTAAATGTCATTAACCTTGAATTATGAATTATGAAAATACATTAACAACTTTGGTGTTATGTTTATAATATTAACACTGATTAAGGTACATTTTGCATTTTTGTTAAATCTGTTACATGTATGTTCATTGTACATGTTGTGACTCAAGACCTTTTTGTGGAGTCAATCCTTGAATACACTGTGGTGTACTTAGAATATCTATTACCATCTTTGTCCTTATAAGGGCACCTGTAATTCTTCATATTGCACAGACTGACATTTCTTTATATTTCTACATTTGACTTCTTATACTTTATAGTTACTGTACATGTATCATAAATGTGTTATTAAAGGAAAATATGAAAGAAATCTATTACAGGTAATACAAATGTAGCTTATAGTTTCAGTTACACATGCCATTGATCGTAAAAACCTAGGTCCCCTGTCATAGTAGGTGTCGGCACTTTATAGAACCCTCACTGCTCAATGACCGTAAGTGCCGAGCATAGGCCAAAATTTGAAGCCCTTCACGGGCATTTGGTGACGTCTCCATATGACTGTGTGAAAGATTCTTGAGTGGAAAGTAAACTCATTTATTCCTAAAGACATATTTGGACTGGCCTGAGTCACTGATTTAAAGCTGAGTGCAATGCTTTTCAGGGGTTGATGGGTTAAACAACAGTACAAGTTTCTACAACATGTACAACAACATGTGTCATTGCTAATGGTACATTGTACTTTATACATTGTACTGTATACATTGTACTCATTTCCTAATGAAATTCTGTCTACGCTGTATCACAGGAGGTTGAAACTATGTCAATATGACAATAAAATCTAATATATTCATGTGTCTGTTTCATTTTTGGTATACATGTATACATAACACATAGTAGTACAGTCATATATATATATATATACTAGATTTTATTTTATTGACATAGACTTAGTTTCAGCTTCCTGTGTATTGTATCATGTTACACCATTAGAAAAGCTAAAGTCTGAGAGTAACAACTGGTGACATTGATCACTTGTGCAGTTATTGATTTGTAAATGTACATGTCTAAATCAGAAATGTCAAATCCCAGCTACAGGTACTATTACACATGTGTACTCGTACATGTTCATTACAGTGACTGCGAACAATGTATATTTACATGTATAAATTGCATGTAAATTTGATGCTTTTATTTAAAGGGGTGTGAAATACATATGTATGACCTTATGGCACTAGGTCACCAAGACTGAATTGACAGAAAATATTGTTTACTTTCCCTAGCCTTTCTCACTTTCCTAAATTTGAGCAAAAAATTTCAAATTATGTTCACCATATCGTTTCATAATGAAAAAAGGAAAATTTAGTTAAGTATATCATATTTATGAACTGCACTTAAAAGTCAAGAGATGAAAACCATATTGTCATTTAAAATACATGTAAGAGAAGCAGAATGATTGAATCACAGGTTTTGTGTCTTTATTCTTATGAATTAAATGCCTATATTGTTACTTCTTTCCCAATTTGGCCCATTGTGACATAAAATTCCCATTTGGAAGTGTAAAAAAAATCCAAAAAGGGATTAACCCATGATATATATATATATATATATATATATATATATATATATATATATATATAATATATATATATATATATATATATATATATATATATATATATATACATATACATGTATGTGTGTGTGTACAATTACAACTTTATTCCAAAGAAGGCTTCATTTCTGAGGGTAAAAAAAAAAAATCTCTCATCACTCCAGTTTTTTTATACCGGTGCATGTATGTTGCATTTTCATGTAGAATCTTAATTAAACCTGCTATGGGGTCACATGCGAGTGACTTCATTGATGTGTCATGTTTGACTTATGAAAATGCAGCTTACACAATTTTTGAAAGTTTATCAAATTGTACAATGTAAAGGAATGTAAACAACATTTTTTAAACAATATAAACAACACTGAACACACAAAATGGAATGATCAATTTCTTCCCAAACCTTGGATAGGATTGAATCGGCAAAGATACATGTACATTGTACTCTAAATGAAATCTGCAGACTGATGATTTCTTCATTATCAAAATGAAGTACAACTCTTTACCATTCTACATGTACATGTATAAACTTTCAAAATCATTTAAATTAAGTTGTATATTCACTGGTCAAAGAGTACAATCCTAGTACTGGAGGTCACATGCAAACATGTATATGTAACCCCATAGCAGGTTTTGTTAGATCCTCTACCCGTCATCAGAAAAATGGGAGCTATGGGAGATCAGGTTTTAATTAGATTGTGTCAACAGATGCATACTGTACAAATGCTTACATGTTTGTACTTTAACATACTTGATGTCTGTGTATAGTTCTACCAAGGTAAAGTGGCACATCCGGGTAGAGTCCAGATCCCAAACAATACGGTCTACTTTCCAAAAATAGGTTGTACAGGTAAAACATATTGCCTTGGAGGGACTCATGCATTACTAAATCTCTAATACTTTTGTGACGGCAAGTAGCTTGTCACCCCTGTTATAATTTGATTTAGACTCGTTGTGTTTGTAAACATGTGCCAATTTACCTTGGTAGACCTGTACTTTAACATGTATACATTTGTACATGTATTTCACTCATTATTAGTACTTATGCTGAGTCACTTTGTTTTTAGTTTGTGGAAGATTATGAGCCAACCAAGGCAGATTCCTATAGGAAAAAGGTAGTTTTAGATGGTGAGGAAGTTCAGATAGACATATTGGACACTGCTGGACAAGAAGATTACGCAGCAATCAGAGACAATTATTTCAGGAGTGGAGAGGGATTTTTATGTGTTTTCTCAATAACAGAGCAGGAATCATTTCAAGCAACAGTGGATTTTAGGTAAGATCTAAAGCAGAATACATTTTCCCACTTAAGCCATGTAAGGTTACACATTCCTCTTCACTAAGACCTGCGACTGTTATGGTATGTTGAAAAGGAAATTGATTGCACATCATCAGATTTAAGAATTTGAATTAAGTGGTCTTTCACATCAAACTTGTTGTACAAGGTTCCTTTTCTAACAATGTTCATAGAAAAAAAATTGAAGCCCTAAATTACCTTTATTCATAGCACTGTGGTACATAATAATCTACATTTGATGTGACTGAGAAATGTTTCCATGAACTTATGTAGATAATACCCACACTCTCCCCGAAAAGAAAAAACCCAGAAAACAATGTCAACAAGAATACGAAACGAACACTCCCAAAAAGAAAATTCATACAGACAAAGAAAATAAATATAAAACAAAACATTGATCAGCTGCTCCACAATACAGGATACAATGCACATGTACTTCCATTGTTATTTGTAAGTTTACAGTTAAATATACTTTATCGTGTGGAGACATTGTCAACAAAAGACAGAATGATTGGTCCTCTTTCTTGTACATGAATTGTGTATAAGCTCCCTTTAGTTCTACAATTACCCATTTGAGATATATACATGTAGACATGCATATGTATGTGTGTATGTTTAAATTAGAGGTACATTTGTAAATTAAAGTTAACTGTTATCTGTGATGTAGTCAGTCAACCAGACAGAGAACTTGAAGCAGATGAAGATGATTGAGACCATAGTAGATGTTTACACTTAAACTTTATCATGTAAATTGTGGCTGTACATGTATCAAGTAATCTCTTAATGACTTATTTACATTGATTTTGACAGAGATACCCGGACTGCTATGTAGCAGTCTTACATTACTGTGTTGTCCTTCATGGTGTTTGCAGTTTTTCAGTTTTTAAACGTTGGCTTTTTAGTGTGTTGTTCTTGATGATATGTACCCAGGCAAATTTTGTTACTGAGCTCGAGCGTATACATTAAATTCATGTGAAAAAATTTCAGTTACTATATGTTGTCAGCTTGTTGCTGTGTTGTTCCTGATGGTTTGTGCCATTTTTACATGTTGTCAGTTTGCCACTGTGTTGTCCATTATGGTGTGTACAGTTTGTCAGTTTCTACATTTTGTCAGTTTGCCACTGTGTTGTCCCTTATGGTGTGTACAGTTTGTCAGTTTCTACATTTTGTCAGTTTGCCACTGTGTTGTCCATTATGGTGTGTACAGTTTGTCAATTTCTACATTTTGTCAGTTTGCCACTGTGTTGTCCCTTATGGTGTGTACATGTTGTCAGTTTCTACATTTTGTCAGTTTGCCACTGTTTTGTCCATTATGGTGTGTACAGTTTGTCAATTTCTATATGTTGTCAGTTTACCACTGTGTTGTCCATTATGGTGTGTACAGTTTGTCAGTTTCTACATTTTGTCAGTTTGCCACTGTGTTGTCCCTTATGGTGTGTACAGTTTGTCAGTTTATACATTTTGTCAGTTTGCCACTGTTTTTTCCATCATGGTGTGTACAGTTTGTCAATTTCTATATGTTGTCAGTTTACCACTGTGTTGTCCCTGATGGTGTGTACAGTTTGTCAGTTTCTACATGTTGTCAGTTTGCCACTGTGTTGTCCCTGATGGTGTGTACAGTTTGTCAATTTCTACATGTTGTCAGTTTGCCACTGTGTTGTCCATTATGGTGTGTACAGTTTGTCAATTTCTACATGTTGTCAGTTTGCCACTGTTTTTTCCATCATGGTGTGTACAGTTTGTCAGTTTCTACATTTTGTCAGTTTGCCACTGTGTTGTCCCTTATGGTGTGTACAGTTTGTCAGTTTCTACATTTTGTCAGTTTGCAAATGAGTTGTCCCTTAATATGATGTGTACAGTTTGTCAGTTTCTGCATGTTGTCAGTTTACCACTGTGTTGTCCCTTATGGTTTGTACAGTTTGTCAGTTTCTACATGTTGTCAGTTTACCACTGTGTTTACCTGATGGTTTGTACAGTTTGTCAGTTTCTACATGTTGTCAGTTTACCACTGTGTTGTACCTGATGGTATGTACAGTTTGTCAGTTTCTACATGTTGTCAGTTTACCACTGTGTTGTCCCTGATGGTTTGTACAGTTTGTCAATTTCTACATGTTGTCAGTTTACCACTGTGTTGTCCCTGATGGTATGTACAGTTTGTCAGTTTCTACATTTTGTCAGTTTACCACTGTGTTATCCCTGATGTTGTGTATACATGTTGGTTGTCAGTTTCTACATGTTGTCAGTTTGCCACTGTGTTGTCCCTGATGTTGTGTATATGTTGTCAGCTTATTATTGTTTGACAAATAACCACCAATCACACACACACAGAGTATTACAGCATCTGGTGTCTGTTTTTGTGATAAAAGTATCAACTGTAATCAGAATTGTTATTCTAGATGATTTGATGTAAGAAGACATTAGTCAGCTGTTTGTCTGTCTATTCAATGCATTAAAATGTCGGCAGTGTGAAGGTCATATATATGAGTAATCAACCTGTTTTAAAATGGATAGCATATAATGTACATATTAATCATTACAATATTTCTCCAGCTTGTAATAAAAAGATAGATATTATCTCTATAATCCAGTAATGTTCTTTGTTAATGAGAGCTAGGAAATAGTGTATGTAACATACAAATTTACAATATGTAATCTGGGTTAATAGAGACTACATTTTACCTTAACTTTTTTGCATTTAACATGATATATATTGTTAATGTTTACATTATTTAACATGTACAAGTCCATCAAGGTAAGGTGGCACATGTTAATTTACAAACACGAGTCTAAATCAAATTATAACAGGGGTAACAAGCTACAGGTACTTGTCTTCACAAAAATATTAGATATTCTATAATGCATGGAGTCCTGCAAGGCAATTTGTCTTATCTGTACAACCTACATTTGTATTTTTGGAAAGTAGACCATATTGTTTTAGCTTTTGATTGAACCTGGATGTGCCACTTTACCTTGGTAGACCTTTATACAGTAAAACCTGCTATAGTAGCCACCTCTATATAAGGATTATCTATTTATAAAGGCCAGTTTTTTCAAATCCCTTGACTGCATACTTCAACTAAATTGAACCTGTGTATAACTATAAGGGTCACCTGCACATAAAAGTCAATATTTTCTGGTCCCTTGGGTGGCCCTATATATAGGTTTCACTGTATATATAGTTGAAGCTAAACTAAACACCATCTTGGTTAGGACTCTATCACTTTGCATTTCACTGTGTATATATATATATATATATATATATATATATATATATATATATATATATATATATATATATATATATATATATATATTTGTACATGTACAATGTACTATGCAAACTTTTGATGTTCTGAAGTGACAATTCTACATTAATTGTACAATGTACAACATACATGTATTATTGTTTAACATTTATTTGTGACTCACAAATTAAGAACAAACTTGTTTTTGTAAATACATGTATTTATATCAACCGCGAATTATAATATATATACATGTAGGGTGTACTGATACAGATTTGGACTGAGTTAGTGGCTGTGAAATATACCGTAATTATTTACAACTGGAATTGTCATTGCATCATTCCATAATTATATAATTCAGAGTGTTTTTCAATGGATACCATGCTGTTATAAGTAATTTACATTTTGTAAACCTACATATAAATCCACCTGTACATAGTTCATTGTATAAAGACTGACATGCTTAATCACAATGTAATATTTTGATTTGAATTTTAACTCCACAAACAAACAAACTCGCAAACACACCTTTCTGATTAACATGTAAATGCCCTATGAATTTTAAATGTGCTCTTTCACTAAAATTCAAGAAATTTTATTTGTTACTCTTTTGTCATAAAATATTTATGTTTAAGTGAAAAAAATATCATTACATTGTTTTAAATACCTCATCCCAAATTAGGACATGAGGGGATGAAATGTGCAAGGTGCCTAAGGAATACATGTACCTTACATGTATATTACATGAAGGGCACACCCTGTCATTATCCTACATTGTATGTAGCCATTGACTAATTTTTTTTCAAGATTGGCTAAAAAAATGTAATTGGCTAATTTTCTGACTAATATTTTTGGCCGTGTTCAGTGCATGTTTTGTGTGTATGATACTCTCATTCAAAAGAGAAAAATAATAGCATGATCACAAATAGCTATGTTTGATGATACACACAACATGAGTAAGGGAATACTTGATTGATAACAACAGAATTGTCCCAGAATTTTTCTCAATCAAGTAAACCTCCAGACTCGCAAATAGTTGGCCACATCTACATACATAGTTTTCGCTAGTCATCATGTTGCGTAAAATAAATAATTGTATTTGGTATCAATATTTATTGACATGGCTAATCCAAATTTGAATTGGCTAAAAAAATATTGGTTGGTTAATTTTTTGGCTAATGGTTTGCCAAGTCCATGGTGAGCCCTGAAATGTATATGCATAAAATCCTTGTACAGAGAAAAAGATTGGATGCAGGCTTTTTAGTTATCCATATCTACAATGTACATTTAACAACTTGTGTGATTGTTTTGTCCTATATCACATGTATCAACTCTTAATGACTTGTGTGGTTGTTTAGTCCCATATCACATATATCAACACTTTTTGACTTGTGTGGTTGTTTAGTCCTATATCACATGTATCAACAATTAACAACTTGTGTGGTTGTTTAGTCCTATATCACATGTATCAACACTTTTTGACTTGTGTGGTTGTTTAGTCCTATATCACATGTATCAACTCTTAATGACTTGTGTGGTTGTTTAGTCCCATATCACATATATCAACACTTTTGACTTGTGTGGTTGTTTAGTCCTATATCACATGTATCAACACTTAACAACTTGTGTGGTTGTTTAGTCCTATATCACATGTATCAACACTTAACAACTTGTGTGGTTGTTTAGTCCTATATCACATGTATCTACACTTAACAACTTGTGTGGTTGTTTAGTCCTATATCACATGTATCAACTCTTAATGACTTGTGTGGTTGTTTAGTCCCATATCACATATATCAACACTTAATGATTTAAGTGATTGTTTATTTCTATATCACATGTATCAACACTTAACAACTTGTGTGATTGTTTAGTCCTATATCACATGTATCAACACTTAACAACTTGTGTGGTTGTTTAGTCCCATATCACATGTATCAACACATAATGACTTATATAGTTGTTTAGTCCTGTACCATGTGTAGCGATAGTTAGCACCATGGAGCCTCTCACTTCAGGTCAGCTTGGGTTTGAGTCCTGTTGGAACTTAGGCTGATTTTATGAGAAAGTTTCAGTTTACCTGTCGAGGGGTGGTGGTCTCTTCCTTGTTACATTTTAACCTGGTTCTCTCCTCCAGCTGGCTGCCACTGTATAACTGAAAAATTGTTGAGTATGACATCAAACACCTTTAAAAAAAAACCAAAAAACAAAAGATATACACTGAATTACAATGTAGGTACACTATAGTCAACATTGTGATGTGTACCACTATTGTTAACAGTAATCAGGTAATACAAGAGATAAAACCTCATACCATAAAACAGATACATGATATCACATGATTAAATGATACCAGTGTTATCATCTGTTAGAATACAGTGGAACCTGTCTTGAATGACCACCTTATCTGCCATGAAAATGTGGTATTTGTATTTCAGATAATATAGGTGGTCTATCAAGAGAAGTCATACTAAAAGAAAAGTTTGAGACAATTTTATGAATGTGATCCCTCAAGACAAGTGATTCCTAAAGACAAGTGGTCCCTCAAGATAGGTTCCACTGTACATAATCAGCTACTACAATTAAGTCCCTCTCACAGTTTACACACAGTGGATATCATATTAATCAGTGCTTATGTAATCTCACTAAATCACACTTACATAGATTTCATGTTCATGTACAGTGAAATTTGTATATGTACCGGTACATGTAACAACTGCCTTAGGGACACATGAAAATCAATCGTTGTGGGTAGGTGATCTTTTTATAAAAGTTGATTAGTACACAAATGGTACTATTGGGGACAGCAAAAGATGGTCTTTGTGACCAGGTGGTCTTCATACACAAGTGGTCACTAAACCAGGTTGTATTGTAACTGTATGTGTAATTATCATGACTTCTATCTACAATTGACACCCACTCATATACATGTACATGAAGTATAGATGTCATATTACCTGTAATTATTGCTTTTGCAATTGAATCCTGTTTACATAGAATTACTATTAAAATTGCCTTTACAATTGAATCCCACTCTCAGATGACATATTAAATAATTATTGCTTCTACAGCTGAATCCCACCCACATAGATGTCATATTGATAATGGCTATCAAAGCTAAATCCCACTCACATAGATGCCATATTTATTACAGTAAAACTTAATTTAGCGACCACATATCCATAAAGACCTGTTTTGCTGTACCCAATAGTACCATTTGTATACAAATCAACCTCTGTATAAAGACCACCTCCCTAAAAAGACTGGTTTTGTTATGTCTGTAAGAGGATCTTTATATAAAAGTTTCACTGTATTACTTCTACAGCTGAATCCCACTCACATAGATAGATGTCATATTAATTATTGGTATTACAACTGAATCCCACTTACATGTACAGTTACATACATGTACATGTACATGTAGATGTCATATTGATAATTGTTACTACAGCTGAAACCCACTCACATAGATGTCATGTTGAGTATTACAACTACAAATCTTACAACTACTGAATCCCACTCACCTAGTCATATTAAGTATTGCAACTACAACTGAATCCCACTCACATAGATGTAATATTGATACATGTAATTGCTACTACAACTGAATCCCACTTATATAGATGTCATATTAGGTATTGTAACTACAACTGAATCCCACTCACATAGATGTCATATTGATACATGTAATTGCTACTACAACTGAATCCCACTAATATAGATGTCATATTAGGTATTGCAACTACAACTGAATCCGACTCACATAGATGTCATATTGATAATTGCTACTACAGCTGAATCCTATTCACATAGATGTCATATCAAGTATTAAAACTACAACTGAATACCACTCATATCTATAGATGTCATATTGATAATTGCTACTACAACTGAATCCCACTTACATAGATGCCATATTGATAATTGCTACTACAACGGAATCCCACTCACATCTATAGATGTCATATTAGGTGTTGCAACTACATGTACAACTGAATCCCACTCACATAGATGTCATATTGATAATTGCTACTACAACGGAATCCCACTCACATTTATAGATGTCATATTAGGTATTGCAACTACATGTACAACTGAATCCCACTCACATAGATATCATATTGATAATTGCTACTACAACGGAATCCCACTCACATCTATAGATGTTATATTGATAATTGCTTCTACAACTGAGTCCCACTCCATAGATTTTATAGTACATTTGTAATCAGTCCAGTTCATTTATTCGTAATGTCATATAGATGTCATATTGATAATTGCTACTACAACTGAGTCCCACTCCATAGATTTTATAGTACATTTGAAATTAGTTCAGTTCATTTATTCATAACGTCATATAGATGTCATATTGATAATTGCTACTGCAACTGAGTCCCACTCCATAGATTTTATAGTACATTTGAAATCAGTCCAGTTCATTTATTCATAATGTCATATAGATGTCATATTGATAATTGCTACTACAACTGAGTCCCACTCCATAGATTTTATAGTACATTTGTAATCAGTCCAGTTCATTTATTCATAATGTCATATAGATGTCATATTGATAACTGCTACTACAACTGAGTCCCACTCCATAGATTTTATAGTACATTTGTTATCAGTCGAGTTCATTTATTCATAATTTAGCAATAAAGTAGATACAGACAGGAAGTTACAGTAATCACTAGTACATATTTCATTTAAGATCAATCAAACAGTTTACTAAACATTTACCATTTAGCTGCATTATCAACTATCTATATTGTATCAATTTACATGTCTGTTGTCGGTCTACACCTATAATCACAGTTAAAATTTGTCTCACCTGTATTAATTTTACCTGTACCACTGCCATTACAGCCTACAGGTGTAGACTAATTCATTACATAGAGATACATGTAATCCATCTCACTTACTTGGATAAACATCATCGGTGATAAAAACTTTAACCTGGCCTACATCAGTACATGTATATATTTTGGCCTATAACTATGAAGGGATAGGGCTTTGATATTTCACAGGTGTACATGTAATTTATTCGATTATCCATGCTAGATTATACTAGGACCTTTAACCTCATGACCGAGATATAATACCATTTGACCTATACATTTAGCCATTTGACCTATACATGTAGCTACTTCTTAAAATAAGTCACACATGCATAATTATTCTAGTATTTGAGATGCAATTCTGTCACTGTCAAGCTGTGTTTTGACAACCCTTGTTACATTATTTGCATACTGTGGTATATTGTGATTACAAGTACAAAATGTTAGGTAAATATCACTGTACATGTATAAATGTAAGGCACTTACTTATTGGCCCTAGTGTATCATAAGTACTGCTTGGTATTCTATTTTAACCTGTTATTATGGATTATAAGGGTACATGTAGATCCACTCCCAAATAGCCAAACCTATTACTATGTACAAAAAATGTACATATCTACACAGGTACAACAGGTATCTAAGAGAGAATGAGAGAATTTGTTATTATATTTATAAACATGTAACTTGAGTTAACTCATATATAAATTTTAGCCAGTATCTTTTTAAAGTTTGTTAATTTATGAATGAGTTTTGGCTAGACCAACTTTTCATTTTCATGTACGGTACCAAAAAGAATTTGCTGGCCTCAACTTTGTCTCTCGACAATCTACATGTAGTAGGGAGAAAGACATGTCTAGCTAAAATTTCTCCCCTTCATATTAATATAAAGATAATGAATTGGCAAGTCAAATGCCCTCACTGATAGACTATGTTGATATAACCCTTACCAGTACAAGCATGTTGGTTTATTTGAGAGAATTTCCAGTTCTCAATTGTGAAACTAAAAGAAAACACTTATTTAGTTCTTTTTAGTTCTTATCAATTTTACTCATGTCAGTGTGGTGCTAGATTTGTTTGTGTGCAGATTTAATTAGTATAAAACAGATACTGTTTTAACACACTTTGGGTTGACCTCCAATTGTACCTTCTTCCTTAATTTCCAGTTTTCCTTATTGAAAATGAAAACATACACCTATATCTACATGTATTTCCAGACTCTTGATTGGATATAAAACATTGCGTTACCATAGAAATTAGTGTTTTAAATTATGGAACTCCTAATATCAGCTTATGTCAGATTTACATGTATCATCAACATATACAAATATATATTAAACAGAATTTAAGACTTGATGTTAAACTTTCTGTCATAAAAACAAAAATCTAAATTGATTTTATGTTCATTGATATAAGTACAAATTGTAATTACATACAATGCACATGTAATAAACTTCTCTAGAAAATCAGCTTGCCAGTTGATATAATATATATATATATATATATATATATATATATATATATATATATATATATATATATATATATATATATATATATATATATATATATATATATATATATATATATATATATATTAAAACACATTATTCTTTGAGTTTTTGTGATATCACTTAATTCCTATACCAAATTGATTACCAGGGTGTTGCAACTTACCTGTCTCATCCACTGGCTATGTAATCTATATATAATGGATTCTTTTTGTGTATTTGGGATTATTATGCTCTTCAAGCTTATATACACTGTACAGTAGTACCATTTGTGTACAAATCAACCTCTATATAAAGACCACCTCCCTGTAAAAACTGGTTTTGTTGTGTCCCTAAGACAGTCTTTATAGTTTATATAATACAAGTTTCACTGTATACAAATGTACATAGTTGTTACAAGCCTACGTACAGAATGTTTCATCTCCCTTTAAGGTTTGAACACTGTTATATTTAATGTACATTCCACTGTCATGATTGTGGGCAGAATTGAAAAGTACATGTTCTTTGTATATACATAATGATATGTATATTATCAAAACTTATGGTAAACTTTAACCAGGGAAAGGAAAAACAAATTAAAAACTGTATTTAAAATTTAGTTTATGCTATTTATTCCACGATATCAGTCAGTTCCTCCAGAAACATCAAATTTAAACAAACTGAATTCCACTTCTGTTATCAGATTCATTGCTGATGATATTGAGACAAGTGATAAATAAACACACAAGTGTCTCTTGCTGTGTAAATGTTCATAAAACATAAAATGGTGTAGGAGAAATTGAAACCACTAAGTCTATCTAAATACTTAACTACCTTACTGGTATGTACGTACATGTATGATTTTAAAAAGTCAAAATTACATCTGTTATAGGAATTTCATGATGTTACTTCAAAACATATTTGCAACATTATATGCTGGCTTAGATATCTCAGTATCCTTGATTTATATCTGTGGCTATAGCTAAGTAATTTCCAGAGATGCTCTATCATAGTAATCCCATTTGAGGATTTATTTTTATATGTTGAAAGGCAGTTTAAGATATTGATATAGACCTATGACTTTGTATAGAAACACATGCAGAATATGAAGGGGTCATCTTAATATTCTAATTACTGGTTTCTAGCTGAGCAGTTTACCATGCCCTGATTTTTATCTGCCCTGTTTCAATTTTGCTCACCTTGTCCTTTTTGGTTTGTTCCCCTACCTGTCCTGTCCCTTATTTGTACACCCAGTGGAACAACCATAGTGACCGTGACATTTTTGTACTATCACGTCCATTTTCATTAGCTGAAGCAGTGCATTGGGCCATAATTAAAAACTGTTTGTTTTGCTTTTATCTATAGTTTTAAAAGTGGTCAATCAGTAGAATGTTTTAAAAAATATGATACATCACATGTATGTAAACTAGAAGAAACTTTAAAAAATATATCAGAAAAGTTGTTGTAATATAAGGAATATTTTATTCTTTGATTATATAATCCAAAGAATCCCACAAAGTACAAAAATAATAAAAATTCTATTTTGACCTTGAATGTAGCATATTTGAGGTCATATTTTAATAGACAGGTTGTTTGTTATATTGATATTACCAGTACTAGTAGCTTTTGACATGCAGCAAGGGTTTTCCTAAACCATTGTTTCCTAAAACACAAATCAGATTTTGTTTTGATCTTTAATTTGGAAGTATCTCTTCATAGTTTGTGATCAGTTAAATTATATTGGCAGTGTTTTATATCCCTTCCCAAATATTATGTCTATTACTAAATTCCTCTCGCATGAATATTGAATCATGATGAAATTTCAAACATATTCATATCTTTTGGCACCAAAATACACATGTAGTTAATTGATGCTTCATTTAAAAGTTTCTGAATTACTTTATCTACCAGGTGGAAAACATTGTACATTGATAATATATGATGATCAGATAAACAGTGTTTGGTAGGTGAAGTTGTTTATGATCAGAGTACTTTAATTCTGTACATATCTGGATCCAGTTTTTACCTGAAACACTGATTCACACATTATCACAGATCACAGTGCATTAATTCTCATACATATCTGGATCTAATTTTTAACCGAAACACTGATTTACACTTTATCACAGATCAGAGACATTAATTCTCATATATCTGGACCCTATTTTTATCTTTAATGCTGATTCACACTTTATTACAGATCAGAGAACAGCAATTCTCATACATATCTGAATCAGATTTTTACGTGAATCATCGATTCACACTTTATCACAGATTAGAGTACATTAATTCTCATACAAATCTGGAATCAAATTCTACCTCATCTATACGGACTTATTTGCTAGATTAGATTGACAGTCTCACCTATATTGACAATGGGTGGTCTGTAGGCCTGCATCTAGCAATGAACGATCTCTAAGTCCATATCTAGCAATAGATTATCTCTAGGTCTACATCTAGCTATAGATGATCTTTAGGTCTACATCTAGCTATAGATGATCTCTAGGTCTACATCTAGCAATGGATGATCTATGTCTACATCTGGCAGTGGATGATCTCTATGTATTCATCTAGCAATCAATTATCTCTGCATCTACATCTAGTAATGGATAATCTCTAGGTGTACATGTAGCAATCCGTGATCTCTGCATCTACATTTAGCAATGGGTGATCTCTAAGTGTACACCTGGCAATGGGTCCCAGATCTCTAGTTGTATATCTACATACATGTATAGCAATGGATGATCTCTAGGTCTACATTAAGCAGTGGGTGATCTATAGATCCGCATGTAGCAATAGATGATCTCTAGGTCTATATTAAGCAGTGGGTGATCTATAGATCCGCATGTAGCAATAGATGATCTCTAGGTCTATATTAAGCAGTGGGTGATCTGTAGATCCGCATGTAGCAATAGATGATCTCTAGGTCTATATTAAGCAGTGGGTGATCTATAGATCCGCATGTAGCAATAGATGATCTCTAGGTCTATATTAAGCAGTGGGTGATCTATAGATCCGCATGTAGCAATGGATGATCTCTAGATCTACATTAAGCAGTGGGTGATCTGTAGATCCGCATGTAGCAATAGATGATCTCTAGGTGTGTATCTAGCAATATCTGGCAACAGATGATTTACTGAAGATATCAGTATGTACCTGATGCTGTGCATGGATCTGTTACAAGTTGCTATAGTGAATCAGATAAAAAAATATATTGATTTCATTGGACTTGTGATGGTGAAGTTTTACACTAATTCATTCAACAAATCTTAAGTAATTGTGGCATGCAAATGATTTATACATCAAATTGATTCTTTAGTATTACTCAGTTTTATCCTGTACACTGTGTAAGTCACAGAGATGAATCATTCTTCATCGGCTTATTTACATCTATCACAGGCCAAGTGGTTAGAACATTAGGCTTCACAACATCACTCATCTCTAGGCCAGGATATACATGTATTTAGTTTACTTAGTACAGAGCCAGCAATCCTGTCCTTGTAACTCTGTACTGGTCATTTCCAGTAGTATTGAAATATTGTTGAATATGGCTTAAATGGCAACAGAACAAGGGTATATATACACATTTGACACTTGTAATTCTGGTGCAATATACCTTGCAGATATTGTCGACATTTGGTTGATGAATTAAGATAGGAAATCATTTCATATAATTATACATTAGTACATTTCTGGTTGTGAATACAAATTATATTTTTCTTGATTTAAAAATAGAACATGATAAGGTATCAGGGATTTTCCTAGGCCTATTTTGGGTCCAGTTACAGGACCTTTGCCAATGCAAAAATGGCTTGTATTTTCCCCAAAATTTGCAAAAATTTCCAATTCAAAATATGAAAATAAAAATTGATGTTTTTTCAAACAAATGCCTTAAATTTAGTCTCTCTCTCTCTCTCTCTCTCTCTCTCTCTCTCTCTCTCTCTCTCTCTCTCTCTCTCTCTCTCTCTCTCTCAATATTAACAATTCTTCTTTCATACTTGTCAGTCATGTGCTTTTGAAACAAATTAATGGAATCCTAGCAATCAGATATTGATTGTAAAACACATTCAAGTACTGTGAAACTGACATGATTAATCTTGAAAGCTGTGATGCAGTAATCCCAATATGTCCTCTTATTAAAATTGCAAGAGATGCATATGTCATTAATATTGTTTCCTCTCTTCTGTGACAAAGATGTTGATACAATTGCCATCAACTATTGTGCTGTTTTGCACATTTTATTGGAATGTGTTAATGTGATTCAGGGTGTTCATATCTTCTTGTTAATTAATTAAAATGTAAAATTCTTGAAATGGTCTTGATCAAATTGAGTATAGAATTAAGAAATATGAATGATATGAATAGTGATGATAATGGCTGAATTATATACATATTCAATCTACAGTTTGTATTCATTTATAATCATGTAATCTTTGGTAATGCTTTTAGAGGACAAATTAACATAAAATATGAATTTAGCATAGTCACATTTTTATGTTGTCTTCTGTACATATATGTAGGTCATATATCACTTGACATAGTCATATATTTGTGTTGTTAGAAGGGTACAGTTGAACCTTGCTATTAAGACCACCTAACTGATTAACTCAAACTTGTATAATTAGTGAGGTGATCTTTTATATGGGTATCTGGACTTACATGTATTAAATATTTACATAGAAATCCATGGGCAAAATTACCTGAAAAAAAATTTGGGCCCACAGCTTTTTATATATTAATTAGGTGATTAGTCAGGTAAGATCCTTTACTTTCTCGCAACACATTATTAGCATGGGTACCTTTCATTTGATGCTAAAGTTTGAGACTCTTTTCTTTTTCCAATGTTGTTGCAGATTTGTACAAGCATAGAATCATATACATGTACATGTAAAGCAATCTTATTATTTCTTTTAATTTTTTCTTTCAGAGAACAGATTTTACGAGTGAAAAATGATGATACTATACCCTTCCTGTTAGTGGGCAACAAAGCAGACTTAGAGGGAAAGCGACAAGTTAGTGTGGAAGATGCACAACAGAGGGCGCAACAGTGGAATGTGCCTTATGTAGAAACTTCAGCGAAAACTAGGGCTAATGTAGATAAGGTAATGTTACAAATATTTTGTGGACTAAGGATGAGAAGATAGCAAAAATATATCTGTAACTTATTTGCTAACTGAGACTTGTATAGGTAAGGTAAAAATCCTGGTTTCTAGAGAAAAATGACATAGGTATCAAAATTTACATTTTGTCTGTTATAGGTTAATGTATAAATAAGAAATTACATAGACGATATCATTAATGTAATGTTAGCTAAGTGTAAGATTAACATTCTTTGAGCTAGGGCCCATGTTTAGATGGACATTATGTGAGATAAGTCTAGTATTGATCTACATCTTGTGAGCTAGGGTTTAGATATAGATCAATAATCTGTGAGCTAGTAATTATAAATAGATCAACACTGTGAGTTAGGACTTATCTATAGATCAACAACCAGTTTTCTAGTTCTTATATATATATATATAGAGAGAGAGAGAGAGAGAGAGAGAGAGAGAGAGAGAGAGAGAGAGAGAGAGAGAGAGAATTAATCTGGGAGCTAGTAATTATAAATAGATTAACATATTGTGGCTTATATTACCAACTTAACAAAAGAAAGAGAGACTGAAAGAGAAAGAATTCTCATTAGATTTTAGATTCAAGTTTGTGTATCATAAGTACTGCTTGGTATTCTATTCTAACCTGTTAATATGGATTATAAGGTTACATTAGATCCACTCCCAAATAGCCAAACCTATTACAATGTACAAAAAAAGTACATATTTACACAGGTTCAACAGGTATCTGTTAGATTCACAAGAAATTGAACCAGTTGGAATGTGACATAGATGTTGGTTTTATTGTCATTACTCACAGTGACTTTACCAGTGATTTTTCTGAACCATATACATGTATAGAAATGTCCCTGACTTCTACGTGTAGATCGGGGAAAATCTCCGAAAATTGACTTCAGTATTGGTGAAAATAAGAAATATTCAGTCAAGGGTAACAACCTTTAATCGGATATACATGTAAAGTCCAAAGTTTTCAGCTGTTTTAACTGATCATGACTGTTCTTGATTTCTAAATAAACTAAAAGTAAATACATGTATCAACATTTATGTTTTGGCTAACTCTGCTAAAATAATATAAAAAGAAAGAGAAGGAAAAATGAACGACATTCTTGTGGTAAATTAGATAAGTAGAAAAAGAAGAAATATGTATAACCCAATATAAATATCTGTATAAATTGTGCGCTGTAAAAGTATGAATCAAACAGCTGAAATGAAAACCCTGAATTCTGTACAAGTTTGTTAATGCTTAGCTCTTGATTGCAATGCTAGCCTGTAATTAATTACCATGTGGAATTTTTCACAAATAACCTGCAGCTTAGGTTTTTCTTTCTTGTTAAAGTGGAAGTGCATATGTTTGACAACTCTTTTCAGTACATTCTATATCAGTGGCAAAAATTGATTAATTGTGAGATGCTGTGATAAGATATCTGTAGTAGTCAAGCAAAGCCTAAGAATCTCCAATGGGGAATCCTAAACTTGAAAGAGTTTAGTTATTGGGAATTACATATGTTCTGAAAATTAAGTAGAACAAACCACAAACAAATGTAAAACTCATTTTCAGGCTCAGTTATATAGATAAAGAGACACTAAAATGTAACAAACAGTTGTGTTGTTTATTAAGGTTTTTAAGAATGGGGGAATTGTGCTAATAAGCTGAAAGAAGTCTGTTAGTAACAGATTCTATTATTTTTGCTCAGGTTGCATAGAAAATGTCTGTGAATTTAAAAATGTTCATTCATTCATCAGTCTTTTGTTTTAACACTTTAATACCTTCATGTACACTACATGTATCTATATACAGTTTGGCAAATATTACTCATGTCTGTTCACTAAATTAGTGGGGGCTGAGGCAGTGGCTTCATTTGAACAGAGAACCTTACAGCTGTAGCTGTAACTGTGTTATATTCATTACCATTCAAATTTAAAGCAATATGAGATGTCATTGATGGCTTTTTTTTTTTTTTTAGAAAATGTCAAATAAAATCTCAACAACTTAAATACAATAAAAAATTCTCTGAACACAAATTTACCTACATTTATACTAATTTAAACCTGTGAAAAAAACATAGTCTTTAGGCATGAAATAAGTACAATACAGTATTTCTCTAATGTATTCGTAATAAGCATGTGACCACTAGGTCAAACAATTGGAGGACCTTTACCATGCACATTCAAATATTTGGTGAAGGTGAAGCATTGTCGAAAAACACGATCTGAAAAAGAATTGCTTATTCACATATATTAAGTCTTTTTTTTGTATGAATATGAAATAAATATATGCACAAGCACATACAAGATGGAATTGCCCATACACTTCTTTAACACCTGATTTTCTTTGTAAAAAATACTGAAAGTTCACTTGCAATGTTGTATTCAAACTAAACGTTACAATGGGTTATGTTCAGAACATTTATTCTAATACTGTAATACATGTGTATTTTGTCATTTATCCACCAGATGATCTCTTTCTGATATAAGATAAAATATTGCATGACATTTGCATGTAAGATTTCTGTTGATGACAGCTCATATTGCTGAAGATTAGCAGCCTCTGTGTATCCAAATTAATTCTTAACTATGATGTAATAAAACAAACAGAAAACATAGCATTCACAACACTTTTTTATCACTGGCATTCTCACAATTTAGTGATTTTATATATATATATACACACACATACAAAGCACTAAAACCAACAACACTATATATCCTAAGGTGTCAGATCTAAGCATTAGATACATGTTAAGAAAATGTTTACTTATACAGCACTAAAATATATAATATACTAATATCTCATGATGAATTTAAATTAATAAATCAATTAATATCTCATGATGAATTTAAATTTATGAAAACCAAGTTTTAACACATGTTTTGGAAGTGCTGAAAATTTAGTTTAATTGGCAAATGGGAGTAAACAAATATTTCTAAAAAGATTTTAAAACTTTTTTTGAGTTTTTTGGTGTCATTTAAGGTGCCAGGAAATGTTGACGTCATTTGGTGACGTCTCTATTTGAGTGAAAGATTCTTGAGTGGGACGTTAAACAACAATAAAACTACAACAATCTAGAGATCAAATTACAGAAATCATCAAAATTCATGCACAGGTTATGCTAAAAGGAATATCCGTAACCTTTAGGTTAGGATAGTAATATTGAAGATTTAGAAATTAAATTCACCCAGAAAGAAAAGGAGGTTATGTGATTTGTATTTGTCATATAACCTCCACATAACCTGAACAATCGTTCCGTGTTATTTTGTGTCTTGTGTTTTGGTATCTGAGGGAACATAAAGACATATGAAAGCTATTAGATAAAGTATATACATACTAGTATTACATATTGTATGTGTATGGAAAAACTGCAGCTTTTAAAGGAACTAATTAGAGTTTTTACACTGCATTTAATGCTTGCCAAATACTCCATTTTGTGTATCAAAAGGGTGTAGAATTTATTTAAAACATAAAAATTGTGAAATTTTTAATCATGTACCTCACATGTATTACTGTATACATGTATATACATTGTGTATATATTTTTATGACATTCGGCATTTAGCTCTGACTGTTCATTTCAAGATCATGCAGATTCCAAATCTCATTTTTCAACACTTTTTAAATAATATGTGGCAATAAACTGAAACATCTATAGTAATATTGATAATGCTTGTTAAAATCATTTTACTCTTTCTCTAACAAGAGTATTCAAAATTTATATTATTAATGGTTCTTGGTGTTCCAGAACTGCATATTTATAGAAATTATTTAGTTTAAGTTTCTCACATGAAGTATATAAAAATGAATGATGAATCTGCCATCTCTTTTTGCTTCTAAAAGTGGAAGGAACCAATCCATGTTTTGTCCTGGCCTTATACAAATCTCGGTTTTTTTTTTACAGCCATCATAGTCAGTAAAATAGGAACAGTATTTTTGTGGTACACTGTAATGGTCTTGTCTGCCTTTGACATATTTACAGAAAATCATTTCCTCCGCTCTATCAACAGTTCATGTCTGTATTTTACTGTTATAGAAATGTATACAATCTTGTTTTTGTATTTACTTTATAGACAGTTAAGTACTGTGGTGAAACATCTTGTAAAGGTTCAAAATATCAAGCAGCAGATACTTAGTTTGTAAGACTCAATCAGTAACATGAGCAAGTGTATACATGTATAAAGGGGCCTCCATGGCCGAGTGGTTAGAGCATCACACTTTATACCATGAAGTCTCTCACCTCTTGTCAGTGTAGGTTCGAGCCTCATTGGAAGCTAAGCTGATTTTGTCAGAAAGTTTGCCAGTTTTACTTGCAGAAAGCAGGTGGCCTCATCCTGGGTACATTGTAACCAGATTCTCTTCTCCGCCACTAAAACCTGGTCACCACCATATGACTGATAATGTTTTGAGTATGGAGTAAAACAAAGTTCAAATTCAAATTACATCTATTAACCATGATATATACCAGTTTGTTATAATCAGGTTTTCCTTGTGGTGCACTCTTCTCACTTTTATTTTCTCTTTTTATGACTTCTACACATATATGTAGATAAATCTTTCTCTATTTTGAGATATGAATCTTCAAAAATAAAAAAAAATGAAAAAAAGTTTAAAAGAAAAGAAAAAATTAAAATAGAAATATAAAATCAGATACAGAGAATTCAACATTCAGGTATCATTTTGAGTGTATACATTTTTAGATTCAATGATTTACAGTATAATATCAGCATAATTTGACTGTAATGTAGTTAAATGATATACATGATTGCGATGTTACATGTATTGGAGACATGAAATTTTGTTTAAAACAGGAAGTAAACTGGTCCTTCGTCATGCCCACCTCAAACTTTGTAAAAGTTTAGGAGTTTTTCATAAAAATTTGCATTAAGGGTCCAATAGACCCCCCTCTTGATTGAAAATTAGTGTCATTTGGAAATTCTGGGGGGTCATTGATTCTGTCAGAGTAAATATGTTTGTATGGTTTTTTTTTTCAAATTATGTACATGTATCATTTCTTGTAATCATGACATTCACAGATTTCTTTACCGACTTCTAGTAACTGCCACACATTGAGGAGTCTATCTTGTTTCCATGAATGATGATGGCATGATTACTTTCACTTAAAGCATGGTTCGTACAGACCTTGAAAAGTGCTCAAAAACAAAAATACCCTACAACATATATTTAAAACTTAGTGATAAATGCATGAATTTTTATTTATTTATTTTTTTTTGTCAGAGTGCTGGAATTTGACCTGCATGTTTTGATCTTACAACTATAAAGACTTACCTCTATCATACAGATGCTTGTCTTCAAATATTTCATTTGATTAAAGCAGTTTTATACTGCTGGATCTCTTTAGTGTAAAGTCCACTCCAAGCAATATTTTGAGGATCACCATTAAAATGTAAAAGAACCTTGTAAACAGTGTTTTATTAGATTGGTTTGGCTTGCATGGCCTGGAATGCTCTGGCTTTGGCTTGCATGGCCTAGAAAGCTCAAACATACATGTACCCATTGCATTACCTACATGTATGTTAGGTGTTGATTGATCTTGAAAATCACACAGGATATTTGTGCCAGGTAAAACCCTGTAAGCTTCATTCAACTAAGATTGAAATTAAGGTTGTGTGTAACAGTCGTGATGACTAAAGATATCCTTTCTGCCCTCATACCTGTATATAGCCATAGCTACAGTCAATATTCTTGACCTTTCATTACTGCTGATATGTAACTATGACTTATAGGTCTACCAAGGTAAATTGTCACATGTTTACAAACACAACAAGTCTAATTGTTTTCGGCAACACAAATGGTAGAGCTACAGTAACACACAAAGTCACATTTTACATGTACCTGTACATTCCTATTTTTGGAAAATAAGCCGTATTGTTTTGGTTTTTGTCAGAACCGAGATGTGCCACTTTACCTTGTTGGACCTGTACTACAGGCACATACAGCCATTGCTAAATTCTAAAATTTTTATCGTTCACCAATTGCTGATACAGTATTAATGACTCAAGATATCTTTTGTGTGGTTATATACATATGTATAGCTATAGCTACAGTCTATATTTTTGGCTGTTCATCTAAATGTATTGCTGATGACATTCCCTGGAAGATGTTTTAAGTTGTTGATTATATAGTGCTGCTTTATCAGAGCTTGTGACATTGTGACTTTAGGCTTTAGTGTAATAGATGAGGCAAGCACTTGTATCACATGTCAGCTTTAGAAGGACATATTCAACTTGAGATTTTAAGGCAAATTTTTGTATGATGTAATATAGCTTGATAGCACCATGTTTAATAAACACTTATTACATTACAAATCCAGGGTTTGTTTAAATGTTTTTAAGTTTATCAGTGTTCTCAGTGATCTATATCATATACATGTACTGGTCGTTTATTGCTTCGTGTCAGTTTTGGATGCTAAATGGAGAAATAAGAAGTTAATCTATATAACATTTACAATGTAAAACAAGACAAAGCAAAATTTTAAATTAAATTTTAAAAAAAAATTAAAATTTTAATTAAAATATATCATGGTTTAAATTTTATTATAAAAATTTGAAAAATGTTTCAAACTAAAAAGAATTTTAAAATCACATTGTAGAAGCCATTACTACAACAAGGGAAAAAAAATAATCAAAACAAAAAGCAGTGGGAGGGGTTTCATTCTTGTATATACCATTGGATTGGGAAGGATAATTTGAATTTGTCGGGGGAAAAACTCCTCCATATGTGTTTCATTGCTCTGAACTCTTTTCAGCAGTTAAGAATTACTGATTCTGTACCTCTACAGCATATGCCAATATGGCTTGATTCACTTTAAGTAATTGCTGTAGAGAATGTCCGGACAGGATGCAGTAGTCTATGAAAAGTAAATAATCTGGACATTTATTGATAAATAATTCTCTTCAATTTACAACAGGTGTGAAAACTGATAGTAACTGGTGTATTTATTACATATCTATATCTTGTAATCTTTTGCTATCGTAAACCAGCTGTGTATATTCTGTCAAAAAAAAAAGATTTAGCAAACACGAAGTGAGATTTCTTTCTAAAAATAGAAATACAAGAAAACATGAGTATTTGGGGTATCACAAAGTTTTTTTAAAGTAAGATTCCTTATATTTTGTTTTATAGTATTTTATAATGTATCAAAATGGTTCACTTAAATGTGGAAACATTAAGTGCAAGCAGTCGTTGATATTCCACTAATCTTGTACTTAAGGCATATACCAGTGTACTAAGGCTTCCTAGCCATGTCTAAAATTACACCAGTTCTCTTCCTGAAAGACTCACATGTCTTTAAAATTACACCAGTATATCTAAAGTTAGGTAGTTAGTACATTTACCCATTTGAAAAGGTACCTTTTAACCATTAAGACACTTACAGTTGTATAATTTCATATTAGTCCTGTTGTTATATACAATGTACTACAATCTCAGAGAGCACAATATGTAAGCTTTTATAAAGTACATGATCTCAGGGAACAAAGAAATTGCCTTTTTATAAACACATCAGAGAGCAGTTAAAGTACCTTTTATAAAGATAGATCTCTGTACCTAAACACATCTGTTAATATGGTACCACACACTAACTAACTTTTTATATCTCAGGTGTATAATAAAGATACATGCAGGGGGAGTAAAAATTGGCAGTTAATATGTATACCTTTTATAAAGATACATGTATCTCAGGGAACAGTTAGTAAATGTACCTTCTAGAACAAATATGTATACCTTTTTGTCTTCAGATGGTTATAAACGTACAACAAAAAAATAGAAATAAACCTGTAAATAGATAAACAAAATATTCTTGGATCATGAAAAACTCAATATTCTCTTTCTACATAGCTTGTTATTTCATGTTATTACAAAGCATGCACAATCTATGATGTCGCCAATGAGAGCTACCATCTCTGCTCTGTTTATGGTACCAACCATATACAGGACAATTTGGCTGCCGGATCCATTTTGTCTAGGGGCCCATTTTTTTCTTTAGATGCTTTGGATAAACAAAATTTCTCAAACTCAATTCTCTTTCTACATATTTTGCATGCATTCATTGTCTCTTACATGTACCATTGACTTTAGAGTAGTGGTTCTTTTTAATTTTATTGGTAGAGTATTCTATGGCTGGTTTCTTGCTTGGGTTTTCAGCAATGTAACAAACACCACATGACAAAGAGACATGAGTCCAAGGAATGGTTACAAGTCAAATTCCACCCCCACTTTGGAAACATGTAAATCAGCACTTAATGTAGTTAAATAGACACCTGAAAATATTTTTTCAACACTCGAAAATATCTATTAAGGTAATGAAATGGTATTAAAAAAATTTTATCTCAGAAGAGAAGATTCATTTTCAAAAATAATTTATGTGTATAATATGCTTTCTTGATAATTTTAAGTCACAAATTCATGTCACTGTTGACACTTAAAAAAACATACATCTCCAAATTATCTGTTTTATTTTAAACATGCTATTTGCTATCAAAACATCGTTTTGACCAAGCAGTTGTTCAAAAGGAACAATGGATTCAAAGAGGGATAATTTGTGTTACATAATTAAGGCAATAATTGTGAAATCCTACCAGATAATGTTGAACGGGTGAAAATACCTATCGATTAGGCCAGAGTGCCGATATCAAAATAATTTGCAAGCAACTGCCGAAAATGCAGTTATAAAAGAAATAAGTGCTGAAATCAGTAAGTGCCAATGTGCATGAACTAAGTGCAGATTTCACCATGTGCCGACCTAACTAAGATTCAAAGAAATCACGAAACTTCCTCGAAAGTTGACCACCTTATCAACATGTACACACTGTGGTATTATTTGTGTATAAGTAATATGCTTGAACATAACATTGTGACACATTAAGCATTTAAACATCTCACAGATCCAGGTTTACAAAACAAAATTGATGCAGGCTAGACAGAAAGAGAACAAAAAAACGGACATTTACAGATATGGTTGCACTCGCCATCTGGGCAATTGGCGGTGCAAATTTTGATTGCCCAGGCATAAAAATGTTCGCAAATGGGACTGGGCGAGTGCTAGTTTTACTCCCAGAATATGTCACAAATGTACATGTAAAACCTCCAGGTATACAGGGATTTTCTGCTCTCTTTTGGGAATGGGACATGGGCCTTTTGAATTGGGAATTTCAGCAACATTTTGTTGCAATTTGGAAATCTAGAAATACACAAAACTATTTGGAAATACAAGAATCTCATCAAGTTCAAATCCCAGGTATATAATGTATTACATCCAGGGACATATTAATCACTGACTTACACATAGGATCTTGAAGAAGAGATCATCAGAAAGAAATGCTGTAAATGTATATGATGTATGTAAACATTTAGGAAATTGAAATGTCTTGTATCGATCAGACTCCATAGTATTTCATCTCACCCGAGTCCTTACATGTAGTGATTTTTTGTTATTTTGTTTTGTTTCTTTTTTGTCTTTTTTTTCATATGAAGACACAGGTTCAAATTGATGACAGTGACACACAATTTGATATTTACTCATCAACCCCTGAAAAACAATGGACTCTTCTGTAAATCAATGACTTAGACCAGTCCAAATGTGTCTTTAGGGGTAAATGGGTTAAGTTTGATACTGGCTTCCAGTATATATCAGATAATATATTACATGTATGTTTTAGACATATTTTGTCCTTGCCGATGTGTCAACCAGACATCTCTAATTACAGCTCTATATTTACCAGTACATGTATCTATTCAAAAGTGATATTGATTTCAATTCAGTGGAAGACCAGACAGGTTATAAACTCGTGATTTAATGAATGTAATCTTTAGAATATTCCTCATTCATGGATTCAAAAGTGCAGTTGTGCTTGTCTATAAAGGCCATTGTAGACAGGTGCCCTTTATAAAGAGGTTTATTCGTCATTAAAAAGTTAACAAAGCTTATGTTTGAATCACCTTTATAGTCAGTTGTCCTTTATACAGAAGTGGCCTTTATTGCAATTTTGACTATACATCATGAATTGTATGTTGTACTATACCAAATTCTTATCCCCCAGTAAAACACAGTACTGTAAAACACTGGTAGCTATTAGATCAATACACTTATCTATCCATGCATACATTGTGAATCATCATTTATATAATCTTTAAAATTTTCTTTTTTTGTTGGCAGAGTTTTTACGATTTATTGAGAATCATCAAGCAGTGTAAGCTTGGACAGCGATCTGGAACAATTAACAGAAGGCTAACTGTTCCTAAACCTCGACAAGAAAAACCCAAAGATACTCAAAACAAAAAGTCTGATTCTACTGGGTGTTGTATAATCACTTGAGACTTTACATAGCAATCAAACATTTTGATGAACTAGGTCTTAAAATAATTCTCTGTAGGATGATCAAGAATATCGGCTTATGTCTATGATGCTATGGTTGATTTATATATACACGATAAACTTCCAGACTGTTAACAGACTTAAAGAGATTATATTATCTCTAAGTAAGATAAGGGATTGAGAGCTAGATCGTGAACAAAGTGTCACTTTTACTCTTTTGAAATCAAAACAGTCAAATATTTTACAATTATACATAGATAGATGTAACTATCTTACTTGTCTTATTGTCTTTTGTTTAAAGATGAAAATTCTAAATAAAAATAACTCTTTGATAAATCATTCTTTATCCTTTTGGTAATTGAATATTATTTTAACAAGTATATGCATGTAAATGTATATCATCTGTAATCGCCTAAACACACACCTCTTATTCAGCTCACTTCCTAAACCTCAGCGTATAACCATTTAGCCCGCAACACCCACAATGCCAGAACTGTTTTCCCATCAAATCTATTTTGCTTTGTCATTTTGAAAGGAACAAAAAACAAATACAAAAAATGAAATTGAAGATGTCAGTTTGTGGTTCCTGATGATAATGATGTTAGTTTTCTATATACTATTTGTAATCTACAGCAAAACGAAGCAGGTGCTACCAGAATGTGCTAGATGTTCATGTTGTATATATTGTCTTACTACAAATCATTTATTAATGCCATGATGTTCATAATATGGTCTTTAATTCTACATAGCCCCTGTAAATTAATATATATCTCTTTATTAAGTATCACTTTCTCATATCAATTACACTTTGTCATGTTTAAATTATTTGGTAAGTTATGTTGTCCACATTCATGAATGGCCTTATATGATATGTTATTGAGACTTTTTACCCAGAGTGAAAGTTTTTAGTAATATGTTTGCTGTAGCATAAACTTGATAATATTGATGCTCAAAAATGTTTTCTTGTGTGTCTTCTGAATTACTTGACTACTGTTAATTCTTTTTTCCAAGAAACCAACGGTATTGTAAACTCAATTTCTCATTGTCAACTTCTCATATATTTGCCAAATTCCCTTACAACAAAGTAACAGATTACACAAATGCATGGTTCTTTTGCCAACATTGTTTGAAAAACTTTCCAAAAATTTGAGACTACCAACTTGGATGTTCATACTGCAACATGTAGTTGTATGTGAGTGAGTGAGTGAGTGAGTGAGTGAGTGAGAGAGAGAGAGAGAGAGAGAGAGAGAGAGAGAGAGAGAGAGAGAGAGAGCAAAACTTTTTGATATGGATTGACTTGATTTAAAAGTTATTCCTTTCTATTATCATTTGATATCACACAGAGCCATTTAAATATATCTCCAATAGCTTCTATATCACCTGCTCCACAACCTCTCCCTTTACTCCCATAGATAAAAAATAAATCTCAGTTTTCAGGACAACATGTCTGATCAGGTGAGCTTCTTTCTTTTTTTTTTTTTTATTAATGATAATGTACCTATTTTAGAAGTGGTCCACCCTAACACAAATGTTGGCTATCTAATTGACTGATGATAACTTTATAAGCAATCCTTGGGCAAAGTGTATATGTTGATCATTTCCATGATAACATATGTGTTGTATTTTGGAATATATTATTGTATTTTCTATAAAGGTTGCTCTGGTTAAATTCAATGCACTAAGAATTGATTATTTACATATCAAATGATATTTGAAAAATGGTACAACATTATCATTGTAGAGCGAGTTCAGATAACACGAAAATATAACACTCCCTACTGTTCTGTTGATATCTGTAGTTAGAGTTACATGTGTGTAAATCCTCTGAATAAATGGTTTAGTTTACATGCTTGTGAAACTGAATTTTAGTTTCCATAAATTAGTCAGATGGCGTATGAATACATGAACAATGAACCTGATAGCATCTTGGTACATGTACCTGAAAATGATTGAATTCTGACAAAAATTGTACCTTTTACTTTTAAACTGTGATGAAAAAGTGTAGATTTTTATTAGACTGTTTCACAATGGCCTGTCAACCATGTCTTAATATAGCTCTGCATAGAACAAAAACGAAGCTGATGAGTGACAAATAACTAGATTGTTTCATACTGACCCTTTCACCGATTACAATGTAGATACATTTCTCTGCATATAGATTGCGGTTTTGGGTTAGAAGTTTTGTTTTGACCAGTCTTCTTATGGTTAATATGATCAGTTAGCAGGAGAATGCCTACCGGTACTCCTCCATGACACTTGATGCCTACTCCATCATAGCATCTGATGTCTGTTCCTCCATGGCACCTGATGCCTACTCCTCCATGGCACCTGATGCCTACTTCCTCCATGGCACCTGATGCCTACTCCTCCATGGCACCTGCTGCCTACTTCTCCATGGCACCTGATGTCTACTCCTTCATGACACCGGATGCCTACTTCTCCATGACACCTGATGTCTACTACTCCATGGCACTTGATGCCTACTCCTCCATAACATCTGATGCCTACTCCATAACATCTGATGCCTACTCCTCCATAGCACTTGATACATACTTCTTCATGGCACTTGATGCCTGGTCCTCCATAGCACTTACTGCCTGCAACATGGCTCCTGATGCCTACTTCTCCATGGCACCTGATGCCTACTCCTCCATAGCACCTGATGTCTACTCCTCCATGACACTTGATGTCTATGCCTCCATGGCACTTGATGCCTACTCCTCCATGGCATCTGATCTCAACTCTGAATTTTCCTGAGGTCCATGTTTGTCTATATTCACAATGTATATTGTCTTATGGAATTGTTTACTTCTAACTGTTCAGTTTCTGATTTGGATGATTACTTAGATTTTGTGGAAATAACAGCATATTGTAGAGATCTTGTAGTTTCAACACTAAGAAAGATTAGCATTTCATTACTTTTATCCAGTGACTGTAGTAACACAATATATTGCTGATAAAAATCGAGGATGAATAGAAAGGGTGGGATATGATAGTTTAATGATTATGTCAGTAAAATTATCCACTGATAGTCAGTAATTACAATGTAGGTAGATATTGGAATCAGATGACCTCTGGTATTTTTATTTTATATCAGTACATGTATATTACCAGTTTATTTTAGATACATGTATTTGCACTAAGATGTTACGGCCAAAAAACAAAACGACCATTTTACGTTAGGGAGGCTTCTATTTATTTCTGAGACAAAGATTGAATGATTTAATATAAGTTATACTAAAAAAAGATTTATTGCTATACATAGGTTGTCAAATTTCTCCTTAACCATTCTCAAAGCTGATGAAGTGTTTCTAATTTTTTCTTCTTCTTTTTTAAATTTTTTTTTTTTGTCTGATATTTGTTAAAGGGACTATTGAAGAATTTGTTTCTTATGATGTTAAGTTGAAAATGATAAGAGCCATCTCAGCTTGGTGGATATTACGCATGATCAAAGAGTCATCTCCTGTGTCTTTTGTTTATGTTTACCTGGGAGATATATTAATTTTACCCGACAGAGTTTTGTAGACTATGGCTCTGCCAGTTCAATCTAGGCTGGTTAATTTAAATGCTTCAGAAAGTCTGGTGTAATTTAACTCACAGATTGCAGATAGAAATATCCATTCGAATGACATTTCAGGGTTTATTCTCTCTTTTGTAAAAATCAATTACAAGTACATGTATTACTAAAAGCATTTTCACAAGAAACAAGTAAATATGATAAATGTTGTTATAATTTTGTGACTAAATGTTAAATTACATATCTGATAATTAAATGAATTTTCTGTGAGATATAGAATTTCTCTCACTTTTAGGTATCTTTCAAAATTAATTCTAGGATAAATCTATATTTTAGAGTATATTTGTTCTTTTTTTGGGAAGGGTCATGAAGAATTATTGGTATTTGATGCTCTGTATTGTCCGATTCACATAAGATGGTGAGGCCGAGTAACCTTTTGATTATCATACAGATGATTCTATTCACTTTTCGGTTAGTTATTGGTAAAAATTAAATTAACTTAAAATTATATTTAACATAAAATGGAGTTGAATGTAGAACTGTATGTATCTTGGACAGCAAATGGTCACCCTGCAGATTTAGCATTTTGACATGCATAGAGTCATGTTGACGAGTTATCAAATGCAGGAGATAAATGTAGAACAGTGGATAAACAGGATATCAGTTCTTAACACTGATCTACATGTATATGTAACTATACTCTTGATAATTGGCAGCTAGCCTAAATACTGTAACAGTGTAAGATACTGCAGTAGGAGACCTCTGTGGCCAAGTGATAAGAGCATCAAGCTTTAAACCATGAAGTGTCTGCCATCTAGTCAGTGTGGTTTTGAGCCCCACTGGAAGCTATGCTGATTTTGTTACTAAGCCTGTTTACTTGCTGAAGATTGGTGGTCTCTTCCTGGGTATATTGTAAACAGATTCTCTTCTCTATCATTAAAAATTGGTTGCCACCGAATAACTGAAATATTGTTGAGTGTGGCTTAAAACACTACTATCCAAACAAAACAAACAACCACAAAGGAAACTAGTAAAACTAGAAAAGCAAAAAGTAAACAAGGCTGTAGATGATCCAAAGTTAAGAAACTTATGGTATACCCCCTACAGTAATTAGATTGCAGCATTGAGACAGATCATTACACAGTGGAATTTCAGGTCTGTTTTATTATGAGATGACAAGATGTTTTAAATGTTTTAAAATCCTATGCCCAAAGTAGCATCAACTTTAACCTCGTTCTGTCTATTGTTAATGAATAAATTAGAAATGTCACATTATTGTTACATAACCAACAAGTTACCTGGCTAGGCACATTTGTTTTATAATAAATGTTGGCATATGAAATATGTCTTTCTTAATGAGTGTTACAGGAAAAGTCTTAGATAGGGAAACAAGTCATACAACAACTTAACCATCTTAAAAATTCATCGATATTCTTTAACATATCAAAAGCTTATGACAGTAAAAAATAATTTACAAGAGAAACTTACATTAATTTATTATTTAACCCATTTACACATTTTGGCAGATCAAAGTCATTGATTTACATAAGAGTCCAGTGTTTTTCAGGGGTTGGTGAGTTTGAGAAGAGATTATTATATACATTGATAAAATTCAGGAAGATTAATTACTTTGACAGTATAGAAAAAAGCCCAATACTGGACCATATACATGTTACATATAGTAAACCATTAGTTATCTAAGAATGTTTTATGATACAGGTACATGTACCTTAGACTTAATTCAATCATTAATATTATTTAGTTCTTGTTAGAGGTGATCAGGATATATCTGATATCAATTTTTCAATGTTGAAGCATAGGTAATGATGCTACATTTTTTGTATATCTGCTAGCGGGCAATATTGATGACATTAATTAAGTTTGGAAATGAATGTTTTTCATAACTTTCAACAGAGTTGGGGATCTATGATTTTATTTTATACTGGTATTAATATCTCGCCCTGTTTATGTCATGACCACATTTAGTAGTTGGATATTTCATAAAGAAACTATTTTTATGTAACAAAAATCAATAATTTATGTACATGTATTAACTATAACACAAATATCTATGTTTTGCATATCATTTGTCATTGGTTGTACTTAATGTCTGCAATCTCCTGTGTAGACAAACTCCATAAAATATTTCAAGATTTCAGTCCTAGAGTTGACACTTATATACATGTGGGCATATTAAGATGCTGAAAAAATTGTTCTTTAATCTGTCTGATTAAGATAGTTGCCCAAGTTGAAATGCAAGTAACGTAAATAGTTTAGTACATGTATTTCAGTTTCAATGGTAAGCTCTGCAGGAGATAATGATAGATCATTTAAGCCACCACCAGCTGACTGGGACAAATATGAATGAGATACTTTATACAGAGAAATGTTTGTCCCTTTTTATTTTTGCCCCTTTTAACCCCATCATCAGTGGATGATTTCAAAACTGGGAGATTTAAAAATGGTGAATTCATCTTTTTTATTAACCATAGAGAGCATCTATTCCATATTTCATTAAAAAAAACCACAAAATTGTTTAAAAAACTTTATTTTTAGCATGCAGAAAGTATACATACACAGGTATTAATTCTTAAATTAATCTTCGCAATCAAATCAAATCCTATTTAATAGCTAATTGTTACAAATGTTATGTACACATTTCCTAAATGGAGTCTGGGTGAATTTAAAGCAGGGCGAAACCATTTGCATGTTTATTAGGGCAAAAGTAACATGAGGTGAAAATAAACCTGTATACAGCAGTGTCAATGTACTAGCTCATTGTTCAGACCAGTTTGAATTAGTCATTAACATTGTCCAGTCAATGAAAACCTTATGTTAGACAATCTCACTATGAGAACCCAAGCTGGTTTTGTTAGAAAGTTTGCCATTTTACTTGCGGAAGGCTGTTGGTCTCTCCCTGGGTACACTGTAACTAGGTTCTATCCACAACCATATAACTGAAATATTGTTGAGTATGGCATAAATCACCATTTAAAACAAACAAATTCATATCCAAACATTTATATAGCTTTTCCTGGTATCTTTTTCAGGTTTTTTATGACTTGATGAGAGCAATTCGTCATAGAAAAATGGAAGCAAGTCGGCAGAGCAATGGAAAACAAAGCAAGAAGAAGGAGAAGAAGAGGAAGTGCACCATATTATAAATACCATATTTCTCTAGTTTTGCCTTTTTTATCTTCAACATGACAATTGCCATCTTTTAACTCACTTTTACATTAAATGTCGCCTAACGAGCTAGAATTATTTTGTACAATTAGGTGGATATCTACTTTCAGTATTTATGTGAACTTTGAAATGGTTCCAGATCTACGCCATGGGTATACTTACCTGCTTTATCTGTACCAGGTGACTGTCTCCCTGGTTTGTATTCATTGCATGTTGTCAAGTGTATCCAAGTCGTCTTTCATATTTCTGCGTCTGCTCAGGTGGAATAACATTGAATGTACAGTGACTCTTCATTTGTGTTATAAACAGTTCTCCTAGCAGAGATACAGAAGAACAGTTTTAACAGATAGTGGCTTCCCTTTAGTATATATATTTGTGGATATCTTTTATTTAGCAAAAGTGTATGTGATGTTAGGATGACCATGTGACTTCTAATGTAGGAGGACATCTGATACAGAGTGGTGATGCCAAAGACTGGAGGAGTTATAACAAATATCACTAGCATTCATCTGGCATTTGATGTCCGCTTAAAAACCATAGAAACATAACATTATTTAATATTATCAGACATAAACTGATTACATATACTCAGTAACCACAGAAATCGACTGGACATTTTTGTCAGTGACCAAGGCACTTATTAATGTAATATTAGAATGCCAAAGGGATGATGAGGCAAATGTTATTTCATTTTGTACCAGCATTTCTTTAGTGTCATTGTGTTTTAATGGTAAAATATTAAGTGTAATGATTGTAATGTCAATGTCAATCCAAATATTTATGCAATATATATGTACATGAATTATGTGAATATGCTGAAGGATAGATCTAGATTTGTTTTCCTATCTTAATGCTGTCCGACTGAAAGACAGATGAAAACAGTATCAGTACAAGACAATGTAAGCACATGTAAACCATAATTAAATTGGCTATCAAAAGATGGTCAGTAGGGTGATTAATATAACTTTTTACATGTAATCTGTAACTTCTGTGGGGTTTCTTTTCTTTTGGGGTGGAGGGAGAGAGGTTAGGCGATGTATATATTATAAACATAATACCAAAGATAAAGTTTCGCCAAACTAAAAAAAGAAAACAAAAAACAAAAACAAAAACAAATACCAAAACAAATTCCCAAGACAATTGTTTCTGTCAGCAAAGCTTCATCAGTTGAGCTTAAATTTGAAAAAGATGTAGAGCTCCAAACTTGAAAAGAAAAATATATATTTCACAGCTCTATAGAATTCAGGTTTAAAATGAAAAACATAATTTCATCAAGTTGTTGAAATAAACTTTTTATGTGCTGAAAGAGAAATGTGTAGACATTGAAGCATTTACTTTTAATTAGAAGGGCTTTGTTGACTTCTGTGGACCAGTTCTTTAAGTTTCATAGACTGGATATTACATGTAGATCCTAACCTCTTTTGCCACTTTGTGGCGAAGAAATAAGCTGTACTATACACTTTCTTGAGAAATGAAGTTTTTTTTTCATATTACGGGACACAAATCTTGATACCACCATTTGAGTAAGTGTTTGTAGTAAAACTGAAGAATATGAGTTAAAATATCAAGAGTAGACGTTATGACATATAAATTGTTAATATTTGCTTATTGTGTGTGTTCTATATAAGTATGTACTGTTTCTTTCACTTCATTGTATATCTAAAGCTTGTATACTTTTTCAGAACAACCATTTAATCATTTCATTGGCACATAATTTTTTTTCTTGTGGTGAAATTGTAGACTTCCATCACCTGTTTCAGCTGGAGAACATTGTGTCAAAGAATATGAATATGACTGTTACTTATTACATGTAGTTTATAGGAGAACTCCAGAGTGTTAATCATTTCAATGGTAAACACCTATGAACACTGAGTTATATCTTTCTTTATACTGGACAAATTTAAGTTTTGTCTTCTTTTTTTTATCATACAGGATTGTAACAATGTGTATTGATAGCAAAAATCCAACGATTATTCAGTGATAAAAAGTAGAAAATCTTAGGGAATTCATCCTATTATTATTTTCATACTTTTTTTTCTCACCTGGTGATCTTGTGTATTAACAATAGCTACTTCAAAAAATATATATACAGTGAAACTTGTATATAATGACCTCCTTAGGGACACAAGAAAAACGGTCTATATAAGGAGATGGTTTTATAAAGAGGTCGATTTGTACACAACTGGTACTGTTGGGGAAAGCAAAAAACGGTCTTTGTGACCAGATGGTCTTTATGCACGGGTCGTCACTAGAGCAGGTTTTACTGTATATTTAAAATTTGAATTGGATTTTTTGGAAAGCTGTATTTCTTTTCAAGGTATTTGATTTGCACTGATTGAATTTGACAAATATACCAATGCTTTTTAAGCTGATAACTAGTTATTTGGGAATAAGAGTTTAAGAAGTAGTTGGAGAATTGAATCATTTGCTCAAATATCATTTCAATCTTGATGTACTAAATTAATTTATTCACTTAATTTTTATACAGATTTTTATTTCCTATATTAGTGTTTCATTATAAAAAGACTATTCTGTACCTTTTTTCTGAAATTTTCTTTCATAATGTATTTCTGTGAGACTGAAATGTCAATCAGTAAAATACAAATATGAAGTTTTGGAGACACACTATGAATTGTTAGTATAATGTAAAGAATTCAATTTAATGGGTATACATCGTTGATTAACCAATAAAACTTACTACCCATATTTGTTTTAAAAAAAAATCTCTTTAACTACATGCTGCATCTCTTAGATCTTGATAGTTTCAGGATAGGGAAGGCATATGTTATCATTTACGGTAGTAAAATCATATATTTTTCTTTCATTGTTTATTAAACTGAAGGTGAGACAAAAACAGTGTAGACTTTTATGTTACAACAAGCTCTTACACAATTTATATACCTCATGGTCTGGACTTTATCATTTTTAAGGTCTGATTACATGTTGGCTGGTTTTGTATTAATTGTGTAAAGTCGTTTTTCAGTAATACATGTAGTATTGTTACATTAAACTTTTGAGGCACTTTCACATGACCAACCTGTTACCATTTTATTTTCCGACAAAGATTTTTAAAGATCTGTTATATTGTGATCCTCAAGTATCTATACTAGCTTCATCACATATTTATACATATCTGCTGTAGTTTGAATGAAAGGTTTGAACTTTTACTTGGAAGTACAGATCTGAATTAGCCATTATACATGTACAGCCACTTGCTCACATGCTGTTAGGGAAGGGAGATAACTCTTACAAACCTCATTGTAGACATCTGGAAGAAACAGGAATGAAAGAAAAGACGTAAAGCCACCAATTTTGCTGTGAAACAATCACAAAATCATGTAATGCTATCACTGTCTTGTACAGTCTTATATAGACTTCCTGTCACAAGATGTAAGCTGACATTTTGTTCAATAATGTGGTTAACCTATGACTGTATGTATAACATACATTGGACACTATAATATGCCTTATGTCATTATTATGCAAATGCTGTGTGTGCACCATGATATAATGTTTATTTTACTTTGCACATCATCTTTGTTTTTTAATCTATTGTTATTTTGTTATTTGTTATGATTAGCTTATCTCATGTTACAAATAGCTTATCTCATCTTCACCATCCATTAAGTGTGATATCCATTCATCTCCAGTGTTTCATGTTTTCTGCAAGTATGATTTTGTTTATAATTTAATTTGTTTTATCGCTGTCATCACTAGAATGTATCATTTTAATAATAAATATCATGGCCATAATTTGCCCTGTTTTTCATCATGTGTTAGAGGACAAGACTACAATTACACTTTCAGAGATATTCTTTTATCAAATACATGTATTGGTAATGAAGAAAATTTATTCAGATTTCAAAGGCTTACAAACTCCCTCGTGTTTGGTCTTAAATTTGACAGTAGATGCTTTGGCCAAAACATGAAAAGGAATAAAATACATTGCAAAAAAGAAGATGTGTAAGATTAGGAATCAAATAAATATGACTTTGGATGTTAGTATAAGAGAAAGTTATTGCTTTATGTATTAGGATCATAGCTCATATTTTAAAATTTTAACAGCTGATCCTTGAAATTGTAAGCACAAATAAATATTGATTTCTAATTCTCTTAATTCTATCAAAGGAAATAGTTTGCAGTGGCAATGTGTATTTTTGTCTGTGGTTCATATGGTGGCATTATTGACAATTTAAGTGTGCCACATGTGTGGTTTATCACAAACAGATGATAGATAACATTGCTATCCAATGTAGTGTTTCATAGCATTCGATTAAAACATATTCTATAGCACCTGCTAATGACCGCAAATTCAGCTAATTGCTACTACATGTGTAAGTGTCACTTAAGTTATTGTTTGTTTTATCATTGTTTATACCTTTCCAAGTATTTTTCACTTACAATGTACAAATGTACAAAAATTATGTTGACAAAATTGTGTCAGATAAAATGAGATTATTAATTAAACTTAATTCACAGTTATTGTAAACTCCATTATGACATTCAATGTAAAATTCTGTAACATGTTTGGTAATTCACAGTATGTACTAGCGGTGGGAGACCATTATGAAATAAAACAATATATAAAGTTTCTTTTTAATGTTGTAATAGTTCTAGTATTCTGTTTGATCAACCAAACATTCAGATAAGTTCACTTCATAGAGCTGGCTGCTAGCTCCATTAATTAACATTTTTGTTAATATTAATTATCTTTATTTTTCTCTCTTATTTTTATCATTTTTATGGAAATTTCCATAATTCTTCATTTCATATCCAAAATAAATTAAGAATTACATATGTAACTTTGAACAACAGGGTCCAAGAAAGTTTATGATGGTAATTCCTTATACAGCTGATTAGATAACGCATACACATGCTTGTATGTGTGTGTGGGACATATATACATACATGCATACTTGCATATATATATATATATATATATATATATATATATATATATATATATATATATATATATATATAGATCCATAAGTAGATAAGAGCAAGGTAGCGTAATAACCATATTGAATATATATTTACAATATAATTGTGTCTCTTGGTAGTTCATTAATCACAGCCTAAATAATGACTGGACTTTGTTTTGATTTAAAGAGTGCTGTCTTGTTTGTTTGAACATTTATATGTTTTACCCAAAGATTGCTAATGTCTGCATTAAACCATTTCCTTTATAAGCAAAGGGACAGTCCATTATTGAAATACATTGTGTAGAGGTGATGTGATTTGAAGAAATGGGACTGTAGTATTATTCAATTGATTTTAAAACTTTTTATTTATTCATGGAGATTTATTTGAGAAAACTTGTACCACTCTTTATTCATTTACAAATGTCATAATTGATGCCATATGTCATTGTAAATCAAAGAAATAAACTTACCTTATTAACCGTAAAATCAACATAGATCTTCCATTTACATTGACAGGGACATTTTCATTTGTATCTTAAGGTATGAGAAAAGAAGAACACTTAACAACAAATGTTATATTGTTTAACCTGCAATAGATTATATTTAGTTCCAATTTTTATAATATTGTCTGGAGCTGTTTGACGGATACCTCTTAAACGTTTGTGTAATGAAACTGCTGATATCAATAGCTAGCCAGTGGTATTCACCAAGTCATTGAATTCAGATTTTCAAAAACTTCCAAGTATATGTTTTGGAATACTAATTTTAATTGATCTACGAAAACTACTTTTTTTCAAAGAATACCCTGTTTAATAACTGTTTACTCTGTCATCCATTCAGATTTTACAAGTGTCCAAATCCAGAATTGAAAAATGAAAAACAAATTTTAAGTATTTAACCCTTTCAACCCTACAGACCAAAATAAACTGGTCTTTAACAATGGGAAAAGCATACCATTCAGATATTCAGGGGTGAAAAGGTTACGCAATGGATAACATATAAACTGATCATTCTATTGATTCTGTATGCATGACTAGATGTTAAGCGTATCATTAAATCATAGACATTTAGATAAATATGTTGTGATTTCTCTATTTCATATTGTAAATGTTACATATATAATTCTAGTTATATGATGAAATGGTGTGAACATCAGAATTATCAAAAGTATACTTGAAAAATAGTTCAATGCTTTAATGTTGCACTCCTACAAGATGCCAATTCATAGCCTTCCTGGGCCCGAAGTCACCAAATTTACTCAGTACTCGTGCTCATCATTTTGATTATATAATTGTTTGTAAATATTTGGGGTTTGAGTTATTAGGAATTATTGTTATATTTCATCATTCACATTTAAGTTTTTGGGTCACACTTATAATTTTTCTGTAAAAATTATTAAATATGTTGAGTACGGTACTCAAAATTTGAGTACATACTCAAACAATTTTTTAATATTTCTGAAGTTTTTTTTATCATTTTCTACATTTGTATGGCATCAATATACAAACATGTCCAGTTACAGAATAAAGTATGCATGTTTACCTTAAAATCATGAAAAGTTAATTGAGCTTAAGTACTGAGTAAATTTGATGACTTCGGGCCCAGTTTTGATTGGATGTGGCCATATATGATTTAAAATAGGAATACCATGGTTTTGTTTAACACTGCATGCCATCAACCCAGTATCTCAAAATACCTGCAGGTGTACACTAATACAGGATGAAGTGTTTCACTGAAACCACGTATGAATGAAGTAGCAATATCTCTGAATTTCAGGAGATATTTGGAGTTATAAATTGGTTTTATTATAAATACCTTCGGCTAGCCCACAGAAGCAAGATAGTATCGATGTGATACAGTAAAATACATATAACCTGGCGGATGGAGTCTCATGAACCCTTTTTTTGACCCGAACGAGTTTAAATTTTAGGTAATACATCATAATTACACTAGTAAGAGTAATCATTCCTACTTATCATACCCACAAGTATCCAGTGTAGAATAAACGTTTTACCTATGAAGCTTGTCTTGACTGGATATTGAGTAGAATCGGCGATATATAAAGCTGTATTTATCGCTGGTAGAATCATCCGCATGATAACCAAAAGTTCACTCCGCCCCGCCAAGTTATGTAAATAGTCGACCTGCTCTAAACCCAAGTATCTGGTGATATTCTGAGAAACGATCTGTTATCCTATGGATAACGGCCTTTTATATCATATATACATCAGCTGTCTCGAGGAAAGTGGGTTTTAAATAAAATTGCGTGCTATAGGTATGTTCAAGTTTTATATTTACACATCGAGCCGGTCTGGCTCAGTCGGTAGCTCGTTTGACACTTGATCGTGAGGTTGTGAGTTTGAGTCCAGCCGGCGGCAGGTTGGTTTCCTGTCTGTCGGATGAGACAGTAAAAACGGTGGCCCCGTGTCACAGTAGGTGTCGGCACGTTAAAGAACCCTCACTGCTCAATGGCCGTAAGTGCCGAGCATAGGCCAAAATTTGAAGCCCTTTACCAGCATTTGGTGACGTCTCCATATGAGTGAAATATTCTTGAGTGGGACGTTAAACAACAATAAACAAACAAACAAACAAATATATTTACACATCAAGATCGGTATCGAGAATCATGATAGACAATATAAAAAATCTCAGATACCGAAGTATAAATCTTTAGGATGTCCAGGATATAGATACGAATCTGGTAAAAACAGGACAAACACGGACCTCTGGAAATCAAGAGATGGGATCAGGTGCCATGGAGGAGTAAGTTTCCCCAGCAACTTTTAGACTTACTAGGGAAAAGGTCAATGTTACGATTTTAGATATTTTAGGTTTTTAGTCAAAATTTCAGTTATATAAAATTCCAAAGCTTTTTGAATATTTGAACTGTAAAGTGATACACTGACCGATAATACTTTGATTTGATTTTGATTTTTTGTATTACGCCATACTCAACAATTTTTCAGTCATATGATGGCGTCCAGTTTTTAAAGGTGGAGGAGAAACCCCGGTTACCCGGGTAAAGACCACCGACCTTCCGCAAGAAAACTGGCAATCTTTCCCACTTAATTCGAAATGACCCTAGCGGGATTCGAACCAGAGGTGAGAGGCCGTGTGATTTAAAGCGCAATGCTCTAACCACTCGGCCACGGAGGCCCCCCGGATAATACTTACTCAATGTTATAATGAATGGAATACAAGTTACTTAAAACAGAAGTGTTCGCTAAGAGTAATATTTCCGAATTATGAGATAATATTAACAAACTTTAGCACCGCGCGAACTTTTGATAATCATTTATCATACTTTACAATGAGACAAAGAAATACAGGAACTCTATATGAATAGAAATGTTTTTGAATTATGTGTTCACTTTATGTTTGGATGACGACCAAAGCTTGAGAAATAACCTTAAGTACAATACATGTATGTAGACAAAATGGTAAAAAGTAAGAAAGATAACTCAAATTATAATCTCTACAACGATTTAGTCACATGTTTGATACTATTTATGTGTTTTGTTTTGCATACTTTAACCCATACCAAAGAATTTGCATAGAAAATAGCAAAATTTACTGTAAATGAAAATCCATTTAGACCTACGCATGATAACAAAAGTGAGTCAAATATCCTCATTTTCTAATAACTTTCTTTGTTTAAATACCTGTCATAAAGAAGTGCTCGTGTCAATTCTGGTCAAAATTCACACACGCACACACACACACACACACACACACACACACACACACACACACACACACACACACACACACACACACACAATGTCCATTCATCTTCATCTGATAATTAGTTTAAAACTCCTTAGAAACTTCATTTCCGAGAAACAAACATCTTTTTAAAGTACAGTAAAATCTTGTTGTCTCGAAGTTCGTGGGACCACTCCTATTTCTTCGAGATATCCGGAATTCGAGATAATTGAAATTCGTTAATTTATCTCTCAATCAAAATCGGGACCGGTTGTTCAACTCCGATATAATCGGAATTTCGACTCGTCCGATTTCGACATTACCATATTCCACTGTATTCTGTATGACGCCACTTACTATGAACAAAGAAGGAAATGTTGTTGGAAATTCCGCTGTGACTTACAAATTCTTGCAGTTTTTATATAAAGAAATGAAACTTTCCAAACCAATTTAGACAGATTGTCCATTGACTTAAACACAAGTGTGCTAAAGGTTACAATATTTCACTGAGTATTTAGGTCACGTCAATTATTTCTAAAAAGTTGATTTAGCATAGGAAGCTGTGTTATATTTGCGTTAGTTGACTCACTTTTGGCATGAGCCGTATATACGAAAATACTAACTGTCGTATAAATGCGGAAATTACGATGAGACATTCAACAAACAATTCGTGCAAATAACAGAATGAACAGAACACTTCACAACAGCATCCCGGTTCCATGTAAGGCGGATGTATTTATAGTGACACATTGGGCGGTTACATGGCAGATGTATTTATAGTGACACATTGGGCGGTTTTAATCACGTGGGAACACTTGCATAAAAGCACAGTATTGCTCAGGTCCAAACAAAAACAACAATCTCAGATAAACCTGAAATCTGATTGACCAAGGATTCCAACTAAGAATACTTTAAGACTTCAGAATATTATTATTTATTTTAATGTAATATAAGTCATCATTAGCGTCAACAGTGTCGGCAGTAGTATATCTTGTTTAAATCATGGATGTTCTGGGATTAACGCAATATTCAAAAATTACAATTCCAGTATTACAATTTGTGTTTCATATTTTCAAAGGTAACATATTATTCAATTATAATTCATTTTCTCAAAGAAAACCCGACCACATGACAGCAACAACGATGCAATTAAGTTAAATTGGCCATCAAAACATGCAACATTAACCTGAATGAAGCCAAGCGAAAATGACGACATCGGGTCTTAAATGTCATGTCGTTATGTTGTGTGATTTCACCTCAGATACATTTTTGATACTTTGTTAGTCTGTACGTTGATTTTCAAATGGATGGCTATGGTAGGTAGTAAGCCAATGCCATCCGTTATTATGATTCGTCACGTATCAGATGATGGAGCTAGGGTACCTGCGTACTGACGTTTTCTCAATTATTGATTACGTCAAGCTTGACAGTTTACGAGAAGAGCCTTTACGATGTTACTATTCTGTGAAAGCACGTTATCAATACATATCATAGTTGTTAGTGCACGTAACATGTGTGTGTGTATAAATCGATGTTCAGGGCCCGATTTCACTAAATTTACTCAATACTCAAGCACAACTAACTTTTTATGATTTTAAACTGTAAATAAAGATGCAAGTTATGGCTTTTAGCTATGTTGGCTCAGTTAACTTTTACACATTTTCGACTCCTCCTCAAGAACTACACTTTGTAGGAAGTATTCCCAGGTGAAGTCACACGAAGTCTGCGAATGAAAAGGAGTTAGGACCCATGGGGACTCCAAAAGGACTAAAATTTGGTACATCTTTTAAAATCTTCTCATGAACCAATGATCAGATGAATTTGAAATTGTATATACATGATTGTTAAGTCAATATCTACAAAGTTTGCAAATAAAAACGAAATCTGTCCATAAACGAACCATTATGGGGCGCTTCAATAACATAGGGTACAGTTTTATACAAATGGCTCAATAACTCATAAACAGATTGACTTTTTTATACAAAGATATATGAGAAAGCTGATAGGAATTATTTAAGGATCGTTTTTTATGATGTTCACACCTTTTTTTATTTAGTCCAGGGTTTTACCAAAAAAACCCTTGGGAGATTCTAAATCCAAAAGTGGGAACATGATATTCTGATAAAAAAAAAGTTAAAGATTCAAGGTCACAGGCAACGAAGTAAACAGCAAATATATGTTGAGACATTTTCGACACCTTCACAAGAATCAATTTGCCAGATATAGGCAAACTTGGCCAAAGCGTTCAGATGTGAAGTCGCATAAGGTTTGCGAATGAATAGGGGCTAGGGCCCATAGGGGCTTCAAAAGGGGTCAAAAAGGGAGAACAATTGGAACAATAAATATCATTTCATGACCCGATGATCAGATGGCTTTAAAATTTTGTAGACATATTGTAAAATCAATATCTTTATGAATAAAAGCGGAATTTGTCAATAAACGAGCCACTATCAGACGCTCCAATAACACAAGGTACAGTTTAATAACTCAAAACTGGTTGACTTTTTGTATACAATTACACATGAGAAAGTTGTTACAAATTATCTTAAAGCAGCATTAGTTAAGTTAGGACTATTTTTTTTTCGGAAAGTGTGTAATAATCATGAAATAATTGTATACCATAAAAATCACCCGACAATACGATTTACCGTCGAAAACAGAGTGCAGATGCCAAAAAATCATCAATATTTTTTGTGTTTACTTGGAAACTGAAACAAGACATGGCGTCTGATTACTTTCCGATCATCTTCGTAGCTGTCCACGAGATTTGCTGGTTGAGCACAAGGAAACCTCGCACCCAAGACGAATCGTACCAACACAAAGACCTAGACAGACCTAGTGACAAACCTTGCCCAACAATTAACTGAAGAATACTTTTGTTCTACCATATTTTTATATCACATGTAAGATTTCGTATGTCGAGATACGATCATTCATGTTCATAACATTGACGTCATACTATTGGTGGCATTCCGGTTCGGTTTTTAATGCCAACCCAAAGAACAGGAAAAGCCAGTCGCCTCCGCCAAGGCTCGAACCCGCGACCCTCCGGTTGCGAATCGAGCACTCTACCGTGGAGCCACGATATGATATTATACATATTGACACCTTGTGACATCGGTACTATAAAACAGAATCCATAGGTATCTTTTATAGTGTTTTAGTATTAAGTAATTTCGGGAAATGCATGCGATTTTCGGCAATGGCTTCCAAGTAATTTTATTATCGACACTATGCTGACATGTATATAAATTCTGCATTGTGTAGTATATGAAGAATTCGAATTTAGATTTCTAGTAGTCTGTTAAAATGTTTTATCAATGATATCATATTTAAGTCTCTCTCTCTCTCTCTCTCTCTCTCTCTCTCTCTCTCTCTCTCTCTCTCTCTCTCTCTCTCTCTCTCTCTCTGTTCTTATAATGATTTTTTGAATTTCCAGGTAGAATGAATGAGGATACGGACTCACAAAACCACATTTTCGTCATTATCACTGAAATTACAAAATTATTAGCTCTCTTTTAGTTCCTTTCATTACATCCGAACGCCTGCTTGACTAATATAATGCTTTGATAGCAATTAGCTGAATAATAGCTTAAACTTAAAACAATGTATCACTATGGGATGTAAGTTAATTCAATAATGCATTTTTTTAACTTTAATTTACTCATTGGGATGAATCTTCAAAGGTGTTATTATGAACATTTTTCAAGTTCCGAATTAATATCAACACATGCTAAAACGATTTTTTTCAAGTGCCGATTCAACCACACAAAATGCCGATTTCCATATTTCCGATAAGCCGAAATCACTCGGTGCCAATTTGACTTCGGTACGAGTTGACCAGCAATACTATGAATAGACACCGAAGTAATCTGACTGTTTTAACGTTTTATTTTGTGTTTTTTCAAAGAGATACAAAAATTACTAAATTCAGGTATATTTGATTTACTTGAAATACATTTTATCCCATTAGCTTGAAAACAAATGACTACGCGTGTCTACGAATTTTCCGATGTGAGGTCGGTGTGAATAATGCCCACAATATCATTTGTTTTTAGTTTTTGTTATTGTTTTTTTGTGTGTTTTTGATACATGTACATGATTACTAATCATTGGCGTCGGACGCAAATTGAAAGTGTGTGTGTGTGTGTGTGTGGGGGGGGGGCTAAACCAACTTAAAACACACACACACGCCAGAAACGTCTGGGGGCTAAGCCCCAATTTTCAACACCTATGTCTATCTTTGCAAAAAAAAGTGGGGGGGAAGCCCCCCCCGTAGCCCCCCGGTTCCGACGCCTATGCTTATATTTTTTATTATTTTCACATTCGTTATACTTTTAAACACGCCAATATGTGCCAGAGTAGTTAATGAGAACTTTGTACCTTTATATCAGGATAATCATATATTATCACTTAAAGAAAAAATCACGCCTCAGCCGCCGCTAGTGCTGTTTTAAGATCATTTTGACAAAATTTCAAGTTGTGGATCAAAGATCAAGGTAACAGACACCTAAGTCAACAGAAATATAAGTTTTTTGTCAAGACGTTTTCGACTTCTTCTCAAATACAGTGTGCCAAATTTTAAACAAACTGGGTAGGAAGTCTCCATGTGAAGCCGCATAAAGTGTGAAACTGGTGGGGGACTGGAAACCGCAGGGGTTCGAAAAAGGGTTTAAAGGACCATAACATACTCAGATTACGACCACACTCAAGTTATTGTTTCCATTTGCGGTAGCATAAATTTTAACTTAACTTTTTAGTGTACATGAAAAACAGTAAGACTATTTCTTATTCGTTATATCTAGAGCATCGTCGTATAACCACGGTCCGGAACCGCCGTGCTCTAGAGCATAGCGATTTTGGACCGTGGTTTTACGAAGATGCATCTAGAAGTATTACAAACAACTAGGCCTTCATGATACATCGTCAAAATAAAAAATGAAAATTGAGTTTGAGTAGGCTATTTGTTAGACTGGGTGACTTCGGGTCCATGCAGGTAGTCAAACAAGTCAACATTTGAAAATACAAAAAAAGTATTAAATTGTGTGAACTGCATTAGAAAATATAAATAACCCCCCAAATCATTTGCATGTTACATCGTGACCTTAAATGTATTCATAGCTCACCAAGCTTATAACAAAATTCCAGAATTTGTTTTAGAAGGGACCTAGGCTACATGTTGTTGACAAGTTCTAAGAAATGATGACCTTACAATGCCTAGATGATATTTCTTTTCCTATCACAATCATCTCTTGCCAATTCAAAAAGTAGTGTAAAAGTACAATTTTTCAATAAAAATGGTGAATTAGGATAACTTATTTACAAAATTAAAAGACATTTTCACATTATCATTTCTTTTTTTTTCCTTTTCGAGCAACTTGTAGGGATTGATGCATTGAAAAGTTGGCCTATTTGGTCACGTTACTTACTTGATGTTCATGTTGATGTATAACACGCTATAACATGGAATGACCTTTAAATAATATATATACAACATTTTTCTGATAAATATTGTCACAGATTATACATTTTCTCCCATCATATATCAACCAACATTAAAACAAATAGAACAATCAAAGATTACAAAGATCAACTGTGTTGACAAGAGGTGAAAGATGTCACGGTTTAAAGTCTAATGCTCTAAGCAATCCAATCATTACCCATCCCTCAATGATGTACTTACGTCCTTGTTTTCGTTGTATCCTCTTTCGATGCAAACGATCTTCCGAATGGATCTGTTTCAAATTCTTCACACATAGAACTATCGTCTGGTATACTTTTCTTCCTTCTCTCTGGTACCGGTTGTTTGTCCATCGTCTTCTTTTTTGTGTCATCCAGTAGAAGTTCGCCTTTCTGGAAAGTCAGCCAGGATGTCTTCTCTTACATTGTTTTCATGTTTATACACCTAAGTCAACAGAAATATAAGATTTTTGTCAAGACGTTTTCGACTTCTTCTCAAATACAGTGTGCCAAATTTTAAACAAACTGGGTAGGAAGTCTCCATGTGAAGCCGCATAAAGTGTGAAACTGGTGGGGGACTGGAAACCGCAGGGGTTCGAAAAAGGGTTTAAAGGACCATAACATACTCAGATTACGACCACACTCAAGTTATTGTTTCCATTTGCGGTAGCATAAAATTTTAACTTAACTTTTTAGTGTACATGAAAAACAGTAAGACTATTTCTTATTCGTTATATCTAGAGCATCGTCGTATAACCACGGTCCGGAACCGCCGTGCTCTAGAGCATAGCGATTTTGGACCGTGGTTTTACGAAGATGCATCTAGAAGTATTACAAACAACTAGGCCTTCATGATACATCGTCAAAATAAAAAATGAAAATTGAGTTTGAGTAGGCTATTTGTTAGACTGGGTGACTTCGGGTCCATGCAGGTAGTCAAACAAGTCAACATTTGAAAATACAAAAAAAGTATTAAATTGTGTGAACTGCATCAGAAAATATAAATAACCCCCCCAAATCATTTGCATGTTACATCGTGACCTTAAATGTATTCATAGCTCACCAAGCTTATAACAAAATTCCAGAATTTGTTTTAGAAGGGACCTAGGCTACATGTTGTTGACAAGTTCTAAGAAATTATGACCTTACAATGCCTAGATGATATTTCTTTTCCTATCACAATCATCTCTTGCCAATTCAAAAGTAGTGTAAAAGTACAATTTTTCAATAAAAATGGTGAATTAGGATAACTTATTTACAAAATTAAAAGACATTTTCACATTATCATTTCTTTTTTTTTCCTTTTCGAGCAACTTGTAGGGATTGATGCATTGAAAAAGTTGGCCTATTTGGTCACGTTACTTACTTGATGTTCATGTTGATGTATAACACGCTATAACATGGAGTGACCTTTAAATAATATATATATATATATACAACATTTTTCTGATAAATATTTGATGTTTAACACTCGTTTATTATTTTAATTTTCGCACAGGTAATTATGGACAGCACCATCTCAATGTGTCTTGCATATAACTTTTGATTTTTTAGTCTATTTATTTATTCTTTTCATTAAAACATGGTGATTTGGGGATACACCAGGAATATATACACCTTATTTCTTACTCTTTAATATAAATAACAATAGCGTTGTTTGACCATGTCACGTCTACTGTGTGACCGAACACAGTAAGTCAGCTAAAAGTCCAGGACCCGGTTGCACAACACATAGTTAAAATTAATCTACAGTTAGTACTCAACTTTTTTTTCATTGTTTTGACTATGTAATCTTTTGTAAAACATTTTTATTATAGCGATTTGGATACATCAAAAACAAAACAAAAACAAGAAAAGCTCCCAACATTTCTGCAAATATGAATTTTCTCAAAACAACTTGCGTGATTGAGACCTGATAAAAACATGACAATGTTAAAATTTAAATTTCTGATAATGGAATTTAAACTTCTGAATACTATTTCTTTAATTAAAATAGTTTTGAAAATCTAAATTGAATTGCATTTTTATACATGTTAATTTTTTTTTTTTGGGGGGGGGGGGGTAAGTAGGCCTATATGTTTCCCTCAGTCACTACACCCCTGTTTTTGAAAAAAAAAATTGGACCCCCACCAAATGTTTCTATTAAATGGTTCTATAAATTGTTTTAATGTCGAATGCATTGCTTATTATTGTTGTTGATGAGTTGTTTATTATATTCTAATTATGTATGTGTCGTAATGAAACACTTCTCAGTTCGCCGTAATATCCACCCAAAACATACCTGTCAAGTACACCTAGGCACTATAAGAAGTAAGAAGTGTAAATTTAGCATCCAGAATTATTAGTCCTATATCAAAACTACATCACGCCTATTAGTAGGGCTTATATTACTACTACAAGTAGGCCTATTGTATTGTTAAAATAAAATTACATTTTATTTGTAATATATAGCATATATCGGCATTTACGAAAATTTATATAATAATTTCCATAATGATTGCAGCGTCTGATATACCTGTATTGAATATGGAATTTAAACCATATTACATTTCGTTTCAGACTTAATTCATACGAATTCCCAAAAATTTAATAACATGAGTGACGTCAAGGCCAACTAACCAACCCGAAAGCGTTTTCATGACCCCGAAGAGACCCAGTTATTTTCTACGAAGTGCATAGATGTGCACCTTTTTAGCCATAGAAACTATGAGGCCGTAGAGGGATGGGATAAATAGGTCCCATTTTAGCATCAATAATGGATCAATCTAACTTGATCTGGCGTAAATGCTGAAATGTAGTCGCTGTGTTTAGTGCAGAAATCATCTACCAGAGGCCGCCAATGATACTGTGAGAAATCAAAGATGGCAGCCAAAACTGGGATAACCCCAGTTAGATGGGGGAATTGTGATGTTTTCACAGGTATGCACGGTCTTACATTGGATTATTTACATGCAATGTGTAGAATTTTATCATATATATCTTATATTGCTGTCAATAAATGCAAGATGGCGATATGTGGCCTCATTTTCACTTAACAACATAAAGCTAGGATGTTATTGATTGTTTATGTTTTTGTTGATGTATTGATTATCGTGATTAACACTTGATTGTCTGTTTATTGCGATTTCACATAGATCGATAAATTAAATCCATTCCATATCCTAAAATGATAATAATCAAACGGTTTATATTTGAAATACACATTACTGAGTAATCCCAAAACAAAATCTGGCTTCCTGTTTGATGGGAGTAATGAAATGTGAAATGTCTACCCTGACTTGTGGCATTTATATATTCTCAGTTACACATGGAAGACAGTGTATCAGGTCTTGCTCACATTGTATATCAAATTTGGAAAGTATGAAATCCCTTGTCTCAACAGACTACATGAACTATTTTCACCAAACTTAGATGTGCTAAAATTTGATTTCGCCATTCTAAATATTAATAAGATAGAATGGCCATGGATAGAATTGTGATCTGGAGTTAATACAGGATCTTAAGAATCATGATTCTTAAGGATAACTCTGATTTACAACACTTACCCTGTTTTGTTCAAATTGGATAAAAGACAAATTCTCTAAAGAGTTATTGAAAAAAACCCATGAATTTACTAATAATATATACTGAAAATAAATCATCAGAACATACTCATGACCAACTACTGTAGTAGAAAGCTTTCTGTATTACTACTGTAGTAGAAAACTTTCTGTATTAGTTAATTAATGTGATATTTTGTCATTGTTTTTATTGTCTTTCATACTGGTACCATATCTAGATATCTATCTATCTTATTCTTAATCTATATAATTATATAAAGCCACACATACAAAAATGAAGTCAAATTTCTTGTACTACCTGTCCCTTCCTAAGGACACAAGGGTTAAAATTGCATGAAAATCACACACAGGTACACACTCACAGACAAACACAACAGAGTACGAATAAGGTGCTAGATATAACATATCTGTGTTTATGTGTGGGTGTGTATATGTGTGATTTTCTTGTTATTTTAATCTTTTTGTTCTGAGGAATGGACAGTTCATGTTTATTTGCTATTGTGTGTTTTCAAAATGCATTGGTTTTTGTTTTAATGTAATTGACGAATGTCTCTTTTGTTATTGTTTTCATTTGAGATAAGGGGTTTCTCTGGTTAAACAAATCTTGTCGCCAGAAAAATCGCCAGCTGTGATTTTTTGCTGCCAATTGTGATTTTTGTCGCCAGTTTAAAAATTTGGAGCCAGTCCAATACCATGTACATTTGTAGAGAAAATACAATTTCTAACCCTGTGAAATTTAGAGAAGTTCAATTGTGAAAAGTAAAATTTTTCCTAAGGCTTTGCACTGGTAGAAAAAAATTGTGGGTAAAAAACAATCACCAGTTGTCAAAATTTGTCGCCAGTTTCCATTTTTTGGAGCCAGATTCAAAGTCAAAAAAAAAAAAGATGCATCCATTCCATTACACTGTATAGTTTATGGTGTGGAGTGCGGATGTTGTAGAAGACACAATCTGGCTTCGATATTTCTTAGTTAAATATTTTAAGTAAAATCATTGATGATTGATATTCAAGCTACATGGATTTAATAATAATATACCGGTAGAATTAATGATGTTGATATTTTAAGTCTGCATATAGGACAGAACATACAGATAGTGATTATAGGTGTGGAGGTTTAAATATACAGGTAATCACTTTATCTGTACATTCATGTACCTGACCACTATAGGTTGGTGTGTAAGTAATTACCCCCAGCACTCATCTGATAATTACACCTCAGTATAGTCTAAAAGACATAAATTGATAAATCATACTCATATTTTTTACTTTTGTTGTGACAAGTTATTGTTTATTTTTTTATTTCTTAATCTCAGTCACAAAGTATGTTTTACCACAGGAACTGGAAATTTTATCTGAAGGTTCAAATCGAGAGTCAAACGTTTCATGATTTCTTTGAATCCTAGTTTGGTCAGCACATGTTTAAATCTGCACTTAGTTCATGCACATCAACATCTAATTTCAGCACTTGTTTCTTTTTTAACTTTCTTTTTGGCAGTTGCTTGCAAATTATTTTGATATCGGCACTCGGGTCTAATCGATAGGTATTTTCACCAGTTCAACATTATCTGGTGGGTTCTCATAATTATCGCCTTAATTATGCAACCATTAGCCCCTCATTGAATCCTTTGTTCCTTTCTAACAACTGCTTGGTCAAAACAATGTATTGATAGCAAATAACATGATTAAATAAAAATAGATAATTTGGAGATGTATGTTTTTCTAGTGTCAACAGTGACATGAATTTGTGACTTATAATTATCAAAAAAGCATATTATACACCTAAATTATTTTTGAAAATGAATCTTCTTTTCTGAGATAAACATTTTTTCAATATCATTTTGTTACCTTGATAGATATTTCCAAGTGTTGAAAATCTTTTTTTTTCAGGTGCCTATTTAACTCCATTAAGTGCTGATTTACATGTTTCCAAAGTGGGGGTGGGATTTGACTGTAATCATTCCTTGGACACATAAGTCTTTGTCATGTGGTGTTACAATGCTGAAAACCCCAGCAAGAAACCAGCCATAGAACACTCCAAAATGTATCAATAAAATTAAAAAGAACCACTCCTCAACTTGAGTGGACAGGAAATTGTCAATGGTTGGTACATATAAGAGACATATTCATGATTGCATACAACATGATAAAAGCTATATAGAAATAGAAATTGACGGAATCAAATTGAGAAATTTTGTTTATTTTTTTTGTATGAAAGCATCTGAAGAAATAGCTGGGCACCTGAATTTCAACCTGGGCCCCTAGATATTTTGTTTTATGGGCCCGACTGGCTCCTGGATCCTGCAGCCAATTTCACTACCTGCATTTAATGTACATGTGCACACCCTGTTTTTGAGTCTGGTAATCTTGAAAAATAAGATTATCCTTATGTAACATTAGGCCTAAAATAAAATCAAGTTTGTTTGCTGTTTACCGACCGACCCACAGAAATCACCGCGACTCGGAAAATTGTATTGCCGTTTTCAAAAATTTTTTTTTTTTAATTGACAATCTTTCTGGAACATTCGATTACAATCTTTCTGCATTAGTAACATCTCTCATGTATTTTTGACTGCCGCAACTTTATTCTAGCATTAGTATTTTACTTAGTGTCTACGTAAACATGATCCTCAAGGAGAAAATTATACATGTCTTGTATATAGATTTTGATCTGTGGCGCTAAACTTTCTTTCATTTTACAGAAAGGGGGAGGGGATCATATATTTAACAGTAGATTTTTAACCCGAATCTAGTGTAAAAAAAATGGCTTTAAATGGCCAGAACGTACGTATATCCCAGAATGACACTGTATTTTCCTATCAAGGAAACCAAAAATGCAAATACAAGTATTACGGCCTCTGTGTAAATTTGTTTGAATGAATCTCATAGATAAGGGAATAATTACCAATCGCTTGCTAGTTACGTAAGATTAAGGTTATTTTTTTTAATTTCAAAAAATATTTATCAAAACTTAATAATTTTTACAAAAACGATATCAACTAGTTGAAATCAATGTTCAGATTCTTAAGTGATTTCTCTTTTTAGGGGGAAATATATTAAAAAGGGGATCATTTTAAAACAATTCTGTCACTGGTTTTTATACCCCTAATGCACTTGCTGGAGTTGGGGATTCAAGTGTCTGGCAAGGGGCAACATGACAGCTATCTCCATAGGATTCGATTTTGTTGTACAGTGATTATTGAAATTTCACAAATGACTGTCTGAAACAAATATTTAAATGGCTTTTAAATTATTTTCATTATAATTTGTACAGAAAAATGACTGACACAATGACAGTTTCGGCTAAAATAATTTCCCTACCTGCCCATAGGTAAAAGGGTCCCAGCAAACAGAGAATATTTTATGTCGCATGTATTTTTGCTGATATCGGTACGAAGCGAAGCCAGCATCTGTATAAAATGAAAAAGTGTTCAAAGTATGATTTACAATTAACATCGATTATCTTACTTCCCCTTGAGGTTTAATTGTGCATATTGCATTTTTAGAGCGATCAGAATCCAATATGGCCAACAAGGAACCATCTTGTATTTTGACCAGAGGAAGTTTTTCACCGCTACTTCTCAGAAAGGACTGAGGGGATCTCTATGAAATTTGACATGAAGCTTCCCCTTGAGGTCTAGTTGTGCATATTACATTTTCAGAGAGATTGAAATCAAATATGGCCGACAGGTCACTATTTGTAGGAGTGTGACGTTTCGCTTAAAAACCGACAAACCGAACCGCTGACATTGAACTGAATCGTTTTGGTTCTATATTTCTGATTTTGGTTTGGTTAAAAAATTATTATTCAATTAGGTTCCTCTGATGATCCAAATGACATGGCAAATACTTGAAGCAAATGCCAATACTTCTAATAAAAAAACGTAATATTCTTTATCAGAATATAAAATAATATATAAATGATAAATACAGATCTACATAATTTGAATGTAAATGTGATAATATATCCTGCCTCTAAACAACTTGCAGTTATTTCATGAATTTGTGTCTGTTAGGTGTTTAGTGCTATTGCTATAAATTGCAAATGGTGGCTAATATGAAGCTATTCTTTCGTGTTGTTAAACAGTTGTTATATTCCACTCACTATGATCACTTCATTCCTCAAAAGAAGGGGGAATCGGGAACAGAGAGGGCTTGACTAATTCAAGTTACTTTTGTGTGAAATTATTTGTAACTTTAATCAGAAGCCGAGGATAAATATGCATAATCAACAGTGAGTAGGCAAGTCTTTCAAATAATAAACATGACATGCAGCGTTTACGGTACTCTGTCTATTGTCTACACATCTACGAAGTTACTCTACTGCAGAAAAAAGAGTGTTTTTTTACAGTTGATCTGTGAACTTCAGCCTGTAGAGTTCTATAACATCTCTGAAATATCATTTTTTTTTTGAAATTTAATTCCAAAGATATAAGGAGTAAATAAGATGTCAAGAGTAAAATTTGTTGAATTAAACATAGCAATACAGCATACTTCTCTTACAAATACAATGTAAATAGGGAGAATATTTTGACTGCAAGTGTTCCATTTAAGCAAATTACAATGTATTGCTGTATCATTGATCAATAGCTTGTTAGAAATGCCACCGTGCTGTGCACAGATTTTATCTTAAGTTATATAATTTCACAATATAGTGTAAGGTAGAGATATGAATTAGAACCCACATATTGCTGTGTTGCACCACAGGGTTTCATATTTGGATTAGAAATATGTGCCATTTGACTGACATGCATTCTAGATTGTGTTTATACTTCTGTGGTTGCACTTGAAGTCCAAGAGTCGGCTGTTAGATGAACCAAACAGAAAAAATTGAGAACCGAAACAGAAAAACCGAACCGAACTGAAAAAATCCAGAACCGTCCTTCCCCTAGCTATTTCTCAGAAAGGACTAATGGGATCTCATTGAAATTTGACATCAAAGTTCCCCTTAAGATCTAGTTGTGCATATACTGCATTTTCAGAGAGATTGGAATCCAAAATGGCTGACAGATGGCCACCTTGGATTTTGACCATAGGAAGTTTTTATTGCTATATCTCAGAAATGACTGAAGTCATCTCCTTGAAATTTGACATGCAGGTTTCTCTTGAGGTTTAGTTGTGCATATTACATTTTCAGAGAGATTGGAATCAAGCATGGCCAACAGGCGGCCATCTTGGATTTTGATCAAAGGAAGTTTGTTACCTCTATTTCTTCTAAAGGACTGACAGGATCTCATTGAAATTTGACATCAATGTTCCCCTTAACATCTAGTTGTGCAAATTGCATTTTCAGAGAGATCGAAATCCAATATGGCTGACAGGTGGCCATCTTGGATTTTGACCATAGGAAGTTGGATTGTTATTGCTATTTCTCAGAAAGGACTGAAGGGATCTCCTTGAAATTTGACATGAAGGTCTCATGAGGTCTAGATGTGCATATGACATTTTCAGAGAGATTAGATTCCAACATGGCTGACAGGTGGCCATCTTGGATTTTGACAGTGGAAGTATGTTACCCCTATTTCTTAGTAAAAACTGAAGGGATCTTGTTTAAATTTGATATGAAGTTTCCCTTTGAGATCCAGAATGTAATGAAGGAATCTTTTTTCGAAATTGATTATGGAGGTTCCTCCTGAGGTCTAGATGTGCATACCATACATATTACATTTTCAGAGAGATCAAAAATCAGAAATGTGTTGGCATTTTGACCATTCTATCTGACAATATTACATTTCAAGTCAGAGAAAAAAAGTATCAGAAATAAATCCAAAGTTGAGACAAAAATAAGGACCCAATAGTCGGCCAGACATTTTGATGGGTGAATTCTATTCTTTTGTTTATCTGAAAATGCAATTAGTTCAGTTCAGAATGAAACTGGACAACTTCAGGAAAAAGGTTAGTGGAAAAAAATGGTCGCAAACTGGTGATTGACTTGGGGAAAACATTCGCCGATTACTAAAAAATAGTCAGATTTTCAAGTGATTTTCGATTTGGTCGCATTGTAGAGCTCTGGTTCATGATAAAGTAGTATATATGTGTATATATATATATATATATATATACACACATGTGGTTCATTTAATCATAAATGATATGGATAGAGAATAGATGGTTAGAGTCTTAAAATATAGGATGTACATGTATTTGGATGAGGGTTAAGAAAACTTTACACTGGTGAGACTTGCCAATATTTTTATTGTGGAGTCTGGGATCCACACCTCTAAGCAACATCGCAGCTTTTCCTTTTTACTGCTTTAAAATGTGTCATTCTGTAGGTCAGGGACTAGCATTTTAGTCACTCGAGTGCAATGAGCTGTCTGCAGGGCTGGCTTTGTGAGTAGTCAATGTACATGTACATGTAGTCATTGGCTACGGTAATTTTTCTTTGGATGTCTACAAAAAAGCTTGTCATTTGGGTACAAAAAATCTCTAAATTTTCTGAGACACTATAAAAAAAAATGGAATAACGTATTGATAGACCAAATTTGGAAAATTTAAGCCACAATGTGCCAAATTAGGAAAAGGGTAACTATGGTCATTTTAAAAGTCATAAGAATAAAGACACAAAACTTGTAATTCATTTAGCTTGTCATATTTAATTGACATTATGGTTTTCATCTGAAGTCTTGGAAGTGCAGTTCATACATGTACTAAATTCTCTTTTTTATTGTTTAATACTGAATGTGAATGACACGGTGAACATAACTGGGAAAATTTTTACTCAAATTGGGGAAAAAACAGTAGATATTGCATTGGGAATGGATCCTTTTACAGGACCGGCGTGTTGATGATATTAACTCCAGAATAAGCAAAATTGTTTACTGAAAATCTTCCAGCACTAGTAAATCCGGATCCTGGTCCTGACTAGAACCCTGAATGTCACACACACAAAAAAAATTATACAATGACTGATTACAACATCGAAATCAACACTCAGTAGAAAGTCAGAAATATATTGATGTCATAGTTGACATTAAAAGCACAAAACTGTACAACATAGAAATCATGAAGTACAGAAACATATGTATCTGTCTATTGATTTCTTAAAGCTACCAAATTGTCATACTACAACATTGAAATCCTCGCTCCTTTATAGAAAGTCTAAAGGTGTCAATGTCACAAAGAAGCAGTTAATTTGTTTGAGAATTTCATTTTCCACATATTAAAAAGAAATTCTCTCATAATAAATATATATACATGTATAGTTTTCATCAAAAACATGATTTTGGGATATTTGGTTAAGTTTGCTGAAAAAAAAAGATAGGGTCTACAGATCTAGAGCAACTTGGAAAACATTTGGCTGCTTATTTCACTGTGGGAACATATTTTGATGTCTGAAAAACCAAAGATGTGGTAAAATGATTTTGGTCAGCCTTTTCGACTTACCTGTAGTAAGTTTCCCATCTAAGATTTTAACCAAATTTGGTATGCTGCTACTAGTATATATTAATAGGGTGTAAGGTACATTTGATTAGTATTTGCCTGAGTTATAGGACTTTAAAGCACATCAATTCAGTATGTCAACATGTGGGCTCATCAGTCATGAAGTCAAAATACAATTTCAGTTTAAGGTTAATAGTAGTGTTTCAGGCTTTTACATAACCCATTCCAAATGGATTTTTTGTGCGCCACTTCAAGTTTGTTAGTCATAGTCAATTTGTGGTCTCTTCTTCAGTAAAGGGGTATACATGTATCTGGCAGACTTAATCTCAAGAATCAGTTAATTTACCAACTGAGCTTAATTTAGAAGTTATTTATTGACTTGCATGACAATTATGAAAATTTGATACACAAATACTATTGGTTATACATGTACCTTAAGGTTAGATAATTGCTATTAGTCCTGTTAAATACATGTACCAAATTAACGTAATCTTCTGCACGATTTACAGACATTGAATCTTTGGATATTTTGATTTTTTCATGAAATCATTCATTGGCTGTGGTATTCTGCGTAAATAACCTTATGATAACTGGAGTACTTGATGGCTAACAAAGAGCGAAAGTCAATATGCAAGCACAAAAAAAATCTTAGATAATAATGGATAAACTCAAGAGAACTTGAAACTCTGCACATCTCAATGGCTAGAAAATGCAAATATAAGTGAATATCATCAACAAATACCGATATTCAATAAAACTTGCAGTCTTTGAAGTTAGGAAAGTTTTGTAAAAAGTGTTTCATACACATTGGTACATATGGTCACCCTGCTTGTACATGTAATTACATCCTATCATATTTCATATGGGACCAAAATAAGGCCCCATTCCCAATTTAAAATAAATGCATATTTCCCAATTTGCAGTCAAAATTTCCCAATTGAAGTCAAATGACAATGGATTTGAAGAGATTCTTGTATTTCAACATACATATAGTGTAATGTATTTTTCTGGTTTTCAGTTGTTGCTCCCAATTCAGGTCCCATTCCCAAAAGAATGTGGAAAATCTGTGTACATACAGAGGTAAATGGCTCTGATATACACAAATGATACTTATAAAGTGGAATCACATTATGTTGAAATCGATTGAGACGAAATACCGGATATGTCAAAGTTGAAAGTCAGATCACAATTTTTATAGATATAATTAAGGTATATATGAATTAAAATTTTTGGTTATCTTGAATTCCGGATACATGGATCTAGAAGTAAAAGGGGGCGCTCCTGTAAAGTCCTGTTAGTTTCGAGATAAGGAAATTCAACTGTATATGAAATAAGATATCGATATGAAATGCATGTACAGAGTGCGAAAAAACTCGTAAGGAAATTGCCGAGTGGTTCATTATAAGTATCGTCACCCGGTGACGAGTGATGTAAAAAAAAATCGGTAAATGTAGCATCTTAAATTCTAGTTTAAAATCACTACAATTCTTTTCCCATTTTTTCACTTTGCAAATATAGTCAACAATGTATTCCCGGAACCCGGGATGATCCAAATGAAGTAGACATAAAGCGCACAGTTGATTTAGATTATCCACGTGTAAATGGAATCTTTCAGGAAACGGCTCCATAAGTACGGAAATTTAAATTATTTATTTGTAAATTCAATGCGAGGTATTCAAGTACACAACTAGGTTTAGATAGTTTTGGTATACATGTTATAATAAATTTCATTCTAAGGACTTAACCTCAACCAATGAATTACGTTCCGGGTGTTTTTCAAGTGTGATACCGCTGTTGGTTTTTTTGAAAAATTATCTTTTCGTTGTCAGTGAAGCTTTGCAAGTGTTCGAATTCGTTACCAGAAAGTTTATGACTTCAAAAAGGACTATAGATTCGTTTTTCAAGAAAATCGGTAGGTAAGGAAAAGGCAAACGAAAATGAGAATTACCGTCCTGAAAAAAAGCAAAATGTGGAAAAAAAAGTTTCAACGTCAGTTGATCACATACTTGGGTTAAATATGAGGGATGAGCAAAAAATGGCACTCCTGATGAATTCCCTAACATAAAGATACTTATACAGTGAGGATAATTTTAGAAAAGAATAACAAATCAAATGCACATAAGTGTCATGATAAAAAAATGTTCAATAGCCGTCAAATTATGTGGGTCCATAAAGAAAATATGCTCTGGATGAAAATGTGTCAAAAGCAAGTTCGCTGTCTGTTCAACACATCAAATGTTGCAAAACAAGGTCTCTTTTAAAAGGGTCTTTGTTTACAAAGATGGGTTAGATTTGGGTTCAAAGTACCAAAATGATAAGGGTATTTATTATCAATAGCCGAGACTGAAGCAAATGTGTTAATATTTTAAAAGAGGCAAGGTTTTTTGCATCTTGTCTGATGGCATTCAGATGCTGGAATTATTGAACAGGAGGCAGTGTTTGTTCGATTTGTAGATTTAGAGTCTGGTAATCCTAGAGGGGCTTTGTGTGCCCTTAAAACTGCTGAAGGGGTTTCTTGCAGGAGGTTAGAAGAAATTTCAAATAAAACTGTATAGTTGGTAAATAACTTTGATGGTGCTATCGATGATGGGAAAAAAATGCAAGGTATCTTGCCCCATCAGTTATCTATTACTGTGTAGCACATAAATTGTGCTGGAAAACAATTTACTTGCAAATTTTTGACAATACTGTCAAAAGTATTTTGTCTTTAGAGAATTGAAAGCAATATCTGAAAATAATTGATGAAAATCATGCATATTTTAGTGGTTTCAGAAAATTCGTTGGTTCTAGTCACAGGGCTTTATGGCACTTGAGAAACCCTATATTACTGTGTAATTTGAACATGTTGGTCAGGGAAGTTCAGGAGAGGATTCAGCAAAGTCCAAAGGTTTGTATGAAAGAGCTGAAAACTGAAAGATTTGTCAAGTTTTTGCACTTTATATTTACTTTAATCCTCAAGAATCTCATCTTTATCAGAAAGATGATATTTGTGACTGATGTTGTTACAAGTTAGAACTAGCATCTTTGGAATTATCTAGTCTGAAATAAATGGGCCTGCATCCCTTTTACAGTAAATTTGAACAAAATTACTCTGATGGAATTTTGAAATGTGGCAAAGATTCCAAGCAGTCAGTATATCTAACAAACCCACAAGCTACTTTCTTGAAATAACAATATATAAGTGAAATGAATATTGCAGAATCCCCTTACAATATCTTTCAGGTATTTGACATACATTGTGGCCAGTATCAATGCAGGATCAGATCATATGGTAATGAAGAAGTTAACATTTGTTGAATCATTTTGAACCCTGAAAAGGAGAAGTCTTTATGGGCAATGGCATTTATAGCTGAGATTGAACCAACGAACCACTAGTCAGTTTATATGCAAATCTTCTCGCTCTAAAACCCCAGATGTTCAATATCTTTACTTGTTAACATTATATACTCTCCCATGTACACTTGTGAAAAGCATTTATCTATGAATTGAAGACCACGTTCAGATCTCATATACCCCCTGATGAGAATCAAGATGATGGATAACACTTTGTCCACTTTTTATAACAATTAATACTTGGCTTAATTCTGCCAAAACTAGGAGACACAACTGGAGCCGAGATCAGTTTATCAGCAAGTCATAGTTTTAGTGGCCAGCCCATCATTAGCAGTGATGACAGTTCTTCTTATGAATGACTTTTTTGTGTCATAAGTAATGATAACTACACTGCAAGAAACTGATATGCATATTTACTGGTATATAATATTGTTTGTTGATTTTATTTGTACCAGAAAAAATGCAAATTTACTTCTTCAATACAAGTATAATACTGGGACAAGTGAAAAATTTGTTGGGACGAGTGGTTTCTAAATATCTTTCCCATAAAGTGATTTTTCAAATATTTTTCTCACCCTGATGTATTTATATATATTATGACAAAATTGGGAGATTTATGTAAATTTTTATGTGTTTTGGAATACTGGAAATAGCCTTTTTCTCAGTCAACATGCAGGTACCCTATATTACAATCACCTTGCAATATCTTTATAACATAACCCCACAATATCTTTATAACATATACCCCACAATATCTTTATAAGATTTACCCTGTAATATCTTATAACATATATACCCTGCATTATCTTAATAACAAATATCCTGTAATATCTTTATAACATATACCCAATATCTTAATAACAAATACCCTTCAATATCTTTATAACATATATCCTGTAATATCTTTATAACATATACCCTGCAATATCTTAATAACATATACCTGCATTATCTTTATAACAAATCTTCAATACTTTATAACATAGTCTTTATAACATAATACCCTGTAACAAATACCCTTTCAATATCTTTATGAATGTAATATCTTTATAACATATATACCCTGCATTATCTTTATAACAAATACCCTTCAATATCTTTATAACATATACCCTGTAATATCTTTATAACATATACCCTGATATATCTTTATCAAGTACCCAGCTTTATCTTAATGGATAGTATAACATATATTGATATATCTTTATAAAATATACCCTGCAATATCTTTATAACATATACCCTGCAATATCTTAATAAAATTTCAAATTCAATACTTAGTGCTGCTTTAGGGGTGTGTTATATAAGTTAACTAGATAGGGTTAAAATTCTTTTTTAGATACTCAAAGGACTTGGAGAGTAAATTAGCAAGTCCAGATTGAAATTTCAAGTCTGTGCTGCCCTGTGTTAATAAGTTTAGAGATAAATTAAATTAAGATGCCAAGGTCTTGGACTTCAGATATCTTTAAATGCCAAGTCTTTAAACCATGTCCTGGACTTTGGACATGTAAAATTTTGAATCCCTGATATTCTTAACAATTACATGTACATATGTATCTTCATACCTGTTCTTTCAGTACAACTGCTTTATTTTTTTTATCTACTTTTTGTTGCTGTTTCACATAGATTGTTTTAGACTTGACCTTTTGAGTGGATTTTTACCGCTGCATTCATGCACCTGTTTCACATTTCATGAACTGATGGCATCATAACAGGCACCTACAAATGTATTCATTAAATTTTTAAGGAAATTGTCACTTTACAGTTAGACAAAGAGAAATGTGTGAAATGTCATAATTGTTTATTTAAAGTCACATACCAGGAAAGTTATTATCACAATTGACATTTTCTTTAGAAAACTACTACTAACAGAACTAAATGAAAAAATAAACAAATTGAAAAATTTTTTCTTATTAAGAGAGTTATTAACAAAATTCCATCGAAAATCTCTGAATTTACTTAGGTGAAATATGTGACATTCCGTATAAGGAACGCTTAATTACGCTTTTATATGATTGTCCGACAATGTAAAAAATGAATTTAACTATATAACCTTTTTGCTCCTGAAATTATAAATAAATTGCAATGGAATTACTACCAATTTAGTACCAAAACTTTTAAGTAGCATCTTCCAGTCGACTAATATTCAGCTGCTGTTTGATCTATCATCAGGGAGATGTAAACAGTCCAGTTTACAAAAGAAGTACAGATATTCAAAGAAATTTTTATACCAAACACATGCTTGTCTATTTACTTAGAAATTATCCATTTTTAGGTCACCTGAGCTTTGGTCATGGTGACCTATTGCAATCATGTTTTGTCCATGTGTGTGTCATTAACTTTTCACATTTTCAACTTCTTCTCCAGAACCACTGGTCAGATTTCAACCAAACTTGGCATGTAGCATCCCCATGTAAAGCTGCATGAAGTTTGTGAATGAAAAGGAGATAACACCCATAGGGGCTTAGCTAAAAAGGGCCAAAAATGACCAAAACTTAGTATATCTTTTAAAAAAATTTTCATGAACCAATGATCAGATGACTTTCAAATTTTGTATTCATGATTGTACAGTTAATATCTACAAAGCTTGCAAATGAAAACAAAATCTGTCCATAAACGAGCCATTGGGGGGGGGGGGCTTCAGTAACACATAACTCAAAATTGATGGACTTTTTGTATACAAAGATATATGAAAAAGTTGTTAGAAATTATTTAAGGATCATTTTGACAAAATTTCAAGGTCATGGGGTCAGAGGTCAAGATCACAGGAACCTAAGTAAATAGAGTTTAAGTTAAGATTTTTTGGTAAAATGTTTGACATTTTTGACTTCTCCAGAACCATTAGGTAAATTTGAACCAAATTTGACAGAAAGTATAAGTATGTAAAGCTGCATAAAGTTTGTAGATGCAAAGGTGCTAGGGCCAAACATGGCTGTCATGGCTAAAAAATGGAACGAATGAGTCAGCAGATATTTTTGATTTAATACATGTATCTATAAAATTATTAAAGCTAGAAAGAAACTGTTACCTTAATTTGGAGGGCTTGCAAAAATCTAACAAAAGTTTATTTGGTGGAAATTGTCGGGTCTACTCTTTTGTGATTTATTTCCCCTTTTTAGTGGATTTTTCATGTTTTTGGATGTTTTTTTTACATTATCTTGAAAACTACAAAAAAGTTGATGGGTCCGAAATTGTCAAATCACCGGTTATGGGAGTTATTTCCTCTTTTAACTGGATTTTTCATGTTTTTGGATGTTTTTTTTACATTATCTTGAAAAGTATTATAGCTAGAGTAAGAGTGAAAGAAGCAAAAATGTTCAGCACGCAAAGATCTACAAAAAAGTCAATTAGGCCGAAATTGTCAGGTCACCCCTTATAAAATATTTCCCCTTTTAAGTGGATTTTTCATGTATTTGGAAATTTTTTTGACATGATTTTGAAAAGTAAAATTTGTCTTATTATATTGTAAAGTATAAGAGATAAAGAGAAAGTGAAAGAAGCAAAATGTTCAGCACGCAAAGATCTACAAAAAAGTCAAAAGGGCCGAAATTTTCACTTCAATTTGAACAATATTGGTCATTTGCTTGCATTTCTGACAAATTGTTATTTTATGTGTTATGAAATACAAAAAGTTATCAAAAAAGTATTTGGGCACCATTATTCCATATATATATTCATATAAAACTACATCATTTCCAAAAATATTGTGAAGCCACTTCTAATCCCCAAAGACATATATAATGTGTTATATAGGTCCTATGTCTCTGTTATTGCATTTCAGTATAATTTTTCTCAGTCTCTCAGGTCCTCCCTTATTGCAGCCTATTGATATCACCCTAGAAAAAAATTATCTCCTATATAAGACTTAGTATCTCCTACGTAAGACTAAGTATCTCCTTTGTAAGACTTAGTGCATGTATCTCCTATGTAAGACTTAGTATCTCCTACATACGGGTAAGACTTAATATTTCCTACATTTACATGTATGTATGTAAGACTTAGTTTCTCCTACATAAGACTTAATATATCCTATGTAAGACGTAGTATCTCCTACATACTGGTAAGACTTAATAATTTCCTATGTAAGACTTAGTTTCTCCTATATAAGACTTAATATATCCTATGTAAGACTTAGTATCTCCTACATACCAGTAAGACTTAATATTTCCTCTGTAAGACTTAGTTTCTCCTATATAAGACTTAATATATCCTATGTAAGACTTAGTATCTCCTACATACTGGTAAGACTTAATATTTCCTATGTAAGACTTAGTTTCTCCTATATAAGACTTAATATATCCTATGTAAGACTTAGTATCTCCTACATACTGGTAAGACTTAATATTTCCTATGTAAGACTTAGTTTCTCCTATATAAGACTTAATATATCCTATGTAAGACTTAGTTTCTCCTATATAAGACTTAATATATCCTATGTAAGACTTAGTATCTCCTACATACTGGTAAGACTTAATATTTCCTATGTAAGACTTAGTTTTGTCCTATATAAGACTTAATATATCCTATGTAAGACTTAGTATCTCCTACATAAGACTTAATATCTCCTTTGTAAGACTAAGTATCTCCTACATAAAACTCAGTATTTCCTATGTAAGAGTTGACCAGATATTGTGTATAAGATTAAGACATTTGGTGTGAAAGAAGTCCATGTATACCTCGATAATACATTGCATTGGAACAGGATACCGTCATTAGTGTATGTTTCATTCAATGTCAAACAAAACTAGTGTCAAGTAAACAGTAATCACTAAAATGCTCAGCTTCATTTATGCATTACTTTGTCTTATTTTGCGACATTATTTTGTGAAAACGACAGAAAAAATTATGTCGTTAGCTTTGTATACCAGTAAATGGTTTTTCTCTAATGGTCAGGTAGGGATAATAAAGAGAACAAATGAGATATTTTTAGTTATTATACCTCATTAATAAAACACAATCAGGGATTGGTTGAGAGCCGTCATGTGTCGGGGAGACTACACTTCATGTCTCCCTCATATGCGTCATGTCTCCCTCATGCAAAAAACCCTTGCAGCTATTCAACAATTTTTATTGATTCTGTATTTTGGGAAAGATGACTTGCTATGGGTAAACAAATCCTCATGTCTTTCTACAACCAAGGCAATAATATACATGTATAGTTTTGCACCCAAAGAACACTTGTCTGCTTTTTCTGCAACATAAACATGATAAATAAAACATTATCATTTTCAGTGCAGTTTGGTCAAGAAAACTGAAGTCTTAATAAGATATACTAAGTCTTACATAGAAGGTAATAAGTCTTACATAGGAGATAATAAGTCTCACTTAGCTTACAAAGTCTTACATAAGAGATATTAAGTCTTACGTACATGTAGGAAATGATAAGTCTTACGTAAGAGATAATAAGTCGTTACATAGGAGATGATGTCTTACGCAAGAGATAATTTTTTTTCTAGGGTGATACTAATATGCTGCTGCCACATTCCCTCATACATATATATATATATATATATATATATATATATATATATATATATATATATATATATATATATATATATATATATATATATATATATATATACACCGGTAGTGCAGATTCCTATCTTAACCATCGTCTGTGAAATAGTTAAGAAAACTGAAGACTTAATACAATATACTAAGTCTTACATAGAAGTAAATAAGTCTTACATAGAAGATAATAAGTCTTACATAGGAGATAATAAGTCACACGTAGGTTGCAAAGTCTTACATAAGAGATGTTAAGTCTTATGTACATGTAGGAGATGATAAGTCTTATGTAAGAGATATTTTTTTTTCTAGGGAGATACTAATATGCTGTTGCCATATTCTTCCCTCATTATATATATATATATATATATATATATATATATATATATATATATATATATATATATATATATATTGTGTATTTGTACAACCTTTCAAAAAAATCATGAAGCTGTTTGAACACATGTTGAAAAAAATGTTTAAAAAGAAGGATTTATTTGTACATGCAGAAAAGTAAGATTTATCCATTTGACTTTTCTTACTCTCATTTTTTCATGAAATAATAACTTTTTCCCTTAATTTTCTCACTTCCTCTGAAGGGAGAATTAAAAAAAAAACATTGATTAAAACCTCCATGCCCAATATCTTTCTATAAAAATGACATGAGAACCAGAAAATAAGTTGCATATTTAACATTAACTTTACCTGAATGCTATTCAATTTCCTTTTTTTTCACTTGTCATATTATGTGCTATATTATATATTTTTACATCCTTTTAATAGAGAAAGAATTCATTGTAATGAATATCTCTAGCTCTAAATTTTTATAATTTTAGTAACATGATATCCGTATCCTGAAATTGATATTACAGGTGTGTTTTGTTCATGAGTACGGTATTTTTTCAGGTATGGTCCTCCATACATTTTTGTGAAAGTAGTTTGCACTTGGAAAAATGACATCCATTTTTTTATTTGCCAATCATGCTTTACAATTATATACCTTTTTTGTTATAAAATATCTGTACTAAAAAGCCCCAGCTTGCCCTAGATATGGCTTTAAGGATGATAATGCTTAAATTTTCAGGAAAACAGAGTACCGTAGGTAGGTAGTCATTTACTGTCCAGAATTTTTTAAAGCAGCAGTTGATACAACGGCAAAGTTCATACTCCACAAGCATATTTTGGGTTCAGTTTTATGATATTGTGATTCTGCACAAAATTCTGCAAATTTTGATGTATAAACATGGTATTATATTCTACAATTAGTTCAAATTTTGGTTTTGAAAAATCTGTCAAATTTGACTTTAGCGGAACCTTAAAATCAGTGACAATTATACTACACTGTACATGTACATGTATAGACTACTTGTATTAATGATAATGATTTTTGATGTCTACACATGGAACAACATACATGTATGAATAATGTTTATACTATATTCGGATGATTTTACCTGTACATGTATTCAATCTGTACTTGTACAGGTATAAAATCAATATAAACTGACCAGTTGGAATCTCATGAAACCTTTCTTGACCTGTACAATTTTAACTTTTAGGTACAATAAAATACAATAAAATTGCACAGGAAAGATTTTCTCCCATTGTTCACAGATTTCCCCTTCATTTTAACAGGGTATGATTTCCTTTTGAACTTCTAGGGTATTGACAAGCTACATCCACTATGACGCCACAATACAATTTCCATGATGCATGGTGTCTGTGGCGTCTAGAATGCAGTGCATAATGTCAGATTTTATTTGCATAGATCTACATATAGGGGCCTACATGTATTTAAAACATGGGAGAAAATCAATCAACCCCAACCTTGATGGTATGACAAAAGAATCTCAATCCTTGGGATAAAATTCTTGAATGACAAACCCTTGGCTAGCCCCGGATTCATCATTCAAGAATCTTACCCTTGGATTGAGATTCCTTTGTCACACCCTCAAGGTAGGGTTAGATTTTATTAATTATTCCTATTTGTCGTCATTGGTTATTTACTGTAGTTGATAATGAAATGCAATTGTGCTGAAGCCTGTCATAACGGAAAAGGTAGTAGAATTGACCATATAGTAATAATCAAAAGTTTACTCCGCCCCGCCATGTTATGCATCGTCGTAAAACCACAGTTCAGAATAGCTATGCTCTTGCCTCCTGTTGTCTCATGTGACCGAAATCTCTTATAGCTAATGAATATTTATAAGGAGTAGGTGTTGTCCAATTTATCCAATCACAGTAGTTATGATTGGCAACAGAAGTGATCGCATAGTCTGTTGATCTAGTACAGATATGAAATTGTTTAAAAGCCTTGATCTGATTGGTTGAAGAATGCGAGCACAATTTACATGCATTAGCTGAGGCTTCATGAATATTTAAATATGTACGAGAAATTTCGGTCTCATGAGACGGTTTGAAAGAGCATAGCGATTCTGGATCGTAGTTTACAACGATGCAAGTTATGTTAATCAGATAATACATGTACGTGACCAAAATAGTTTTTTTTTAATTTTCCTCTGTCCCAGCACTTCATGATAATTACACCTCTCTATAATCTTATGACATTTGCTTGATTAACAGGGGTATTAGTTCCTGTTGATAATTTTTGAATTAACTGACTTATATGTATGTACATGTATCCAAGGTAACTTAATTCTTCAAATCAGGTGTCAGAAATATCACCTGACCATCTACCTTTTTGTAACCAGATGAAATAAAAAATTTGCGATATTAGCGAAACCCAATGTGGCTCATGTATTTAATAGATTATTATATGTACATTAATTAGACTAAAAGAAAAACAATATGTTTTATAAAAGTCTGTTAGTGAGAATGTTTTTCTCTCTCAGGAATAGTAAATATGAAATAGTTCAAAGGTACAAACTAGAGTGATATATTTCTGCACTTATACACATGTGTGCTTGAAAGTTTAGGAAAAAATCAAATATGTAGTGGATTGATTTTGGATTTGAAAAAGTTTTTTTTTCAGAGAGGTATATTCAAGATATTTCAGGGCAGAAGAAAGAAGTTTTGTGCTCTTATATTGTTCAGTGTAGTGTCATTCAGTGTTATAAATTTTTATAGCTGTTTGAAAGAGATACATGTATATCTGTCTATCATTCTGTTACAGATATTTCCCAAGAAAAACATGAAGAACTACAGAAACTGATGGAAAAATTACAGAATAGAAACCGAAGTGACAACCTCAAGGTTGCTCGACTTCCAGTCTCTAATGTGAGTTGAAGATTTTCATTTATTTTAAGATATGATGTATATTACTATATATACTGATTTGATATATATCTCATTATGCATTGTTGAAATTAAAGGCTAATACACTTTCCTTAATGAAATGACATTAATGTTCAATGGATTTGTTAATTTGAACTCACTGTGTATGAAAAGCTGATGCACAAGTGCCTAAGTAACTCTTTACAGTGTGTGTTTGTTTTACATGTAAACGTATTGACCTAGAGATTTAAAGCTATTGATAGGAAGTATAGCGTAAGGATATCAAAAAATAGGTATAATACTGAAAAATAATAATATATTATATATAGAATTGTAAAATGATAAATAATAATTGGTAGTAATAAAAATATATAATGATAATTAAATAAAAATATATAAAATGTTATAATTAAGAAATAATGGATATAATGAAGTAATAAAAAAATAATAAATGAATAATAAAAATTACCCTATCGCATAGAAATTTATATGGATTGAAACGATATAGAAATACTAAAACTAATTTGTTATGAAAAATAATATTTAAATAATAAAAAACATAATAAAAAAAATTATAATAACATTAAATAAATAAAGATATAATAATTTAATATAATCACGTTTGGCAAAATGTCTGACCCCGATTTTTAGTTACCTTTTTTGTAAAAATGGATATAAAGAGTAAATAAATTAAAATATATAAGAAATTATATATTAGAAAAATAAATATATATAAAAGATTAAAAAATGAAATAAAAAAATAACAAAGTTTAAATGAAATTGGAAATGGTTATGATTTTATGAAAAAAATAATATAAAAAAAATGGATAAATATGAAGATAAACGTAAGGGTATAATACTGCCCTATCGCATAGAAATTTATATGGATGAAACGATGTTTATAAGCACAAGATTTTATAATTATATCGCTGATCTATGTAGTTTGTTGCATAATAAATAAGCCATCAGTACTCACGTTTGGCAAAATGTCTGACCCGATTTTTAGTTACCTTTTTTGTAAAACCTAATTTTACTGAAATAAAAGGTATTCGGTATACTGAGTGTATTACACCTCATTAAAACTTAAGATTATTTATCGGTATTCATCAACTCATCACTCAATGACTACAGTGTTATGACTACAGTGTTATCACTTAAGTGAGACACTTATTATGATCCATTTCCCAATCATCCTGAAAAGGTGAGCTTATTAGAGGATGAGCACTTTTTATGGCAAATACGGTATTTAGACTACATTCTGATGTTGCAAATATCTTGCTCTCTTTGACTATAACCTATATATCTATAACCACCCCTACTTGCTAATTGAAAAATTGATGTTTTAAGGAGAAGTGGATAATTATTCTATTAGATTGTCTAAAAATAAAAATGTATTGAAAAATGAATAGACTTATTTAACCTTATTAACAACTTGAAGATAGGTAATTTCAATCTTTTGTTTCATTCAAAGGAAAAACGAGCAATGGAGGCAGCTGATCGTGGAATGATTCGTAATTGTCTTGATAAACTTCATAGTGCTATTAAAGGTAAGTAAAGACTTTCTGTAGTATTTTAGTTTTATATCATCTGTTCTATCTGATATAGATGAATTACCTTGATCTTATTAGCAACCCCAGCTCGTATCGATAACGCACTAGAATTAATCAAATTTTTATGTTCATGGTTTTAAAGTCTCAACTTCAGTCTCATCATTTATTTCAGAATATTTATGTATTATATACCATCTGAAAGAGAAATAAATATACTTTCCAGTGATATGTATTTTGTTGCTTTTTATTAGTGTAAATGTGATGATTTTGCGAGTTAAAAATAAAAATCGGCACATTTTAATCGATACCGGTTTGGCTGCAGTGATGGACGAGCACTCATTTGGGAGTGCCTAAATGTTAATGAATATTCATGAAATTTTATATCCAATCAAAGAATGAATTTTTCTATGCCACGGAAGTTGAACATTTGTGAAAAAAAATGTTTTTGTAGAAGTTGCAGAAGTTAATCTTTGATGGCGATGTGCATAATGGTCATTGGATATTGCACTTTTGTTCACCCATTTTTAAAAAGATCGTGTTCCAACTTAAATTTTGACAAATTAATCAACATTCTACGACATGATTTACTACCTCGCATCGAGCGTCAAACATTTTTAGTGCACCGGTGCAGTTGAAGATGACCCACGCTTCAGTTGGCGCCATCTTGGATTTAACCTCCGGGTGAAAGGTTAACAAAGTGACTGTAAGAATCTGCTATATTTAAAACAAATTATCCACATCTATCATGTTTTAATTCCAAATATAATCAATTAAAAATGTTTTGGCTTCTAAAAAAATGATAATAAGTCTTTTAATGAGCTTTTGGGACATAAGTCTTTTAATGAGCTTTTTGGACATAAGTCTTTTAATGAGCTTTTTGGACATCCGACATCGATCGGCGTCTATCGCTAATTTGCATATGACCGAAGGAAATAGGTCACTCAATGCACATAAATAAAATGTAATATTTGAGATAATTATGAGTTTTGATGATGTCTATGAACTAAAAATAAATCCTGAGCAAAAAATCAAGGTTGCCTTTGGTAAATTTTAAATTCATATATTGAATTTATGACCGATATTGCCAAAACTCTGGGTGAACTGTGACTACACTAGACCTAAATTATAAATTTTCTAACTTTAGTCTTTACAGTAACCAGTAGCACTTGGTCATATGTGACATGATACAATCGATGAGATTTTACATCTAAATCATTAATAAATACTGCAGTAGACTCTGTATGTATTTTAATTGAAAAAACGAAATGTAGTTTAATACTGAATCTACACGTGAATAATTTTTCAGAACCCTAGCTAGATCTACTTTATTTATATCTCCAGAGATTTTTTTCACATATCATAAATGTTAGATTTGCACTGTTGAAAATTCGAATTTCTAGTAAGCCTGTTTTTAAGACAGTATATCCCTGCCAACTGGCCTACTAACATCAGCATTATATAAAATTAAGTCACCAAATCTGATCAACCTCAACTACCTTTTCATGATTCTAAGGGGAAAAAAAACCAAATATTATTCTGTAATTGGACTTGTTTGTATATTGAATGGATAAATTTGTAAATAATCAAAATTATGATATATATTGCTCAATTGAAGAAATCCTCAGAAATATTTGAGTATGTACTCAAACAGTATTCTCGCCATGAATGGATTTACTAATTTATTACAGGTATATTAATTGTTATGCAAAAATTTAAATGTGAATGATGAAAAATAATATGTTACCTAACCACTCAAAAGAAGCATGACCTCCTGGAATTAAAGGATTTGCATGTATTTTATACATTTTGTCATATCAGTATTCAAAAGTAATGAAAATAAATCAAATCATATACATGAACTTCCTGTATAAGGAAGTTATTTTTGTCATATACATGTATATGTATACATAATTATGTACATTTTCCCATAATCACATTTATATAAGATACACAAGTTAATGTAGCCTATAAGGTTAGATAGAAATGAAATTAATATGTTGCTCTAAAGTTTTAACTTCTATAAACTTCTGACAATAGCATTGTTGTTTATAAATGATTTTTTTTTTTGCTTTTCTTGTTCATTTTTTTTTTACTAAGAAAGATTGTTCATAACAGTTTTTTGACTGCAGAAATAGATTCAGCATGAAAAAATCATGTTAGATACAGAAGTTTAGAAAGATAACTCATAGTAATATGAAATTAAAGAAAAAAAACCTGAAAATATTTTCATCCACGGTTTCGTAACATACAATTTTTTTGCATTTCTTGTTCATTTTTACTAAAAACTAGTGGTCATAACAGTTTTTTGACTGCAGAAATGGATTCAGCATGAAAAAATCATACTGGGTGCAAATTTTTAGAAAGATATCTCAAGTAATAAGGAAATTACAAGAAAAAAAAACTGAAAATGTGTTTGTTGCCGGTTCCGCGACATGCCAGCCTCCTTATGTAGTAATCTAGTACAACAAATTCCAGTAAATGGCTGGATTTTCCAAACTTAAAATTGGCATAACTTTTGACACACTTAAGATATCTAGATAATATAAACTGTTTTGGAAAGTGTTTAATTAGCTCTACAAGATCATTACAATGTTAAACCAGGTAGATCACTTTAAAATTTTGAGCTGGGGTTGCTAATCTTATAGTTGAGCATTGAATTGGCAAGCGAATGGTTCCAGATTTGATTTCTGGTGTTGAGTTATTATACCTGACTAGTATATGACTCTTCATATGCCAAGCACACAGTCTTAGACTAGTGATATTGGCTCTTCCTATGCCAAGTACTCAGTCTGGTACTGGTGATATTGACTCTACCTATGTCAAACACACAGTCTAAGACTAGTGATATTGACTCTTCCTATGCCAAGTACTCAGTCTGGTACTGGTGATATTGACTCTTCCCATGTCAAGCACACAGTCTAAGACTAGTGATATTGACTCTTCCTATGCCAAGTACTCAGTCTGGTACTGGTGATATTGACTCTGATTATGCCAAGTACTCAGTCTGGTACTGGTGATATTGACTCTTCCCATGTCAAGCACACAGTCTAAGACTAGTGATATTGACTCTTCCTATGCCAAGTACTCAGTCTGGTACTGGTGATATTGACTCTGATTATGCCAAGTACTCAGTCTGGTACTGGTGATATTGACTCTTCCTATGTCAAGCAAACAGTCTAAGACTAGTGATATTGACTCTGATTATGCCAAGTACTCAGTCTGATACTGGTAATAGTGACACTTCCTATGCCTAGCACACAGTCTAAGACTAGTGATATTGACTCTTCCTGTGCCAGGTACACAGTCTGGTACGGGTGATACTGACTCTTCCTATGTCAAGTACTCAGTCTAAGACTAATGATGTTGTCTCTTCCTACGCTTAGTACTCAGTCTGTTACTGGTGATATTGACTCTGACTATGCCAAGTACTCAGTCTGGTACTGGTGATATTGACACTTCTTATGCCTGGCACACAGTCTATCTCTAAGACTCTGTTATTTCAAGTTTCTCACATTCATAAAACTGCCATTTTCAGTCATGGTGTAATCTTTTGGTATTCTATTTTACTATCTAGTTTTGATGTTAATTATTTGAGATAGTTAACTTAAGTATTGTCTTATTTCAGCAAGAAAATTTCATGGAATTTTATCATCTTTTTGTCTCAAAAAAGCACACTACAATGTTGTACATGTAAATTATCACCCCAATTTTTGTTTTATTGTCTTTTGAAATGTCTTTAAACTTAATTAACCCTGCAAGCTCAAATGTACAGGTATGTAGGCTATAATCTTGAAAAGTATAATAGATAGAAGGAAAGTGAAAGAAGTAAAAATGTTCAGCACTGAAAGATCTGCAAAAAAGTCAAAAGGTGGAACTTTTCAGGTCATTCCTACTGGGAAAATGATCAAAATACTTTACATTTTGTGAAAATTGTGGGAGAAACCTAGTTTAGCAATTGTTTGTTTGCAAATGATAAATAGAATCAACCCCTACCTTGAAGGAATCTCAGTCTGAGGGTAAGATTCATGAATGCCAAACCCAAGGCTTGCTGAGGGTATGTCATTCAAGAATCTTAACCTCGGATTGAGATTCCTTTCTTTGTCATACCCTCGAGGTATGTGTTGATTATTTTCCTCTTATGTCTGTGTAGATCTATGTGTAATGTGTACATGTCTGTAGATATACGCAGATCTATGTTATGTTAAAATAACTATGTACTGCTTTCTAAGAGCCACAGATGTTTTACGTCACAAATTGTATTGTGACAACATATCGTGTATAGCTTGTCAATACCCTAGGGGTTGACAAAGAAATCATTGTATATGCATACAACACTGGACCTGACCTTATTTTCACAAATATATGGGATGCCTTTGTATAGCTCATATTTGTTGTATTTGCATCAATGTCAGTAGTAAAAAATGGGAAAAAAAATGTTTTTGGAATACACAGCCAATGTCCCTTAAAAATTTCCCGAATGACTTATGGAGGATGTAGTGTTTCTGAAAGACATTTTGTTTTTTAATCTGTTAAATAAAAAAAAGATGACATATCTCTACAGTTGTGAGTTAATGACTCTGTTTTTGTCACATTGCAGTTGTTAGTCAGCAAACACTGCTGGAACGGTTGGAATCCATTGCTCGACATCTAGGCCTTACATTTACTCTACCAACACCTACAGACAAAAACACTTACATCAGTGGTGAAATGTTCAAGCTGGAAATTGCTATAGACCCAGGAGGCATGGTCAGAGATGTTAAAATCAGTCACCAAGGCGATGCTGTGGTAAGTTTTTCTTTATTTTAGGAGGAGTAACTTGATTCACATTTTACATAGTTTTCATATTACCAGATTTGTAGCTCGGAAAAAGGAGCTACATCAGTAGTTGTATCTGTGCATACTGAAAGAACAGTGTTGAGATTTGACCCAGGTTTGAATCTAAATTCTTTGGCTTCTCATTAGGTGAATTTTCTTCTCACAGCAGTTGATGAATAGGTAATAATACTCACAGAGACAGAAGTATATGTGTAGACTATTTTCAAGTGATCTTACTCGGAAGGTCTTGTGAACTATTGCAATCGCTTTGTCTGTCATCCTTTCTTCCTACCGTCTCAGGTATGGATATATAACTTGCATGCACTTGTCCCTGGGCAAGTAAATGCAAAAAATTGCTTAGCCCCCCCACTTTTTTTGCAAAGATAGACATAGGTGTTAAAAATTGGGGCTTAGCCCCCAGACGTTTCTGGCGTGTGTGTGTTTTAAGTTGGTTTAGCCCCCCACTTTCAATTTGCTTCCAACGCTAATGTATAGGAAACCTGCACCACCCCTGGAATATATAGTTTAACTTATAACATGAAATACATTCACAACTCTGATCTTACACTTATTAATACTGTATGTTACTTTGCTACATTTAATATCAAAGCAGGGACCGAAAAGACATACCATTATGCAAAGGGGACATTAAGCGTTAACCTTGACCATCCTTTCCTCCGTCTGTCTATCCGAATTTCATTTCTGCTCTGTAACTTTAGTTTGCCTCTTTCAAAATTTATGAAAACTGTACACAATGCTAATAACCACAAAATGCAGACTATTTGGACTGTGAGTCATTTAAAGTTCTAGAGTTATGCCCCTTTATAACTTGGAAAATTGCAAATTCTTTTATTTCCGCCCTCTAGCTTTAGCTAACCTCATCCAAATTTACTGATACTCATACACAGTGGTAAAAACCACAAGATGCAGACAGAGTTCCAATTGTGGCAGTGAGTCATTTACAGCTCTAGCGTTATTATGCACCTTTGTAGCTTTAAGATCGTGACTTCGAGTCCAGCTGGAGGTAGGTCATTTTCCTATCCTTCGTTTTGAGACAGTAAAAGGCGAGGTCCTGTGTCACAGTAGATGTCAGCATGTTAAAGAACCCTCACTGCTCAATGGCCATAAGTGCGGAGCGTAGGCCAAAATTTGAAGCCATTCACCAGCATTTGGTGATGTCTCCATATGAGTGAAAGATTCTTGAGTGGGACGTTGAACAACAATAAACAAACAATAAACATAAACAGCTTAGAAAATTGAAATTTTTGTTTTAATTTCCTGAATCATATAAAATGATCTTAAAAAGAAATTACAAGTTTAATAAGCCAGCATGAATGGGGCATTTGTGTCTTCAGATACATTCTTTTATTTTGACTATGGTCATGAAAATTACAGTAGATAGAGGAGAGAAAATAATAATTGATTGAGGAAGAATGTAAAAGCAAAAATGTTCAACATTCAGAGATCTATAAAAAGTCAACATGGTGGAAATTTTTAGCTGACCTCTTATGATAGTGTTTTTGTTTGTGTTGATTTTAGGACCGGTGACAAAAATATTCAGAAAACATTAGTATTCTCACTATTCCATTGACACAGTAGTTTTCAGATGAAAATTTCACATTTTGAAAAATGCAATGGTGATAATGTGGCAAATAAATTAACAGCCAATAGATGTTAATAAATTTTTGCTAATTGAACATACTACAGTTGTTTCAGGGTGTGCTAGTTACTGTGAGAATTGTGAGAATTATAAATAATTAAATAGTTTGCATTAAGTAAAGTGAATTTAAAGTACCTAATCCCATATATCCAGTTTATGAAATATTAAATGTTTGAAAAAATCAACATATTTCATCAATAGAGAATGGATCTGTAGTTTTTGCAGACTCCTAGTGCATAAAAGCACACATTAGGTCCATTAAATGCTAAAAGGCTGAATCTGTATACATTTAATGTTATTTTCGTATTCATTGAGTTTCACAGATCATGATGCGTTTACTAGATAATATGAAATTACAGACATAACATCTAGAAATTTGGAGAGTAATAGTGCTTTCTCAGGAAAAAAAAAAACTTTTTGATCTGTCAAAAAATAAGAGAGGGAGGATACATATCTTTGAACTCTGGTCTTTATAGGGAGGTGGTCTTTATATAGAGGTTGATCTGTACATGATGGTACTATTAGGGAAATTTAATAGACATATTCTATAGTCTTTAAGCACAACAGAAATGCATTAATTTGATTAATGAAAATGGACCTGATCATAGGGAAAAGTCACAGCAAAACTTGCTTTAGCGACCATCAGTGTATAAAGACGACCTGGTCACAAAGACTGTTTTTGCTATCCCTAATAGTACCATTTGTGTACAGATCAACCTCTATATAAAGACCACCTCCCTATAAAGACCAGTTTTCTTGTGTCCCTGAGAAAGTTTTTATATACAAGTTTCACTATTATTTTTTTTACTGGTTGTATATTGGGCAAGGCAGGTAGTGCAACTTGTAACAGGGGCATAGTGAAGGTAAATTAGGGTAACTAAAACATTATCTGGAACTGTTGACACAATGACAAAAAAGACAGATTATGATAAATGCAACATCAGTATTATTCCAATGTTATTTTTCTAGGACACTTAGGTGATTTGTTATCGTATTTCTTTATAAAAAGGTAAATCTTGTGTCTTGTGTGAACTTTTAAAAGGTGTACTATAGATAGCAAGGTGACTCAGATGACCTTTAAGGTCCATTCTGTCTCTAATATATATGATTTTTTACACAAGAAAATTCAATTAATCTGTTGTATAACTTGTATTATTCATTTTGACTTCATTTCGTAACTTGGATATTGATTCTTGTTTTTTTTTCCAGAGTTGTGAAGATGTGATTGAAGTTCTAAGGTAAGTTATAAGACACAATTTGTGAATCCTGCAGTATTCACTTAAGTCCATAGATATTTAAGTGTTTCTATAACTAAGACAAATCATTTGAATGTAGATGATAAGAAATGATACTAGAGACTGGTAATCGTGTTATCCTTAGCCGGTTGTATTTCGTAGAAATTAAGTAGCTGTATACAAAGATTTACCAATAGATGATTATGTTTACATATTTCACCGCATATAAAGCTGTAGACGTACCAGATTTGCCAGGTCACAGGAGCTTTACTGACGATGACCTATTGCTATGGCCATATGTCTGTCTGATGTGCTTTTGCTCCATCATCATCATTGTCCTGTTAAGATGGTCAGTGGATGTCAACGTTACCTGTTTGTACTGCTAATATGTACATCAAATAAACTTGCCATGCATATATATCATAGTGATTCTTAGTACACACCATGCTTCAGATATTAGATTTGTCCATTTTATTTAAATGGCCCTCTTTTGGACTTGGTCAATTTTCAGTGCTGTTGATTGGTTGAGGTCTACAGCACATACACCAACCAAACTTGTTTGACTAAAGAGTATTATGATTCTTGCTACATATTATACTTCAGACTTGGTCTATTTTCAACAATGTGATTTAAAAAAATGGTAAAGAAGTTCAGTGCTGATCAGGTTAACTCATCAACTCCAGTAAAATAATGGACTCTTCTGTTAATCAATGACTTGGACCAGTACAAATGTGTCTTAAGGGGTAATGGTTTAATAAGGGGTTGTAAAAATAAATGGCTTGAGGTTGGCTTTTTAATTTTTGATAACTGTGTTTTTACTTTCTTTTAATAGCCAAGGAAATTTTGATGAATTCACATCACACATTCAAGGACTGATTGATATCTATAAGATACCAGGGGAGAAGTAAGTACTATACACAAAACAAATTAATTTTCATAATTTTATAACTTGTTATTACTGACAGACTGCTTACATATATTGATACATTGACATTATCTTTCATAGAACTAATTTAGTTTTGGAACCTAGAATCTGTTGTATCCTCCATGAGCACTTTTCTTGTTGAGTAGCTGTGAAATGTTGAGAAAACTAAGTGTGATCAGCTTTTTACATTATTGACCACAGACCATTCATAGCACTATATCTGGAGATATATATATATGTATGTATGTATGTATATATATGTATATGAAGGAAATTTGGATATATAAAGTGTATCTTGATATATAGTGTATCTTGATATATAAAGTGTATCTTGATCTTGATATATAAAGTGTATCTTGATATATAAAGTGTATCTTGATCTTGATATATAAAGTGTATCTTGATATATAAAGTGTATCTTGATCTTGATATATAAAGTGTATCTTGATATATAAAGTGTATCTTGATCTTGATATATAAAGTGTATCTTGATATATAAAGTGTATCATTATCTTGATATATAAAGTGTATCTTGATATATAAAGTGTATCATTATCTTGATATATAAAGTATATCTTGATATATAAAGTGTATTGTTATCTTGATATATAAAGTGTATTTTGATATATAGTGTATCTTGATATATAAAGTGTATCATTATCTTGATATATAAAGTGTATCTTGATATATAAAGTGTATCTTGATCTTGATATATAAAGTGTATCTTGATATATAAAGTGTATCTTTATCTTGATATATAAAGTGTATCTTGATATATAAAGTGTATCATTATCTTGATATATAAAGTGTATCTTGATATATAAAGTGTGTCTTGATGAATAAGTTAATTTAGAGATATAAAATGTATCTGGATATGAAAAGCAAATTTGGATAGATTAAGTGTATATGGATAGATTAAGTGTATCTGGATATATAAAGTGTACCTGGATATATAAATTGTATCTGGATGTATAAGTTTATTTAGACACATAAAATATATCTGGATATATAAAGAAAAATTGGATATATAAAAAGTGTATCTGGATGGATTAAGTGTGTCTAGATATATTAAGTGTATCAGTATCTTTAATATATATCTGGATGGATTAAGTGTATTTGGATATAAGATTATTTAGATGTAAAAAGTGTCTGTATCTGTATAAATGAAGTGTATCGGGATATATAATGTATATAGATATAAAAAATGGCTTACCACTTTCCTGTTCTTCTATTGTACATTACATGGATTAAGTCAAATTTTGGGAATAGAATAATGTGAATAACAATAGCAGCTGTGATGTTCCCTTAAGCCTTTAAGCCTAAAGCAAGGGGTCTACAGAATAATGTACATTAATGTAACTGAACTAGAATGTATCAATATTAAAATTTGATTTATAAAAGTGTTTCAAGGACATATTTTTTATTTCAGGAAGCAAAGATCTAAAGCCTTTTTAGCATTACAATCTTTGGAAGCTGATCTGAATGGCCTTGCTCAGCTTCAAAGGTAAGAAATACTTTAAGTACAGTAAAACTTGTATATAAGTACCCCTTAGGGACACAAAAAAATCAGTCTCTATAGGGTCTTTTTATAGAGGTCGAAATCTAAACATTTTATTGGTTTTTTTTACACAAATGGTAATATTTGGTTTATGACCAGGTGGTCTTATACACAGGTGGTTTCTAAAAAGGTTTTACTGTAAGCAATAAAATACTTGTTGACCCTCTTTTGAAGTAAATTGTTAATGAATGGTAAGATTTTTAGTTTGGAGATAGAATTACAAAATTGTAATTTGTTTTATTATAATAAATAATCAAAAGGTAGCATGAATGAAATTGTATAAAATTTAGTAAGTCTTCATTTGTTGTTCATATCAATCTCTGATAATGGGGACTCCTTGGCTGAGTAAATAGAACATTGTGCTTTAAAGCATGGAATCTTTAACCTCTAGTCAGCACATTCCAGCCCTATTGGAACCTAAGCTGATTTTGTGAGACATTTTGTGAGTTTGCTTGTGGAAGGCTAGTGATGGTTTCCCTGTTACATCGTAAGATTGACTGACTTTTGTGTTTCTGATACAAAGATTAATTTACTTATATTCTGTTTCAGTTCGATCAAAGGTGTAGCTAACTGCATTCACAAATCACCGCTAGGCATTCTTTTACCAAGGAAAGGTGGTAAGTAATATTGTCAGTTTGAAATTAGGATTAATATATATTTACTGTTCAAGTTGAGAACAACTGGAATCAGCAATGTGACAAACTTACAAGTGCATGTAATTAACATGTAAATAACTTTTACTGTTGATATCATGTATCTTAAGAGACATAACATAAAACTTCAGTTCATTACTGTAAATTATATTTAAAATGCAATTTTGATTTCCTAACTGTTGTTTAGGAGACACTTTTAAGCTTTAGGAAAGGAGATCTACCATATTCGACCCATTAAGCGCCCACGGACGTTATGAAATCAGTAAAAATGGGTGGGACCAATTAATAGTCAAATCGACGTAAAACAGGTACTTTTTTATAAGACACAGTGGTAAAGTTGTTGTGGTTTTTGTTAAGATACATATCAAAGCTTTCTGTTATGTATGAGGAAATTTGTGGGGTTAAAAAGTGTATTTCTTCTTTACCAAATATCCCGCCAGGTGTGCTAAACAAGAAATGACATAAAATCTATCGCAGTAGCATGTTCTTTTTACATTTCCCGATTATTTGTAAGAATATATACACGATGTCTTGGTAGGGGTATTCCGAAAACGATAATAAAATATAAACCCATCGATGTGCCGTCTATGTATAATACTTATGTGTGGACATATAATGTATATAGCCGTATGAAGGTAAAGACAATATCCCAGTTGGAATGTGTCATCCAGGACTTAGAATTTCTCCAATAATTATAATAATAATAATAAATGTAAATAAAAATGCATATTAGTTCTAAATGAATATACACACATGTAAAGTCTATGGTTTATTTGATGTGACAATGATATACTTCAGACTCGGTTCAAAATATAAAATTGACAAATCTAAGAAATGCATTTTATATTTTTCTTTGGTCGTAAGTTTGGATATCATTTTTACTGTCTTTCACATAAATCTATGAAACAAACAGTTAGTGTTTTAATCATGTAAATTGAAAAATGAAAAGTGATGTTTATGCTCAAAATAATCCCCCTTTTCATCTCTAGTTTGCATTTTAATTTTAGAAAATATCGCAAGTTTGACTCATTTCAAAACAATATAGTTCTAAATGCTTTCTTATAGATATGTACTAAAATTATGCATGTATGTCATAAGATTTATATTCTATTAAAGAAACTATTATTTCGACATAAAATAAATGGATTCGATGTCCAAAACATTTGTGACACCTAGTCCTAGCTAAGCCTTATTTTTGTTTGCTACAAATATCATAAATTTTACTGGTTCCAAATCCGTAGAAATGCTTGATAATGAATAGGATAAAAAGTAACTTTTAATCACAATACCTACATGTAATGTGACTTATATTATGATTATAAAGACAATGTAATTTTAACATAAAATAATAAATTTGCTGCTGAACAGCTGCCCTTACTAACCAATACAGTTGTATATCTCTGTTAGGTCTTATTTTAAATTCAATTCATAGTATCAATTATATTTATGGAGAACAAAATACTTGGGCATAATATGAAAGTTCTGTGCTCAAAGAACTAAAAATTTGCAGTCTGAATCTGAAACATCTGAAACAAGTAAAGCAGGCATAACAGGTTGTATGTCACAAATCCAAATTTCCTGAGCGTTACCAAAGTGAGCTGTTCAGAGCCTTTATATTTTTAGGTGATTAAAGGTAAATATCTTGATACCTGTGCTGTTTTCCACATTCAGGGGTTTTAAATTATTGTTTATATGGACAAAACAGCAGTATATATGAAAATTATTTTTTGTATCTGTTGACCTTTAAGAAAGAAACGAATGTCTTTTCCCATTTTTGGATATTTTGGTATGAGAAGCTTTGATGGTTCATATAGTAGGAAAACAGATATAATATTTGTGCTGATGTTTGCATTCATATTCAGATTTATACTTGAATTTCTAAATTGTTAAGCTTTTGTATTGCAGGTTGTCCAATGAAATTGATCTATTTTGTATCACCTTATGATTTACTGAATGAAAAGACCAAGTCACCCCATCCAATGACAGTAGAAGGTAAGAGTAAATTGTTACTGTATGAACACAACCATGTGCCCGTAAGAATCTGTGTGAATTTATGTTGTTGAAATGTTTGTTGAATTAAGTTTTAATGTTAACATTTTGATTTATTTCACTTTTTATATACATTTTTATATATGCCCATCTATGACGGATGTATTATGGTATTTCTGTTGTCCATCTGCCTGTCTGTGCATGTCTCACAATAACTTTAGTTTGCCTTTGTGAATCATTGAAAATTTTTAGGCGATGTTTGGTTCCATGACAGCTAGGCACATTTCGATTTTGACAGAGTTACGGGGAGCTGGCCTGGCTCAGTCGGTAGTGCACTCGATGCTTGATATTGAGTTCGAGTCCAGCCGGCGGCAGGACGTATTCCTCACCTTAGGATGAGACAGTAAAAACCGAGGTCCCGTCTCACAGGAGGTGCACGTTAGTTAAAGAACCCTCACTGCTCAATGGCCATATGTGCCAAGCATAGGCCAAACTTTGAAGCCCTTTACTGGCATTGATGACGTCTCCATATGAGTGAAAGATTCTTGAGTGGGATGCTTAACAACAATACAACCCAACCAACTGAGTTATGAGATTTTAATCATTAAAATTAGACATTTAACAATAAGTGCAGATTGCTTTCACAAATCCTTTTGAGATTTTTATATGTTTGGTTCCATGAAGACTGGGTACTGTTTGATTCTTATGATTTTTAGCTATGGCATATCATGGTTTAGATCACAGTGTAACAGTATGTCTCGATCTCTTTTTAGCTATGGCATATCGTGGTTTAGATCACAGTGTAACAGTATGTCTCGATCTCTTTTTAGCTATCGCATATCATGATTTAGATCACAGTGTTACAGTATGTCTCGATCTCTTTTTAGCAATCACAGAACATGGTTTAGGTCACAGCGTAACAGTATGTCTTGAACAGTATCTACCTACAAGAAGATTACAGACAATACCTTTAATGAATGTTGTACATCAGGATGGAAAAAGGTACAATTTCTTATGTTCTTTATCAGAAGGAAAATGTAATAGTGTTTGCTCATGGTAAGTAAAAATTTAAGGAATCTAGGTATCAATACTGAAAATAGAAGAAAGAACAATTTTATGAAAAATCATACTAACCTGTACTAGTATGTAGTAAACATTAAGCTTTATACAACAATTAATGGTAGTTGTTGACGCTTCTTATCACAGTGATCAGAGCAATAAACATTAAAGCTCTTTCTCATATTAAAGAATCTCACTTTTAACTTAGTCTACTTTGGCTCAATGATTGGAATGTGAATTTACTAACTTTTGACAAATAAAATATTTCACTACCCACCAACAAAATCCTGTCACTAACCCAATCTAATTGATAAACAATCTCTCATTGCTTCCATTTTTAGCTTGACAGAAGGAAAGTCCGGAGAGCTAATGCCATACCCCCGGTATTGTTGTTGCTGTTGGCATCCATAGACAAAACTTAAACTTGGCCTTGATATTTTAACCGCAAGAGATTTGGTGTCTTGACTTTTGACAAAGTGGCCTTGGCATTGGAATTTGACCTACTTTTTAAAAACTTAAACCTTGGCTATATCTTTAAAGTCATGAGGGATAGGGCTTTGATATTTCATATCTAGATTCCTTATGAACAGAGATTTCATTTGGTACCTTGACTTGACCTAGTTACTTTGACCTTGGACTTTGACCTACTTTTCAAAACTTTAGCATGAGTTGGAAGAATCAAAATATTTACTGTACCATGACCTTGAAACCTGGCAGCTGTAGGTCAAACACCTATTTTAAAAATTTACACCCATTTCGGGTGAGCTTTGTTGTCTTCTGACAACTGTTGTCTGATATGTCACATAGAGGATCTAACACATTCCGCTATAGGATTTGCCAGTTGATAAACTAACAAGATCACAAATCACTTTTTCATTGGTCAAAAAATGAGACACCTCATTTACTTGTGTAATATTTTGTTGACCTGAAAATCCTGCTACATTATCATGAAATGTTATAACTAATCCTACAGTATAGGTAACACTTTGTAATATACATGTCAAATGGTTTATATTTGTATTTTTGTGAATTCAAATCTTTCCAGCTTGCCATGCTTTCAAGGACCAACTCAACTGAACAGTGCTGTGCTACCAGCGTGCTTTGTGTTGTGCCTGCCAAATCCAATTCCTGTAGCACTCTCGGTTGTGCTTTCAATACAAGCAGTTACAGGTTAGCGTTTCATGTTACATATGTGCAAGAGTTTATCCTCATGTTTTGAGAGGTATCCATTGTGGAAGTTTTATTTAGCTGTATGTTGAATGATGCACAGTGGAATCTTCATTGTCATTTGGCACTAAGATATATCTTAAGACAGATGGTCACTAAAAAAAGTTTTTTTTTTCAATGTTTATTTCACTGACTGGTTTTTGGTATGTGGTCAAAATACTTTCTTGGCAATGATCTCTCAAAGCATGTTCCACTGATTATTCAGTGCCATGCTTATGACAAAATATTTTAATTTTCCTCCAAGTTTAGTGATATCCATTCCCTCAAGACCAAGATCAGGCAGTATATTGTCTGTCTGTCTGTTTGATTACAACTTTAACCTTTCTAAATAGGTATGTCAGTCTGTAGCGCTCTTGACTCTTGATCATGAGGTCGTGAGTTTGAGTCCAGCCGGAGGCAGGTTGGTTTCCTGTCCTTCCGATGAGACAGTAAAAACGGAGGTCCCGTGTCACAGTAGGTGTCAGCACGTTAAAGAACCCTCACTGCTCAATGGCTGTATGTGCTGCGCATAGCCCAAGATTTGAAGCCCTTCACCGGCATTTGGTGACGTCTCCATATGAGTGAAATATTCTTGAGAGTGATGTTAAACAACAATAAACAAACAAAACCTAAATAGGTGTGAACTAAACAACACCGTCATTTGATTTGGTTAATTGAAGTGAATAGGAAGGTCTGCAGTTTTCAACTGAAGACAAATTTGAATGTTTCGATAGATAAAACAAACAATAAAATAATTAAAAAGAAACTCAGAACAAAAATTAGAATGAAAATTATACAAATTTTAAGACCAGAATCAGTATAGAACCACACATGTGCGAAATTTGGATAAATGAGGAGTGCTGTCAATTCTTGTTAATCTGGGAGAGGTATGGTAATGACAAAGAGCTATAAGTAGCTTAAAATGATACTCAAACACTCATACCTTTTTCCAGATAGAATTTTCTTTCATAATTACAAAAGAGATGGTAAACCTTGATTTGCATTTATCAAAGGAAGAAACAGTTTGCAATAAATTCATCCCTTTTGTTATAACTGAATACTTTGTCTCTAGCATAACATTTCTTATTATTTTACAGAAATCAATATAATAGCAGAAGGAGAACCTGACACATTGTTAAATTTAATATTAAATCAAACAGCAAAAGGGAAAATCAGTCCAGGGAGTGAATTCTTTGTTGTAAGTTCTCTTGAATTCTGTAATTTCAAAGTTTTTTAATCACCTGAGCAGAAAGCTAATTGAGCTTCTTAAATCTAATATGGAGATGTTGTTTTTTGTTTTGAATATCTATTATTGAGTTACTGACTTGATGTTTGACACTGCAGTGTACCGTTATTACTTTGCTCTGGGCAATTTATTGCCCTAGCATTTATATTTGCTCTCCATCATTTGCACATTTGTATTGCAGTGGTTAGAGTATTAACCTAACAGCCAGGACCCAGTTGCAGAATACTTTGTTATATTTAACCTGAAGTTAACAAGTGTTAAACACATAGGCTAACCATAGGTTAGATTTAAAAAGATATTGTGCAATTGGGTTCTGGAGTAGCCAATAACAGCCAGGTCAAACCTGATATAATATGGGAGAGGAGTACTTCTTTGTAAAATACTCAATTGGCAGTTGAGTTAAAAATCATCAGTGTTTTCTCTTGTTCAACAGGACAAGGCAAACGTTGTTTGAGCACTGATTATATGTAGTTGTTGTTTAATAACAATTTAATCCTGAAAAAACTTGCTACACTAGAAACTACTAGAAAAGTTGATGGAAAAAAAGAATTTTCTGCCTTGAAATCAGTATTTTATGTTTTTTTGTGTGTGTGGAATATTTAACATGTCACATTAGGTAAGTTACCAAGTAACTTTCATTTGTCTCATGGCAAAATAGGCTGGTAAGAAACAACTGGGTAAGTATGATAGTCAAGTCCTGGCTTGAGAAGTTAAAGTTTTTATGCCCTTCTCCATAGGAGGGGAGGCATATTGCTTTGCTGATGTTGGTCGGCAAGTCAGTCAGTCCATACACCAACAGTTTCCGTTTATTATCTCTGCAGTGGTTGCACATATTGGAATGAAATTTGGCATACAGATGCATCATGAGAATATCTAGGTCAAACATTAAAACAACATGTATAGAAAAAACACAGTCTGTACTAATCATCGATTCTTTTTGTCTGCATATTGTAACATAGATCTTCCTCCCTTTAGACATTACCGGATCAGCAACATGCCTACTATTTGAAGGATGGAAGTGGCAATTCACTTCATCAGCAAGCAGTGATGGTTAGTCGAATTCCATTTACTCATCCTACAAGTGTTGCACAAGTTCTGAATCATCTACGGCAGCAAGTGTTGTTTAATACTGTTGTAGGGAGTTGTGTTCGTCCATACGCAAAGCAAGGTATGTATTTGTTACTTATCGGTATCAAGGAACTGATGCCACATCTTAATACAAGCTGGAATTGTATGCATATATTATCTGAAGCAGGTAAATACCTGTTTGAAAGCTTGTCAAATTTTCATTTTGTTTTACTGTACAATCTTCACGTCATGAATTGGGAGTGCATATTTATCCCATACACATTTTCAATAGAAATCTGAGAAGGAAAATTGCAGAGAGATATACCCATACACTTTTAGTTTTTCACAATTAACAATTTGGAATGTGTTTAAAAATATGAGAATTATGTTTAAAATTGAAGAAAAAATGTATATCTCGGAACCAGTTGGCAATAAACATACAATTTTTTAGGATCAGGGTACTTGGAGTAAAGATAAGGTTAATCAGTTTTACATAGTTATTTAAGGACTACATTTTTTTTTTTTTTTTTTTTTTTTTTTTTTTTTGCAGTTTATTCATTTTTGAACCAGTCCTGTACAGTAATTTACCCATACATGTGATTCTTCCATTGGGAGGAAAATTTCAATTTTAAGGGTCCTGTCCACTCTCTGGTAGATTTTCAGAATCTTCCATCAATTGGAAATTTCAAGTACAAAAATATAATGACCCATATTTTGCCCATATCTTTTTAGGACTTCTGGCTATAGAAAAAACAACAGGTCAATTCAACGATGGCCAAACCAATTTGATTTGTAGTTCTTTGGGATTTCATTTTCAGAATTTGGATCCTATAATCAAATTTTTAAAAAAAAATATTATTTCAAATTTCATTGAAATTTGACTTAAGCAATAAAATTGCAGACTAAACAAAATTATTTTCTATCATTTTCTTAATTCTGATTTTACTAATGCAAAATTTCATGTAGATAATTTAATTTTGAAATCTCCTAACATTTTATTTTGGTTTATCCAATACATTATTGTGATCTATACATGTAAACACTAAATTGACCGTCAAGTTCTAGTTTTTAAATCACCAAAATACTGTTTTAAAAGCAATTAAAAAGGTAAATAGTTCTTTAAACTTCCCGTTAGATTTCCAGTAGGGTTAGTGCACTGAGAAATTGTTTCCAGATGTTTTCTGCTCACAGCCATCAACAAAATAAATAAAGTAAAATTATGTTTTTATCAACTCAAAAAGTATAAATTTCTTGTATACTTTTTAAAATTTGAACTTACAAAGATGTAAACCCTGTAACATATGTTTAACTTCTTCACATGATTTCTTTGCACAATTTCTATTAGGTAATACCTCATTTCTAAGATCAGCAGAAATATTAGAATAATAAAACATTTTATATTTTGATTTGAAATGTATAGTTTAATTGTAGTTATATGTCTTTATGTAAATGGGCTGACATCAGGACACAACCTTGATAACCCATAAATGTGAATATTTTGGGCAATAAATAGCTTTAATCTCACAAAAAAAAAATTTCAATTTTGATTCAAGTTAAAACCATAAATTATGGACTTGTTTCAGATTTGTAATTCAAAAGTACAAGACATGAAAAGACAAAACAAATACGTTTTCAGAAGTTATAAAACAAAAGTAAATTATATTTATGGATTGTCAAATGGAATATGGTCAGGACTGGCTCTGTGTGTAGCAAATGACTAATTTTGTCTTTAAATGACTACAAAAAAGTTATGTTGGCTACAAAATTTAGAGAATATTTTGTAAAAATTTATGTTGACTTCAAAATGTTATCTAAATTCACCCAAACTCGAAAACACTGGAAAAAATTCATCTGAAATAAGTGAAATTGGCCACAAAGAAAATTCTTCAATGATGCGAAATTTCTGTATTGTATTTCACAAATTGTACATTTATAGGATAGTCAAATATATGAAACAAAAAGACAGTTTCATAGAATCATATAAGTACACCACATTAGGATTCAGATATTGGGGAAACTTGTGATTTAAAAATAAAATGTCTTTATCTGTTTATGTCAAACCGGCTTATGTCTTTGAGAAGTATAAATGTCGGGTATTGATTATGTATCTAAATTCAAGTGATATCCGATATCAGAAGCCCCGAAGGTATTTTATCATTTTTGATTTCCAAGTACATAAAGGTAGTATGACAGTGAGTGTTAAGTCAATAGCACTGAGAAATAAATTGTAAACACACTATACTTTACAGCAATAAAGAGTTACTGATTGGCAATCAAAATCATGTCTTATCTAGGAAATACAAACCAAAATCTGTGAAAGTATGTATGTGTCTGTACGTTTCAAGTAGTTGGCAAAGTGGCTGACCAGCACTGATAACAACTGAACATTGAAATGCATCTATAGACTATGCAGTTTAATCATATTCAATATCGTGATCCATGATCTTGTTCAAGAGATAAGCTTTTTGAATCCATAAATATCATTTCTATTAAGTTTTGTATGCTACGGTATGGTGGTTTGATTATTTTGATGCTTCCCTGCTTGAAAAGTATGTAAATGGTCATCGCATAAATGGAAGGCAAAAACAAAAACACAAGGCTGACGATTACAATCACATGGGAAAACGGTAATACCAAACCCTAATCTTGAAAAAAGAAATTTGAGTGCACCCACTCACAAAATAGGTGTGGTAAAAAATAATACTATTATTATTTTATTTTCTGAGAATTAGGTGTGGGTTTCCCAATGACCTAACAAAATTGGCTTGGCCTAATTAGCAAATATCTGCTTATTACTCTATTGACCTCTATACAGGTGTTAATGATTAGGCCTATAAAACACGCCACTGATTGGCAGTTAATTGGTGATAAGAGTGTATCTGGGACACTTGCTTAGATGATTAAAAGTAAACACCTGCTATCAAATATAATAATTACAAAATGTTAATGAAATTTCTATTACATTTCCACACAAAAAAAGACAAACAAAAAATATTATTTTATTCATAATCAAATATGCATTTACGTCAGTCTTAAGTATTCAAGAAGACATGTACATGACAATCAGTATTTATTTTTTGGAATTTTAAATTTTGTCATAGATTATAAACGGAGTTATTGGCTTTTATTCAGTTGGTATACAGTAAAACCTGCCTTAAAGGCCACATGTTTTCAGTAGCCACTTGTTTTCAACAGCCAGTTTCTGTTTCCCCCAATTGATTTTACTATATAAAGATACCTAAACCAGCAGCCACCTGTCTAACGCAGCCAACGGTCAGTGATATACAGAACAAAATGCTTGGTCACACTGTTTTCAGCAGCCATTTTTTTTTTAAAGATGTTTGATCGCATGATCTATTTTTAGAAAACCTGTAATCAAATTAAATTAGCAGCACTGCAATGTACATGATTTTGACACCTGATTCATGTGTTGCTATACTCTGCATAATGGACACAAGTTTTCTTGTGATTTTTTTCAACGTGGAACCAAAGGCCACCTGTCTTATGCAGTCACTTTTCCAATCTCCCTTGAATGGCTGCTGAAAACATGTTTGACTGTACTTGCAAAATTCATACATACATATTATTAAGACATACAGATGGTTAAAGTTATGAAACAAAGCACTAGGACCATTGAGAATTTGTAACATGTTGAAAAAAATATGACAACAAATCATGGATAAAAATGTCAGATATAAACCCCCAGTTGTGAAACCAAATCTCCGGCCAGAAATTTTCAAATCTCCAGATATGGCCTACAGTTGAGCTGATATCTGCCACATGTATGTTTACACATTTTGGAGCCAGTGCTTAATATTTGCTTCAGTTTTCACATTTAAGAGCAAGTGCTTTACATTTGCTTAAATTTACACATTTTGGAGCCAGTGCTTAACATTTGCTTCAATTTACATTTTGGAGCCAGTGCTAAACATTTGCTTCAATTTACACATTTTGGAGCCAGTGCTAAACATTTGCTTCAATTTACACATTTTGGAGCCAGTGCTAAACATTTGCTTCAATTTACACATTTTGGAGCCAGTGCTAAACATTTGCTTCAATTTACATTTTGGAGCTAGTGCTTAACATTTGCTTTAATTTAAACATATTAGAACCCATCTTTTAAAATCACATGAAATTTCACATAAAATGAACGATTACAACCTGCATTAAATGTTTTTGTGTTGCAGATCTTGCAAGTTCTGTTATATTTGAATTAGTGGCAACATCTTTGCAGCATTTTACAGTTACGTTTGAACATCCGCTGCAGGATACCATGGTTACAGGTCAGTGATAACAATCATTTTCTACATAGTGAAAACAAATTAAATAAATAATATTATTAACAGAATACCAAAGGTGTAATGCCCAAGACAGTCATTTCTGTTAATATGAACTTAAATCTTTAGTATATCTTTAGTATGTTTATTCAGTTTAATTGGTCTGTATTTATAAACCAGTATTGTGGTCACAGGATGGAATGGAATTTCTTATTTGGTTTTATATGCCTGCCATTGAAAGAATGAGGTTTACAATGAAAATAAAGAGATATATTTGTAGATACGGTAGTTATGTTTATATTAAACCTAATTTTTATAGCAACTTGTAACGTTTTTTCTTCATTTCTTCAGCTGAATTAGACTTGAGTGATTTAATAAATGTGAAGTTCAAAGTTTGTATCGGAGAGGAGGATGAGAACATTTGCTCAGATGACACTGCTTCCAAAATATTTCAAAGGTAGTATGCCATTTTACGTAGTTAAAAAATTGTCATATTTTCTAACATTCCCAAAATGTCATATCATGCTCTTTTAATCTTATTTTGTCTTATCCACAAATGTTAAAGCTGTCATCTCAACTTTTAAATTAATTTAATAAAATAATAATAATGATAATAATATCGGTTTTGAAACATCCCCAGTGTTTTACTTCCAGTGGTCGCCATATTTGTTCAGTTTTCTGAATAGAAACAAGCCCCCACAACCGATATAAAAGGCGAGTTTGCAAAATCAGTCGTCATTGTCTAACTACAGTCCTATATAACAAACGTGTGAAGTAATGAAGTTTGAGTATAATCGCCAACATTTCGAAAATAAATATAGATATCAACAAAGTTCATTAATCTATCGGGACATTTAGCTGGCTAATATACAGTTCACAGGTATGTATCAAACATAATTCCAAATATAAACAGACCACCTGTTATGATATGAATGTCCTCACTTCCGATATAACGAATCAAAAACAGGTCAGACCAAGGTCAACTGGGAAATATATATTCAAACACTCGGCTTGTTTTACAGGACCACTTGCATCCATTTTGAAAAATTTGATAGCAATGTTTCACATCTATGTCTCTTGTAACGTTTATATGTCGTCATCTTTGTAAAAATATAAGAAAGGGTACCTTGTCATTGGTCAAATGCGCACAACCCAACTGCTCACTTTGCCGAGTTCACCAGAATGTGCGACGCTATGTAAATAACATAATGAAAGGGTGCAGATCACTGGTAGGTTTTTATTTATTTTTACATTCAATGTGCATATTATTTTACGGATACTAAAATAATGAATTTAAAACTAATTATAAAATCTTTATTACATATCTTTATTGAAGTCTTTGATGTAAAAATTAATGCGGAATGTTTATGATTTGAGTAAAGCATATGTTTTGATTACATGTCATCTGTCCAATGTTTCGCTTGGGAGTACAGATGTGAAATAACGATCGTTCTACGGCTTTGCCTTCTATAGCGGAATTTCGAGCCAATTTCTATTGATAACATTTAACAAAAATGTCTGTCTGTGGAATAATGAATCGGGGGTGTTTCAAAAGCATTATATATTTTGTTCAAATTCAAAACTTCTTAAAAGTTGCAATGACAGCTTTAAGTTCCTCTATTCTAGACAATGCATTGATTATTATAGGAATCCTTACCTTTCGAAAACTCTCACCCAGTTTGAAACAGATTTAGCTGTACCTCTGAATCTTACTTTAATTCTAAAAGCAAGCTTGATAGCTGCCATTGAATGAAAGAGAAATTGAAGCAAATGTTTCATAAAAACCTTTGAATAGAGTGTAGCCATCATCCATTTTGCAGCCAGATATTGAAGAAAAAGTAGATTTAATTTGTTATGTCCCTTAGATTGAAGGTTAGAGTCTAAATTTTAACTCTCCCCATTACTGTTGAATTTAACACAAATATTTCTCTCATTTGGTAAGATTAAAGTTAGAGTCATAGATTATATAACTTAAAAGTTCTAATTTTACACTCATGAACTGCCCAAATTGATTTAAATATATCATGAAATACTACTGAATCAGGTCATTATCAGGACAGGTTTAAAACATGTAACATTTTGTTTGTATTAAAAGTTTCAAATATTTGATGTTTTAGACAAATAAAATGTTCTTAAAAATTACTGGTTTTAATTTGTTAAAAGAAATCAAATGTGAACAATGAAAAGTCAACATTGGATATTCTTTTTTCATGTAAGCAAGGAATATCATTTGTCGGCCTATTTCATTAATTTTAGGCAATAATTACATGATTTATTAAAAATTTCTATGGTGATCTATCTTTTTAGGTCACCTGAGCCAAAGGCTCATGGTGACCTATTGCCATCGTCTTTTGTCTGTCATCGTCCGTCGTATTTACATATTTTCTGACTTCTTCTCAAGAACAAGTGGGCCAATTTTGGCCAAACTTGGTATATAGCATTCCCATGTGAAGCTGCATAAAGTTTGCAAATGAAAAGGGACTAGGACCCATAGGGGCCTCAAAAGGGACCAAAAAAGGACCAAAACTTGGTACATATTTTAAAAGCTTCTCATAAACCAATGATCAGATGACTTTCAAATTTGTATCCATGATTGTTAAATCAATATCTACAAATTTATGAATGAAAATGAAATCCATCCATAAACAAGCCACAAGGGGGCGCTTTAGTAACATAGGGTACAATTGTATTACAAATTGTTTAATAACTCAAAACTGATTGACTTTTTGTATACAAAGATATATGAGAAAGTTGATAAGATCATTTTGACAAAATTTCAAGGTCATGGGGTCAAAGGTCAAGGTCACAGGCACTTAAGAAAGAAAATATACTGTTGGGTTTTTTGTTTTTGTTTTTGTCAATTTCGACTCAGTGGACTAATTTTAACCAAACTTGACAGGGAATTGAATTGTTCTCAGGTGACCGTTAAGGCCCATTGGGCTTTCTGTTAAAATTTTAATGAAAGTTTATGTCTAATTTTGGACATAATTTCTTATCAAAATGACAGCCTGTATACCTTTGAAATGTTTACAATAAAGTTGCATGTTACAAGTCATTGGATGTGAAACCTTGGAATTGTATATGACACAGATATGCTATGAATTGGATCATCAACATGAAATTTATTTGTTAAACATTGTCAGATAGGTTAGATAAATCTTATTTAATCTCATTCTTTTGTAGATGTTTATCAATACCTGTGACATTGCGGTCAGTGATATTTAAAGTGTCTGAAAAGCTTCGTAAGGAGCCAACTCCTGAACCTGTTGAAACTGTTTCAATGGAAGTTGATAGACCATTACTATGGAGATCTGACAGTAGTTTGTTACTTTATGGACACCAGGCACCTCTTGAAACTATTGGAAGACCATTCTTACCTCCAGATGTTGCCTTCGGTAACACATTACCACATGCTCCTCTTAAAAGTTATCCTGTGAATGCTTCTGTTGGAAATATGTTGCCACCGGAACCTCCACCACCTTTAGATTCACAGGATAGACCATCAAGTAATCCTTTACTAGCCACTCTACTAGACCAAGAGAATTCTCCAGATCCTGAACCAAATCCAGTGGCAGAAAGTCCCATGCTTTCAAAATTACTAGAAGATACTACACCAAGTGTAAGTAACACAAATAATGCTGCCAACTTGGCATCCAGCATTCCAACACCTCCAACACAAAAGACACATAGAGGTAGGCCACCCAAGAGGAGGCAACAAAGTGATTCAGGAAGGGGCAAAAGTCCCAAGCATAGAATGACGGACTTTGAACATGGTGGGTCGTTTGATTCAGATTCAGTAAATTCATTTGATTCAGATGTTCAAAGTCAAGGTAGCTTACCTGATTTACGGCATCATCATCTCTCGGGCCAGTCCACCTCCTCTACTGTAATAGATCTGACAGATGTTGACCATATCATTGATTCACCAATGAGAAAGCTGGAAAATTTTGAAAACTTCATACCAAAGAATGATTCACGACATCACCACGATTCAGATGTGTGTATGTTACCAGGGATGCATAATGACATGGATAGAACCAAAGATGTAGATATGCATTCAACTTACCATCCTCACTCTAATGCATTGCCAAAAAACGAGGAAAGGTCTACCTCTCTTGAGGAACTCCTCACAAGGTCGGGAGAGGTGTCTAAGACAAAAGACCTTACCAGCCAACTACCCCATGTGAATTGTGTGAACAGTAAAGAGTCAGACTCTCATTTATTGGACTCTCTTCGAGTACAAAATTCTAATCAAAATGCTCAATTACAACGCCAGCTATCTGTCGAATCACTTGACAGTTGCAAAAGTAGTAGTTTGTCTCGTTCAGCAAGTTTGACACAGGGATATGCTAGTGATAGTGACACTTTAGATAGGGAGGGATTAAATTCCTCAAAGTCATGTGATACAGATGCATTTAATTTGATCGGCTCAAAAATGGCAGCAAATTCTTCAGGTCCTAGTAGTAATTTAGAACACAAAAATATGAAAGATGAGGGTAAATCAGATGGACAAGACTTGAGATCTCTGTTGTTAGTGGGTAAGAAAGAAAAACAGGAAAACAACTTTGTAGACAAAGATACAAAGGAAGGGAAAATTAAAATGACCCTACCTAATATGGTGTTTCATATTGATAGGTCCAGTTCAAATTCCTCAGAGTTATTGGATATAACTGGTGGTAAGAAATCTAGTGAAAAGACGTTTGATTTCAATAGTGACGATGAAGAGCCATTCCATGGTTCTATGTCGGTGATTTCTTCATCCTCAATGAGGCTTTCTATATCCAATAAATCAAAAAACTCCAAACTGTGTTATCCGAAATATTCAGAGAAAGTGAAAAGGAAAGAATCCAAAATGAGTGAATCAGGGAAAAGAAAACGTGATAAAACAGAAAAACCAGTGAAAAGTAGGAAAAAGAAGAAGCTGGATGATAATCGAAGTTCTTCAATGGAAGTGTATAGTGCAACTCCTGTAGAGAGTGAAGACAAAACATCAACTAAACTGAAAATAATTAAAAGCTCTCTTGGTGTTTCTATGGAGAATAGTCCAAAAACATCACAGTCAAATAAAGACCGAGATAAGGGTGATAATTCGAAAAAGTCCTCAAAAGATCACTTCGAAAAATATGGCTCATCAGAAAGTGTTAGTAGTGGTAAAAGCAAATCTAGTAGTCAGAAATGCTTGTCAAAAAACTCTCATGGTAGATCATTATCTGCTTCAAGTATAACTGTAAGCAAAGCTGACTCAAAACTCATGAACAAAACCCCTACAATTAAGTTAAAGCCTATTGCAATTCCCACAAGTTCTTCAGTAAGTGTGGCTATGACAAAGACTCCACCTGCTTCATCACCTACTCAAGCTAAGGCTGGATCTTTGACTCCAACCTCCACAACTATTGGACGAATAGGAGCGGTGTCATTGGCAACGTCTGGCAGCTCAAAGTCTGTGACTGGTCCTCCTTCAGGTGGGAAGGCTTCAACACCAACATCATCAAAAACTCCCCCTTCATTAAGTAAAGGGGCATCTATTTATTCTGGCAGCAAAAATAGCATTTCTACTACCTCTGGGAAACAGTCATCATCAAATATAGAGAGAAAACTCTCACAAAGTGGGCGGTCGTCTTCCACTGGCAATTCAAAAGGGTCAAATGGGTCAGGAAAATATGTTAGTGACAGAAAGGGAGGTTCTCCTTCGTTAACAGGAAATCGGAATACTCCAAATTCTGGCTCTTCATCTAAGTCATTAAATTCATCAAGCAAAGGGCAATCATCTACCTCATCTGTGTTTGGAAGTAAAAACCCTGCAACAAACTCATTAAATGCTGCCTCAGTATTGTCATTTTTAAACACCAACGAAAGTGGGATTGCAAGTTTACCACGCATTCCTAAAATCAGTTCTGCATCTCTGATAAATAGTGGTGCAAAAACTTCACTATCAACAGCTTCATCAACAGCCATAACTACAGCATCATCTAGTTTAAGTGGATCTGGGAAAACAAACTCATACAATCAGCAAATTGGTGGCAATAGCCGCGTAAACCACATTGGTACCTCTGGTGGCAGTGTTAACATGGCAAATAAGTCCCCTATTCATGGAAATGTGAGCAGTTCTGGCAAATCTCCCATTATTGGTGGTGGCCAAGGGATAAACAAGCAACTTGGTTCAAATTTCAACTCACCTGCAAACAGACAATCACCTAGTACAAACATAGGTAATAACAGATCTTCACCTGTTGCAGGTACGCTAAATCAGGCAAAACAAACTGTGAATGTGATGAATCAGAATAGTGTGAATTCTAAAACTTATTCTGGAATAAGTTCAAATTCTTCTGCAAATAGACCTGTTTTTGGTGTCGCCAATTCCACAACTGGTAGTTTTTCAGCAAAAGGTGGTAACAGCTCAGGTAGTTATGCACCTGTTAATCGGGTTGTCAATTCAAAACCTCAGCATCTGCACAATTCATTCACAAAAAATACTCCAGCAAGTAATTCTCCCACTGATCGAATTAATTCATCTAGTGTAAGTGTGAGTGCAAGTAGTAACTCACCTGTACTCGGTGATGCTCCTAAGAGAACAAGTAATCAAATTGTAACGCCTCCAACGACGTCGAGTGGAAGCAATAATGCTGCTTCAAATAAAATGAGGCCAAGAAAAAGTTCTTTATCAGATATAGTGAATAAATTAACTAGTGCCAAGTCAACTGTGAATTCTTTTGGTGTTGCTCAAGAGGACAAAAAAGGAAAATTTGAAAATTCTATTGATGATGCTGATTTTGTGGAAACGGACACTAGTTCGCTGTCACAAAGCAGTGAGAAAGAGATTGACAGAAACAAGACTGCTTCTCAGAAAGAATTAATAAAGGGTGCGAGTGTTGAAAAAGGAATGAGTAACAGCACATCACTGGCAATGAAACAGAGGTCAGACTCTCTTGAAAATGACATAAAGTCTGTGTCTAAAAGTTCAAGTACGAATCCATTACCTGAAAATTCTAACCGAAAAAATAGTACAGATAATTCAAATTTAAATAAAACGGTTAGTAAAGAAAATGATAATGAGGATACGTCTAGGAATCTATTTGCTTCTATTATGAAAAGTGCGTATGAAGGATTCAGTTGTTCTGAAAGTGATAAGGATGATAAGGAAAATGTTGCTAGGGTTCATCGGAGTAATGATAGGGATAATAGTAATAATTCATTAGACGTTGCTTCTCAACAAGCTGCTGGAAGTAGAGAGGGAAATCCAAACAAAAAGAATCAATCCCCAAAACCAAGCCCTAAATTTAATGGGGAAAGTAGCAATTCAGGTGATGTTAGTAATAGAAAATTAGATGCTGAAAAAGATGTTTTCAAAGTTCCAACACCTAAAGCACCACCAGTAGAGGAGAAAGACGAAGACACGGAGAACTTTGCTGTACGGAAAAAGCAGCGGATAAGTACAACTAAACCAGTTCTGAGTCCTGCTAGCCCTGCTAGTAGTCCAGAAAATCTTATAATTGATTGTCAGAATGCATGCATGTCGCCCCGTACCCTTCAAAATAGAACAAATTCTCCACAGTGTAACATTGACGTTCATTCAAATGATGATGGCAAGTGGACTAATAATACCACATTTAAAACTGCCAAATCACACGCGCCATCTCCAAAGCCAAAACAGTCCCCTATTTCTTCCCCAGTTTTACAGCACCATTCAAACCCAAGCCCCGTATCCAATGCTTCGCCTACGACTTGTGACATAGATGATGAACTGATGAATGAAGCTATCATGGGTTTTGGAAGCTGATGATTTTTAGATATTTCTGTCATTAGAATTAATCATGTCCTATACAAATGTTGTTCACTTATTTATCATGCTTACATGCAAGAAAAACCTAATTTACATTATTTGTTTTACACAATGTATCAGGGCTAATTTATGTGTTTTGATTGTGGTATGTGATTATTGTAAAGAGCTGTCCCTGTTTTTAAGCTCTGGAAGTGTGGGTGATAATGAGTCTTGTTAGCATAATTATATGGTTATTAAATATGTATTCTCTATTTCCTTATAAGTATGAAAAAATAGAATATTAACAAACAACAGCAGCATATCATTTCCACAGTAAACAAGATACCTTATTCATTAGATGCTGGATTTTGAGCCCATGTTGAAATAATTTCATATAGAGTTTTGATGTAGGTGTTGAGGTAATCTACTAGAAAACAGACATTCTAAAGATAAATAATGTAGTTATATTTTAATGGTGTTATTTTTATTTCTGGAATCTTGTTTGATCAACTGCTTTTGTAAAGAACTGGTGTAAGTCAGTTATACATAGTACCATAATTGTACTAAAATCGTAATGTAACTTATCAGCAATTAAAAGACTTGTTAGTTTGAACACAAATTCAACTCTGATTTTACTAGTAAATATCAGGAACATTAATCTGGTTCCCCATTACATCATTAATTGTTGCAATTTCTGCCATGAGTATAAATGAATTTGATGTGTTTGATACTTATTAGGTCATATTTAATATTTCTGTGAAACAAATCTACTCTGCTGAAATCATTTTTCTGTTTTTAGTCAGGTTAAAAATTTCCAAATAGACAATTTATATATATAAATTAAAATACTAGTACTGGTATGGTAATAAACAAATGTACAAAGATATATTATTTAGTGGATAGAGATGGGTATAAAAAGACAGTGATAAAAATATTGCTAAGATGGATGGAGCCATTTGATCGTTAATATTTTTCTCTTTACTTTTTGGTTTTTCAAAGTAAAAAAATAATGAAAAATTACACTGCTGTTCATGTGTTTTTAAGTTCATAATTGAGTTATTCAGAATTAAGATCTATATTATTGATAGATTTTGATAATGACTTTTAATTGACGATTTGTCTTAAGTTTTTCAGGTTGGATATCATTTCTCTGTTGATAACTGCATAATTTTGGATTTCAAAATATTACAAAATTCTTCTTAAAAATTTCTATCAGTTTCTTTGTTTTGTGTTCAACTCTCTTAACAATCTATCAACTATAAAGAGTAGTGTGTCTTTGACTATGATTTTACTAAAGTAACTGGCAATTCATTGTATACAAAGCTTAAACATGAAATACTCGGTAGATGTTTTTGTAATGCTAAAATGTTATTTGGTATTGGAAATGTTAAAAGTTAAAGAGAATTATCAATGTTATGATATTTTTTCCGATTTTTGCTGCTCACTTGATGTGATGGTATCTGCTCAGTAGTTTTACAGATTGACAAGTTAGTTTTACTGATAAGTTAGTTTTACTTATATTGTTTTTATCTGTGACTTTTCATAGTTGTATTTCATATGAAATATTTTTGGGCCATGCCACATACTTTTTTTATATACCTGGTTAACTTGCCAATTTGGATTATTTAGAAGTTCTCTTACTTGGCTGATGGTATTTGAAATAAGACCTTGAATTCAGTTTGGTGTTATGTTTATAATATTTCTAGAATAAACCCATGCCATTGCTTGATTTTAATAGTGACAATATTTTGTAGAGATTTTCTAATTTTGACTAGGAAACTGGAAAAATTTTGAATATAGTGAAATGATAATTAGTTAAAGGGTAGTGAATATTCTTGAGGATATGGAAGTTACCAGTAATGTGTTCTTGCCTGACTCTTCTAATTATTTCATAATCTAAATTTAGATACAGATTGTTTCCTAAATGTAAAACAGTTGATCTAAGTCTGTGTAATGAATGAGAATTAAATTATGAGGAATAGTTTAGCAACTGATGTAACTGACTTGATTAGTGTCTTGTTGGTGCCTTGATTAAACATCTGGTGGTTAAGAGGCTTACCATTCACTAATTAATGGTATTAGGATGCTGATGTTTAGGATTTTCTGGGGTGTAACACTGATATTTTGCACTCAAAATGTAAGATTAATTCATAATTTTTTCATATTTTCCACTTTTTGTTAGACTTCCTTAATCTCCAGGATAAATATGATGGCAATAGGCAAGCAATATTGTTCTTCATCAATTCTTGTTACTTGGTGGAAATTGTTGAACAAAAGAACAACCTGAGGTGATAGTGTTTTGGTAATGCACGAGATTATTTTTTATTGTTGTGAGATATATATATATATATATATATATATATATATATATATATATATATATATTATATCACTCAGACATTCACTTAGAAGGTTACATGATTTTGCTCAAACATAAAAGATATTACAGACAGGCAGGTGAAAACCAAGCCTTCATACTACAAGTATTATATATCGGTTTTAATACAGTAGTTATTATAATACAGCCTATTGATATATGTTTTAATTGATAATAGAATCATATCAGAAATAGAAATTATAGTAGATTATATCTATACAACATTTTCCCTCGCATTGTTTGACTTGCCCCTGGCACATAATGGTCAAACTTCTCTTGTAGAGGTTGGTCTGTGGAGGAACTGACATTAAATTGTAAGATCAGTTTAAAACTAATGGAGGGAAACAAGTTTTTAGTGAAATTTTAAAGGATATTATTATAGGTAATTTTTTTATATTTTAGCCTTTAAAACTTTGTTAAGATTCGTTGATTTTTTTTATTGTCGTTTCCTTATATTTTGCTGCTTCTCTGATGAAAGCTTCCTGTGTATACACATTTTTTATCTTCAATGATCATGATATGTTCCTTAGGTATATGTGTAGATTTGCAATCATGTTGCAGAAATATCCATTTGGATTTGGGACTTTTCTTTTTTGTGGGAACTACACATTGAATTATAAACAATTTGTTTAATGAAAAACTTGAAAAAAAATACCTTTACATAGTTTGAATTTTTAGAAATAGCAATTGGATTGAAGCAGGTATTGATAGACAATTTGCTTTTTTCAGTGCTGGTCATTGGACTGTTATGTAATTTGTGGATATGCAGAAATTTTCAAAATGATAATATAGTGAGTTGACCATGAAAGTAATTAGCATTCTATATATTTTTCTTTCCTTTTTGCATTCCATTGTTTTAATTATTGAAATATTATAAGAAAACAAATCATGTGTTTACTCTTTAAACGAAAAATCCAAAGTTTAGCAGCTTTACACAAAAAGGTAGGCAATTTTTACTTCCTGTGATTTAATTCTATGTACATAATTAGTATCTTTCTGGACTATTCCAAAACAAGTTTTATACACAAGATTTTATTAGGGAAGTAATGGCATTTTATCCAGGGTTCAGTTTTAAGTATATATCAAAGGTGGCATGGTTTTTAATATAAATGGCAAAATTGTAACTTGCAGATGTCTAATAGACCTTTTCATGATAACTGGGGTCCTATTTATTTCACCTGCACACAAACACTTTCTGGCAACATAAAGATGTTTCACTCCCAAAACAAATCGTACCCGAAAGAAGACAAATCATACACAGGGTAGGATAGGATTTGTCATGGGTACGAAACTTTTTGGGCATGAAACTTCTTGATGCCATCTGAAAGTGTTTGTGCTCAGGAGATATTAGAGGGAACGCCGTTATCATGAAAATGTCATGTAGATCATCGGGCAGACTTTAGCTGATATCCTGTTTTTGTTAATTGACTTTGAGTCATTCATAAAATACTGCTGTACTTATCTTTACAAGTTCTGAAATGGCTTTGCATTACTATCATATGGTGAACTGTTGACTTGAATGTTTGGTATCCTTCCAGTACTCTGATGTAACAGATAAAGTGTAACATATAAAGCTGTGTAAGGGGAATCAAAATAAATGATTTTAAAGAAATGTATAATCAAATTTTCCGTCAATAGAATGGAAACAAATGATTTATATTTTTCAGTGAAATATTTTTGTCTTATTTTATTCACTGCCTAACTCAGCACACACATTTCAGTAGATGAAATATTGTTCATTGCAATGTCTGTCCAGCCATATTTAAAGTTTGAAAATCCAAAATGTATTTTACTGCATAACAATTTGAACATTGTAGATTCTTGAAATATTTCCCTTTGCATACAGAGGCTTAAGGGAAAATAAAGGAGATTTTATTTTCGGAAAAATCACAAGTTATTTAAGATGTTCTTTAACTAAACATGACTCCAGTCAGATTTTACCTACTAATAAGAAAAAGGTTTTTAGACTCGGATACATATATGTTTAATCATTCAGAAATTTTCATAAAAGCAAAATATAAGATAAGTACTGCTGTTAGTATTAGCAACTTATACCCGTTTTACCCGTATATTACCTTTTTATTAGATGTTTTTCTGTGATTTGAGGACATTCTAATGCAAGTACTGTATAGTCACTGAGTACTGTATAGTTGCTTTTATTTGCGGGGGATTTAATTTCGCTGTATTCGCAGTCATGGAAAAATCCGCAAAAATAAAATACTCATGAATATAATACCTTACCTATGAAGTGTCAGAAAGAAAATTTGTAATCCATCTTGCATGAAATTTAATACCCTTGAATAAGTTCCTCTCAGAAAAAGTGCGAAATTTTCTCCCTGTGAAATTAAAGAACTATACAGCAGCACTTAATTATAGTTCAGTTGGACATGTAAACCCTTGAATTTTATGAATTTTGTTAAGAATTGACTTTCTAACTAGAGATGTTATTCTGTTGTATACATCCACATGTATGGCAACTTTGTTCATTTTCCCATATGTATGTTAAATGCACTTTTTTTCAAATTAATCACGAATTAACGGTCTTATCAATCCATGCAAAATTTCATAAGTATAGAAGTTTTATTTCTGAGAAGCAAAAAATTTTTCTTTGCAAGTATTTTGTAGACGCCAGTAACTAAGAACAAGGAAGGAATGGCACTACAAATTTCACAAATCACATATAAATACTTGCATTTTATACAAAAAGAAATTGACACATTTCCAACTAATTTGGAAAGACAGTCCACTGACTTCCACACAATTGTGCAAAAGTGTACAAAATTTCACTGAAAATATGAATCGGGTCAATTATTTAAAAAAATATATTTAACCTAGAAAACAATGGTAAAATGAAAAAAGTTGACATACTTTTGGCAGGTGAGTGTATGTATTGTATGTTTTTCTGTTTGTATACATGGTCTTAATGGCAGTTATGATGACAAGAATAAGTAGGAAAACAAGATTCTATCTCTGCATTTGTTTCAAAACCCGGTAAATGGCATTGTGCTTGATACCAAGAAATATCTATACTGCTGTTTATTGTAAAGACTATTTATTACATAGACACCATATTATATGGTTGAAGGGTGGGGCTGTAATTGATGTTATTTAAGTTAAAATATAAATGTCAGGGGGACAGGGTAGGTGAATGGTTTTCAAGAAATTCATAAAATGATATACCTGTATTATTGATTGTTACGGCTGTAAATGGTGTTTTAAGTAAAAATATATATGTCATGGGGTAGGCTTGTGAATTGTTTTCAGGAAATACATAATTGATATACCGGTATTATTGATTGTTATAGGGAAACACATTCACTGGTGTATGTGGTGGCCCTTGGGGTCTTGCCCCACCCTCTGCAATATATATCATTACTTATAACTTAAAGTCACATTCCGGGGAGTATTGTTCATAAACAAACTTTTCTGTACTCAATGCTTATTTGCATGAACTTTTGTTGTATTTTTAAAGTCGTATTCCAACTAATTAGTTAATTAATCATTGGAAACATCTGACACATCGATCTATTTATAAACTCTTAAAATAATATGATAGTGACGCGAAATCGAAAAAGAGGACTCTTTAAATGGTGAGTTCTGACAGCAACATATCCGTTAGTAAACAGTATCTTTACTCACTGAGTTATGCACTTTTTGCATACCAATAAGCTAAAACTACTATACAGGCTATCAGAATCAAGTGTTTCGATGCAATTAAGTGACTGTTGTAGCAAAAATTGTATTATTTATCAAAAAATGGATGACCAAGTGAAAGTATCAACAACGTCGACTCACATATCAGTGATCGAGTATGATGGTTGCCAATTCCTTGTCAGATTTCAAATTCGGTTCCAGTGTCAAGTCATGTGGTTGCGCTCTTCAATTACTAAGGTGAAATTTGTATGTCAGTACACTAGAATAAATTGAAGAATTTGAATAGAATCCACCCTAATAACTCTATTAGTACATCATATTTCTTTTTAATTTGTTTTATTTTCTAAAAAAGAATGTAAAAAATCTTAATAATGTGCAGAAAATTACAATTAGGTCCCTTGAATGTGACTTCAAAAACGGTTTACATAAACCCTTAAACAATATATGTTGCTGATTGTTTTGGGGAAATACATTCAGTGATGTATCTTGAGGTCCTGCCCCACTCCCTGACTTTTATATTTTTACTTAAAACTTTAAAACCATTCACAGCCCCACCCTCAAACCATATATATTATTTATTGTTATAGGAGAACACATTCAGTGGTGAATATGGGGGTCCTTCCCCACCCCTTGAAATATACATGTTTACTTATAACTTGAAAACCATTCACAGCCCCACCCCTAAACCATATATATTATTGATTTCTGTAGGAAACACATTCAGATGTGTATATGGGGGTCCTGCCTCACCCCTGAAATATACATTTTTACTCATAAAAAACCATTCACCGCCCCACCGGTAAACCATATATATTATTGATTGTTATGGGGAACCACATTCAGTGAGGTATGTAGGGATCCTACCCTACCCCCCTGGAATATATATTTTCACTTAAAACTTGAAAAACATGCACAACCCCAATCCTAAACTTATTTATACTGCCTGTAACAGGTATACTTTGCTACATTTAATATCAAAGCAATGATTAGCGAGACATATAATTACTCGTAATTCTTGTCATGAAAACCATCTGGCTGTGTTGACGGGCAAGACCTCATTTGGTAGATCATTATTACCTCTTAATTGTGTAAAATAAAAATAATCATGTTTCATTAGCAATATATAGTTGAATGTTAGGTGTTGAGTTTTACAAAACCATTTTATTGTTAACTATAAATATTGTTTTAATTTTATTAAACAGTATAAACAATGTTGCACTAAAATTTCCCCTGTTAATTTGTTATTGTACGTTTTGTTACACTCATCCTTATGTCCACGTGTACCACTGATGTAAGTCAAAAGCTATGATTGTATTTCAAATGTCTGTTATGTTTTTTTTTTTTTTTTTTTTTTTTTTTTTTTTTTTTTTTTTTTTTTTTTTTTTTTTTTTTTTTTTTTTTTTTTTTTTTTTTTTTTTTTTTTTTTTTTTTTTTTTTTTTTTTTTTTTTTTTTTTTTTTTTTTTTTTTTTTTTTTTTTTTTTTTTTTTTTTTTTTTTTTTATATCTGAAAAATCCCTATGATCAAATAATGTTCTTAGGAAGGCACCAGTATGTGAGATGACGATGCCGACAGGGTGGGGGAAAATATTTATCGGAAGGAGTTACTCAGAGGGATAACGGCAGATGGGGCGGTTCGATGTGGGCGTTTTGTCAGAGGTTTGGTGTGGGAGAAGTAGATGTTCACTGATATGTCATGGTGTGACGATAGGTATATATAATACTGATAAACCCATGTCAAAATGTTCTTACCCTTTACATGCCACAGGAAAATATTTATGGAAAGAGTTATCAAATACGAAGGCGCATGTCTTTGGTTGGAAAGTTGTTCTGTAAATCTTGGTATTGAAAGAAATGCATATACCATAAAACTCCAAACTTAAATTTTGCTACGAAATACTAAGAGATGTATTATGTTTAACTATATTGTTTTATTCATTGTATCCCAACACAGAATCACATTGGGAAACAAATGTTCTCTGAAGATTGTATTTACTAACATTCACATGTAAAAATATTAAGCTTGAAAGGAGTGCAACGTCTTTTTCTGCATTTCAGCTATTTTCGGGGCCTTTTGTTGCTGTTTTGAAATTTTCTTATTCATGTTGCAACATTTACATCTTACATATTTATAGCAAAATATATTAAACAGGTGCGAGTCTACGTTAATGTCTCCACACGTTTATATTAATACAGACATGTAATAATAATACAATGTATATCAGTTGCAGTCTGGTGCGAACTACAACAATTTTTATAATGATTCTGTTACAATTCTGGCATTCATAAAACCAGTGTCATGATTGTACTCACTTTGTTCTGGTTAAGCGTCGGTATAATCGAGTGTTTTAAAAGGAAACGAGGGAAGCTTTAGTGCAACTTTTTTTTGCTTTTTGGGGTGTCTTGTAATATTGTCATATTTTGTTATAGATCTTATTTATGTTTTATCTATCGGAGGGCTATTACACTGACAAAAGATAAAAAATCGTATATATGTGTAAACTGTCAGTTTTGTGTAGATGTTATTTTTTGTAAATATAAGTAAGCTCACGGCAGATGAAGTGGTGTACGAGGCATCAGTGACAGCATTAAATTGCTTCTACTGCCATATATACTAGCAGATATGTCAATGATCGCATTATCCCTGTTTATTCATCAATTGTAGTCATTCATTACCCATTAACAATTTTACTATGAGCAGAGAAAACGTATCGTAGTTTGTTTTCATTTGTGGGACATAACAGAGATTTGGTGGTTCCTTTTTAAAAGTCAGATATACCCAGTTCTTGTTTATTTCGTCAGTGCCCTATCATTTTTTAAAGAAAATAATTTGATGTATAAATGAACTTGAAGCAGTTTGGTATCTCACAAGAACTAACATGTATACGGTAAAATCTAAAATGAAGATGTTTAGAGATGTATTGTAAAATGCACAACATTATCTGAAAATCAGCTTACGGTTACAGCTGGGGTCATACTCCAGCTGACCAGAGGTGAGATATGGTTTAAAGTGTTTTAGTATCTTGGCCATGGAGGCCTCGAATTTGACTTGAACTTTTGAAGGTACGTTACCATAGCAATTCCCGAATGAAACAAATTGACACTGATGTTTTTATCTCTTTTGTAAGGGTATCATAGAGTGATATCTTGGGTATGTGGATGATGTTGAATGAAAGCAAAATTGCAGGCTAATCATCTACGTACAAACATTTCTTCCTCATTACGCAGGTTCATCATCCAATACATTGCTGCAAATCATATGAGCGTTATTTAATATATATATATATATATATATATATATATATATATATATATATATATATATATATATATATATATATATATATATATATATACATTGTACTATCGATACTGGTCATATGTATAGATTGTAATATAGAATTATGTCTCCTCGTGGAAACCATGTTGAATACACACATTGTAATATATAAAATAAATATATAAATCTATTCAAGATGGTAGTCATGTAACTACATTGTCAATTTTAAAAGTTTAATTTTTTGTTTCGTGTAAAGTGTGAATATCAAAATTTGTGTGGAATCATCAATTATCAGTTTTGTATATAATGATGATAAATAAAACATTGAATTCAATCTAACTGCTCTTTTTCTTTCAATTTTTCACTGGGAGGCTTAACTTGCCACCTCTGAAATGGTTAAGAAATTATCTATTATTATTATTATTACTATTGTTATTATTATTATCTGTTTCTGAAGAAAATGCTGTTTTGCAGAAATTAAAATCGTGTGAATTATTCTTTTGCAAAATCATATTACTAGACAACTGATTGCGTTTCTTTCTACGTGAAGTCAGTTCTCAAACATCGTTGCGTCTGTGGTGTTGGTCTCTTGAAGTTGCGTTATATTTCTGTGTATTTTGCTAATAGCCAACACAGATCTAATACGTTGCACTTGTCCTTCAATGAGTTTACGTGAGACTTAAAATAGATGAAATGACAAAACTTAATCTTTGAATGTTTAATAAGAGATATTTCACCCATTTAAATTAGTACACTTTTCTGTGGTAATTACGATTTAGTTTTTCACCATTCTAAGTTATGATGATACTTAAGGGGACTGGAAAATAAATTGAGCTACGTGATCGCAGGTGCATTTCTTGGTTCTAATAAGGGCAATTTCCTAAACATAATGATAAGCGTGGGTCGGAAACTCTGTGAACGTGTGTAACAGCCGTTTCAATTCATACAAATAGTTGGCCGACATATTTTCTCTAGCGGCTAAATCATATTGACGTTGTAGACACTTACTTTATATCACGTTTTATGATCTAGCTATGTATTAGTGGCTTACACCTAACTTGTTATGTAAATTTTATTATTGATATAGTAACTCGTGATTATTACGTGATCAAATCCACTTAATTCATTTTTTATTTCTCACTATTAACTTTATTCCTCAAAATCTGTACATTCACATTGTCCCAGGATAAACAGCTTAACGATGCAGTTACCCTTATACATAGCAGTTTAGGTATAAAGAGTTAGCTTAACCGTAATAGGTTGATTTAGTTCCAATATATCTAGTGAACTCATTTGTATGTATGTTAATTGTTGTTTAACGTCCCACCCAAGAATCTTTCACTCATATGGAGAAGTCACCAAATGCCGGTGAAGGACTTCAATTTTTGGCCTATGTTCGGCACTTACGGCCATTGGGCAGTGAGGGTTTAACGTGCAGACTCCTACTGTGACACGGGACCTCGGTTTTCACTGTCTAATCCGAAGGACAGAAAACCAACCTGCCGCCGGCTGGACTCGAACTCGCGATCAGGAGTCGAGCGCAGTACCGACAGAGCCAAGTTAATAATCGTAATAAGGAGTCATTCTGAGCTGTATAATATGAATACTGATATCTTTACAACTAATCACGTGTGTATATTCCATTACACCATTGTATCTCCGATGGATAAATAACAGTTGAGATAATAATATGTGTAATTATTTAACATATTATAAACATAATACCAAAGTTATAATGCTCAAGACGATATCGTTTCTGTCAATTAGACTTCATCAGTTGAGCTCCAATTTGAAAAGTATGTGTATTTGCTAAACTGTTTTTTTTTCTTTATACCATTTACACTTGGCAATACTAGTAGTTGACGGAGCATGTGTGTTGTTTATGTCACATGCATGTAAAAATGACAGAGGTAGGAAACAAGCTTCTATATTTATTATAATTTTTTAAAAATAAAACCTGATATCATAGTGCGAACATTTAACACCAACAGGTATTTGCCTGTCAAATTTATGTCGTGTTTATCAACTATTGATACGTGTTACTGTAACATCGAGATTTACGCATGACTTGATAATATACATTACCCATTTACAATCAATGCTTCTTGTAGACTTTTAAAACACTATCAAATCTATGTATTTACATGTGGATATACTTGCAAGTGAAATATATTTAATGAAAAGAATAGTCGATTATGTATCAGCTGACTTAATCTGACAGGTCTTGGATTCGTATGGGGAAATCAACACTCAAAAGAGTTTTCTTTTGAAACGACCTCAGGCATGAAATAATAAGTAGTACGCAAACGTCTTACATTTCTCTTAAAACATATCACGCATTTATTATCCACCTGAAAATTTCGATCTGCAAGTTTGAATTATTCCTTATGTTCTTGTAAAGTATGAGCCAAATTTTATGCAGAGATTTAAGCTCCTAGAGGTAAGATTTTAATATTATATGGAATATAATAGATTACAGGTATTTGACCGCGTATATTCCATATATCCAAAACGAAGTGGCCAGTGACCGATGTGAGATTGTATCGAGTGGGACATGGCAGGAAACTATAATATTCAGAAAATTCTGGTTTTTTTTGGCGAAAATTTGTAAATTCTTGCTTCGTAAGTTTCATACCGGTTCATTGTCTTAAAACAGGTTGTAATTGCATTTCCCCTAATGTATTGGGTGCTACTTTAAAGGGACATTAGCCGTGTCTATATACATATGGTGAAAATAAGGTTAGGTCCAGTGTGGTATTCATATATAAATAGCATACCTGGGTAATTTTCACAAAATATACAGGGATTTAAGAATGTTTATGCCTGTGTATATCTTTTTGTTATTGTATAACTATCTACATGTAAGTTGTAAAACAGGGAAATTGGTTTTGAATTAAAAAAAAACCCAGCTAATGCCTCTTATTACCGTGCTACATGTCTGATACCTCGCGCTTCATTGATATAGGTCTATAGCACAAGTACAAATTACGACACTTCTACCATAAACGATGACGCCATCCCAAACGAAAACCTTTTAAGCGAACAATACGATCGTCTTGAGCATTATAACTTTGGTATTATGTTTTATATATATATATATATATATATATATATATATATATATATATATATATATATATATATATATGTATATATATATATATATATATATATATATATATATATATATATATATATATATATATATATATATATATATATATATATATATATATATATATATATATATATATATATATATATATATATATATATATATGTCAGGAGTATCTATTCAAATTACATTTATGATAAGAGATTTTGAATTTTCCATTTTGCGAACCTCTGGCGAGCAAAAATGAAAAATTCATAACGAGTATCATAAATGTGTTATGAATGGAAACTGTTTCTTTTTATCATATGATCAAACATATGCAATTTAAACGGCATTTTCTGGTGACTGGGAATGAGAATCTATATTCTTTCTGTTGAGTTTACCAAATGGGACTGATTCATGTACCACATGATACCCGATAACGTTTGTGCGCGACTATTGTTTTTATTAGTGATGATGGAATGACGCTACAAGACGATATCCCGCGCTAACGTCATTTCAGCGGGAAGATTACGTAGAGTTATATTCCATCACCATTGGAGATTCTAGTACTGCACTAACGTTATCACGCGGTACATGAATCAGTCCCATTGTTCCAAATAGGTGAAATACTTGCGCAGAATAAGTACACAAAACTTATCGTAAATATTTCTTATATTTGAATACATACATTTAGCCTACATTTTAAATTATTATTTACAACTGAGCATAATTTATCAGATGTTGAAATTGGCAAAATTGCGCACTTTAATACAACAAAATTTTTAAATTATCTACACAACGTTTTATTCGATTCAAATCAAGTGGCGTCACAAACACCAAGTGACGTCATGGCCAACCTTCAGATGAATAAAGTGATGACATCGTCAACCTTCACATAAATGAAGTGACGTCATCGCCAAGCTTCATACGTAGTGAATAAAAGGAGTTCAGTTTGCTGCAAATTAACCAATCAAATCGCCGCTAGGCTTTACTATGCGTGTTACATATAAAATATTTGTGATCTGTTATGGAGCTGCATAGCAAACAGATCATATATATATATATATATATATATATATATATATATATATATATATATATATATATATATATATATATATATATATATATAATTACAGTCAATGCTGCGTAACTGATGTTCTTATAGAGTATTAGATATAAGATCTTTAATGAGGTCTGGCTATCTGTCCTCCCAAAGGTTCGTGTAGTTAGTGTTAAGTAAGTATTAATGATATGAAATTACCTAATCTATCTTAGAACGAATGATATGGTTTCACCGGAACACAGGATGAGACAGAGGTCGCGTCTCCAATCATTTCTCGTGAAATAATCACATATACCTTATATTATTCTTATAAGCTTAGACAGGGTTTCGAAGACGGACAGTAACATTGACAAACGGATTTCAGTTTCCGACAGTCTTCTGTCTTGATATATTGTGTAGCATCCCTATACAAAATTATCTGTCTACAGCTCATATAATGTCTACGACATTCAGTTATTCTAACTTTGAATCGATTTTATTTCGCGCACTCTCCTTTTTATGTATATTAGCGAATATATGAATTCGCGAATTCAATTATGCAAATGTCTTTAATTTCGCGACTTGTAACTCTAAATTGAACATGTATATCGATATGTGATAACATTTCAACCATTTTAAGAACATATACTCCAGTTCATATTATTTGGCGGGGCGACGTAACCTTTTGATTAGCGTACCCACTTTTCGGTTTGGCGAGCTGCACGGAAAAAAATGTTTTATTTTTCACTGGATACGCGTAGATATGGCGACAAATAGGGACTCTTACTCTTGTCAGTGTATGCTTTATTACCTATACTTTAAACTTGTCCAGGTCAAGAAAGGGTGATCGAGACTACCCCGCCATATTATATGAATTTTACTATACCTGCGTAGCTATTATCAGAAGTTTAAAAAAGTAAAGCAGTGTCGTGCATACTCCACATTTAGTCTAAACACCTCGATAGCCAAAAATGTGTTATTTTATAAATGTATGTGGAAAAAGGTAAATGAACACAAAAGCATCACGAACAAGGTATTTCATTAATTTATGCGAAAATTAATCTCACGACTATTTATTGTGATCTACATTACTTATATAAACTGTATAATCTAAAGTATAATGTTGTCATCGTACTTACACCAACTGTTAAAAGTACAGTATAACGTTTTAAAATAATTTATTTTCTTTTACCTATCTCGTGCTAAAAGTAGTTCACTGCTTGTATAGTTCATATACATCGTGAAAAAACAACTACCTGTCTACTGAGAAATCGAAAGAAATATATAGAGTACAATTTTTTTTTCGGATTTTGTTATGGCGATGGATGTTGGTAACATCATAAAACATAAATTATTTCACCTGATGGTTTGTACCGAACATTGAACATCCATAATTAAAATACCAATTACAGGTACACAGGATAAAGGGGGAAATGGGAAAATTCTGTCGATATCTTTACAATAAAATGTCCATAGATCTATTAAAACAAATTCCCAATACGCTGGAACTCGCTGTACGAAGTATCACAACATGGAGTTATTTTACACGAAGAAAATCAATTTTATTTTATGTTTGTACAATTACTTCACGTAGGTCTTTGTTGTAGAAACAAGAATAGACTTATTTTTCTGTTCGCTTTTAAAATGTGTATCAAACCCAAACAATGATGCAATAGGATAATTTTGTCTGGAATATTTAACATCAATCCAATTCGAATTACATTAAAATCTGTCATCAAGCGGAGCGTCAGTCGAGCGAATCTTTTTATAAATGCCTATGACTTACTACTTATATAAACCTTTTCTATAGACCACTCTCGTTGAACGCATAATTCCATTATGAAGTTTAGGTGGCAGTAATTCGGCTGCACCTAACTACACTGTTTTCATATGAACGGATTTAAAATGGCGTCTTCGATTCGAAGGTAAGATGTTCATAATTTAACAATATCAATATATTATGATTTATATACACCAGATATCAACAGTGCATAATATGATGCGCTTTCATTCTTTTATAATTATCAATTGAAGAAAAGTATGTTTTCACATATGAAAAATAGATGCTGCATTAAACCTAATTTTACAAGATGTATTCAAGAAATAATTCAAGTAATTAACAAATAGAAATATTTGCTTTAAATATTTACTTATGCATTATTGTGTCTTCTTCTTCTCGTTAATTTCTTATGAGATAAATAACATTGAAATTACAGAGAATTTGTTATTTCCCGTTGCTATTTCATTTAAACCCCATTTACAATCTAGTAACAAATTTCAGATGAGCAAACTCATCAATGGGTAATATAAGCACATTTGTTGAAATCAAATGTTGAATTACAGAAAGAATCAAAGGGCAGAAAAACAGGATCAAGACAGGTCAATGGCCAGCCGGAAAGGAGGCAGGTGAGAGAGAGAGAGAGAGAGAGAGAGAGAGAGAGAGAGAGAGAGTGTACGCTTGACTTTGGAGATTTGTATTTAGTGGAGATGAGGAGAGACCGTGAGGTGGATGAGGGTGAAGGAGGAGGAGAGGATGAGAGTGATGACGGGATACGGAGAGAGAGGAGGAGACGAGAGTGGAACAGAAGGTAGAGTTAGTCAGGGGGAAGAGGAGAGAGAAGCAGGTATGAGAGGGTGAGGGGGACTGAGAATTATGTGAGAAATACATGTGGTGACTTCTTTGAGTTGGAAGAGTAGGAGAGTACTAGGGATTTGGTGCATATGAGGTAGATGAGATAAAAGATATCTGTTGCTTGTGTTGGTATGCTACACCTGAGGGACGAAGGAAAGTTGAGAGATGAGAGGAGAGGATTAGAGGAAGATGGAGGGAGTGTTTCCTATGCGTTTTTTTCGAATTCCTTAAAGAAGAAGCGATTTGAGGAGGAAGATGGTAGGGATTTTTTGTCTAGGGGGTTGTGGATGGGGCGTGGGGGTCCGTTTGAGTTGATTGCTGTGATGAGAAGTGGAGTTATAGTTGAACTTGCTTTGGGTCTAGACCGGCTTATCCCCCGCGGAGGAGCCCAATATTTGAGAGAGAAGCGGAATGAGAGTAAATGGAGGTGGATTGGTCTTGTGTATTTTGTATCTTTTGTTATTCCGGTGAGACGCGAGAGTGAGAGAGTGAGGAGGCTGACGGTGGGTGGGGGGATGTGTGTATTGAGTAGCGAGGAGGAATTGGAGTGGCTTTGTTGGTGGTGAGGAGATGGGTGTGGGAGTTTCGGTTTGAGAGTGCCGAGCTGTCTGGGTTGGGTTGATTTGGGGTTTGGTCGAGTGAGGGTGTGTTGGCGGTGGGAGGGGAGAGAGGTGGCTGATGTTGAGAGCGTAGATGGAGGAATTGTAGGTTGGTGGTTAGGGAGTGAGAGTGGTGGATGGAGTGAGAGTGATGGAGAGAGTGAGGTGTTGATGGTTTGATTGGTGAAGTCAGTCTTAGAGACCATGGCGGGGGAGAGAAGGCGCGATGAGTGTGTATGGAGGGTTGTGAGCTAGCGAGATGTAGTGAGCGAGTGACGGGCGGGTGGGGTGGACGAGATTGTGGAGGGCTTTGAGGATGGGGGAGGTGGGCGGTTGTCTGTGGGCGAGACGAGAGAGGATATGATTGGTGTTGGATGGAGAGTGGAGTAAGATTCCGGTACTGTTTGATGGGGACTGATTGGAGAAGATAGTGGGGGGGTGGTGAGGAGAGAGAGATTTTGTGAGAAGATAGAATAGATCGTTGAGGAACGAGATGATGTTTTAGCGGTATAGGAGAGCGACTGTAGGCGTCACGCGGTGAATAGAGAGAATTGTGAGTTGTGATGGATGAGATGTTTGGGGTGATGGTTGGCTGAGCGTGGGTAGGGAGAGCGGATGGTAGTATGCTGAAGCTCGGTGTTAGTGACGTCTGACCGAGGTTGAGTGGATTGGGGTAGTCCGTAGATTGGTGCGGTGAGGATGCGTTTATTGAAGGCGAGGATTGATCATTGGGCGGTTTGGGAAGAGATCGAGTTTTACGCGATAGGTGGGAGAGGATGGAGAGGAGGTAACGGGAGGAGAATGAGTGAGAGAGAAAGGAGTTGATTGGATGTAGGAGCAGGATGAGTTATTAGGAGAGAGGGTAGGTTAACGTGAGTGTGCGGAGGGGGGAAGCGAGTGGAGTTGTCGAGAGGAGTGTTCGGTGGTGAGAGTTCAGAGAGTGAACTAGAGAGAGGAGATGAGATGCAGTAGAATTGAGAGAGAGAGAGAGAGAGAGAGAGAGAGAGAGAGAGAGAGAGAGAGAGAGAGAGAGAGAGAGAGAGAGAGAGAGAGAGAGAGAGAGAGAGAGAGAGAGAGAGAGAGAGAGAGAGAGAGAGAGAGAGAGACAGAGAGAGAGAGAGACAGAGAGACAGAGAGAGAGAGAGAGAGAGAGAGAGAGAGAGAGAGAGAGAGAGAGAGAGAGAGAGAGAGAGAGAGAGAGAGTAAAAATATGATTATTTAAATGTGTTAATTCGTTCCATAGAAAATGCGTCTGTGCAATATAATAAGTTATAGGAATCAATTAATACTGTCAGTGTGATGTAAATACAGCTTTTTAAAACGTTGTCATTGATCGCCATTTCAAACATAACAACATGTTTATTAACAGTTAAGGCACTCCATGGAAGTCATGTCTCTAAAAATATTTTAAATCTCACTCGTTGAACATATTCAAAATTTTATCCAACACATTTTATCGTTTTTGTAGATTATTGATGTTTATTTGGCAAGGTTTGATATTGACAAAACTGTCACAGTATTGTAACCAAAACAGAAAATGATGTCAATTCCTTTTCGTTCTGTATTGAGTAGATACTGTTGAATTAATTAACCGTGCATTTATCGAGCAAACATTCTATATAAGCAATGATTTATTACATGTTTAACAATTGGAGATCAGCTTTTTTATTTTTATGCGATAAAAACTACAAACTCGGGTAAACACTTCGTCGATGAGTTTTCATCTCAAGTAACTTTAAATGTAAATTTACCTAGTGACAAGCATGTATTCAATAGTCATCGCCCTATTTATTATACGAACTAAAACATTAATTTTTGACGGTTTTGTTTTTTGAATCTTGTTATATTCCGTGACATTTATATAAAGTTTGGACATTTCCACACTCAAATTTAAATTCCATGTATTGTGTTGTATCAACGATGTATGTTTTACTCAGCCGTTAATTCATATTTGTTAATTATCCAGCTAAATACCTACTGTACAATGCTACAAGGCAATTCAATAAACTGTATGCGTAATCTGATATATTAGTTCTCCAACTTACAATAAGTACCAGACCGTTTAATAGTTGACGGACTTCGGCATTACAGGAAATAATTCTTCAGCTTACTATTTTTCAATTACAGAGTGATGTGTTTGAACAAGATTAGATTATATGGCGAACATCTTTTTGGTTGTGTCGAAATAAGCTCCATTTTATTTATCAAAAGCGAAACTGTACATCTATGAAAAATGTGGTCAATACAACAAAATGTGTTTATAAAATACAAAATGATAGTAATGTATCATATAGAGCAAACATTTTACCGAAATGTTAAAGAAGGTGTTTTCAGAAAACCTGCGATAGGCAAGGTTACAATGGACATCAGAAATCAGGTTACAATTGATAATGAAAATCAGATATCGATAGGACTAACAATATAATTTGAATTATAAATAATTAAGAAAATGTGATATATAGAAGATTTAAAAAATCAACTTTTGCAACACTTGAGAAGCATTGTCATTTTATAGTGTATAAAAAATCCGTAAATCATTGGTTTTAGATAAACCAACATGTCGACAGGATAACGGATTTGGACATATGAATTATGCTAATATTTCATTGTTTTCCCCCCAGAATCCTCTTGCTTCTGTTTAACTCTGTACTGATTATTTACAGGCCACAGACGGAGGACAAGGAGGATTCTATTGTACAACTGAGGCAAGACTTACAGAAAACTTATAGAACATTAGCTGATCTTAGTACAGTCAGGTAAGTAACGAGTGGTCCAGGAGTTTGGACCTCGATAGAACCTGTGTCAATTGTGTGGTTTCCAGTTAACTTGTTTACTGACAGACGGCTGGTTGGTTTTTCGGGTACACTATTAAAACATTTACTATTCCAACATTTGTAACTGCTCCTAACCGTTTGACAGAAAGGTACAAAGCGATGTAAAACACACATTAAATAAACAGAAAGCGAGGTTGCTATGTCTGAGTATACCAGTCAAATAAACAGAAAGCTATATTGCTATGTCTGAATATACCAGTCAAATAAACAGAAAGCGAGATTACTTTGTTTCTGAGTATACCAGTTAAATAAACAGAAAGCTATATTGCTATGTCTGAGTATACCAGTTAAATAAACAGAAAGCGAGATTACTATGTTTCTGAGTATACCAGTTAAATAAACAGAAAAAGAGATTACTATGTTTCTGAGTATACCATTCAAATAAACAGAAAGCTATATTACTATGTTTCTGAGTATACCAGTTAAATAAACAGAAAGCGAGATTGCTATATTTCTGAGTATACCAGTTAAATAAACAGAAAGCGAGATTACTATGTTTCTGAGTATACCAGTCAAATAAACAGAAAGCTATATTACTATGTTTCTGAGTATACCATTCAAATAAACAGAAAGCTATATTACTATGTTTCTGAGTATACCATTCAAATAAACAGAAAGCTATATTACTATGTTTCTGAGTATACCATTCAAATAAACAGAAAGCTATATTACTGTGTTTCTGAGTATACCAGTCAAATAAACAGAATCCAAGATGACTATGTCTGAATATGCACCAGTAAAATAACACAAAGCGATGTAACTATAATGAGCCCGATTACTGTGTCCCTGAATATAAAAAAACTGAAACAGAGTAACATGAAAACAGTTTGATGGAAATCCATCCTATGTGATTACACACACACACAAACACACACGCGCGCGCGCTGAAAAAATATCATTGTTGATAAAGATTTTTATTATTAACTCAATATGTGTTTATAGTCACTTTTCGAATGATATGTGGTTACTATAAACAAATGATTTGCTTGTAGAGAAAAATGGCGCAAATCGGAAGATTCAGTTATACCTACTACTATTCGGTTGCTCTCCAAGCTGTGCGGCAAACTTGAGTGTACGTCAAGGTAAGTTCTGAATTTTACGATTACAACGATTTTTTTCCAACTGAAGATGATTTTAAGATTCAGAAATATTTATTCAAATAACAGTGATCGTAAACGTTGTGACTACAGTTGAAACATTTGAGACCGCAATCCAATCTTAAAGTAACTACTGTATACCTAGAACATTTCACCCCGGTATATTTTCGCCCTGTTACAACAGGATGCATATGTACCCGTCTTAAATAAATTCATCCTGTCCTCTAAGGATGATAATAGCGGAAATTAAACAGGACCGAAAATATCCCGGAATACAGTAAATTTGTCGAATGAAGTTTATCACCATATTTCAGCAGTATACGCTTAATATTTCCATTTAATATCGATTTTTATGTCATTCATTTTCTATTAAGAAACCGAGTAATTGGGTTTTATATATCAGATACCTATTTCATCTTTTCCTGTATTTTCACCATTGTTTGTTGACTTAACTGAACAATGATCAAATTCCCTGAAAATTTGCTGACTTCGACAAAAATAAATGTTTCCTTTCTTTACAAGATAGTAGATAGCAACCCTGCAAAGGTTACCAGATAGATAGTTTTATGTATTAGCAATGTTTTTATCAGGATTTCATGTGTTATTAGATTTCAGAACAACTTGTCAATGCCCGTATATCATTACAACTTTAGTGATATATTGTAGTATCGACACAGAAGATGTTGGCAAGCTTTGTGGAGTTTTTGATGAGTTGACAAACCTGTTAAATGCAATACAGTCGTCCTTCATTGAGGCTACGGACGTCATATTTGAAGACGAGGACCATAGCAAGAAGTAAGTCTATTTCTCACATATAAATGTTGGTTTGATTCTTGACATCAAAACATCTGGACCAATCACGATCTGCAGATATTTTTATATACAAAATATATTTATTAGTAGTACGTTACTTGAAAACTTACCGTATCTTAAACATAAGATTGATATAACGTATTTTGGTGAGACATAGGGTATCTTAAACTTAAGATGGATATAACGTATCTTGGTGAGACATAGGGTATCTTAAACTTAGGATGGATATAACGTATCTTGGTAGGGTGTCTTAAACTTAAGATGAATATAACGTATCTTGGTAGGGTATCTTGAACTTAAGATGAATATAACGTATCTTGGTAGGGTATCTTAAACTTAAGATGAATATAACGTATCTTGGTAGGATATCTTAAACTTAAGATGAATATAACGTATCTTGGTGAGACATAGGGTATCTTAAACTTAAGATGGATATAACGTATCTTGGTGAGACAGGGTGTCTTAAACTTAAGATGGATATAACGTATCTTGGTGAGACATAGGGTATCTTAAACTTAAGATGGATATAACGTATCTTGGTGAGACATAGGGTGTCTTAAACTTAAGATGAATATAACGTATTTTGGTGAGATATAGGGTGTCTTAAACTTAAGATGGATATAATGTACCGTATTTTGGAGAGACATAGGGTATCTTAAACTTAAGATGGATATAACGTATCTCGGTGAGACATAGGATATCTTAAAGGTGCACAGTCACAGAATCATAATGTATAATTTTATCTATTTCGTTGTAAAGTATTTGTATGAATTTAGAAAATAATATTAATTGCATTATTTTAACAAACACTTATAGATACTGTAAAATGATAAACCACCTTAGGTATGATCTAGACCAAGAGACAGATAAAGTGTAATCTTACGACGTCGACAATTAGTTTATTATACATTTGTAATTCAATTTTTGATTGCCAGATTTTTTTTTCATACTTCAATCTGACGCTTGACCAGTGGTCCTTCACATATACATTTGTACGTATTCGTTCAAAACAAACGTTTTGAAGACTTTTTTCTGGTATTTTTTCCGGAAGTGTTAATTTTCTACATATTTAATGTCATAAACTGTGACGTAATTTTGCAGAAAAGGTATTGCTCTTGTGAACTCGAATACACACCCAAAGAATGCTTTTAAAAATGTAGCTGCACTCGCTTTCGAGTTATTGTCGTATTTCAAATCAGGGCCCATTACTTTATCTAAATCAAATTATCATGTTAATAACAACACGTTAAACTGCTGATTAAGGTTTTTGTCCTCTTCATAGAAGTACATAGTAGATGTTTTATTATTTATGTAATCAAGGTTAATATTAGCATTTAAAAAAAATAACTGAAGTAATTTTAAAAGTTGATAATTAACTAGTGATAATAGTTCTGTAGATATTCAAATGAAATGCATTCTCAAGTGTAATTAATACGTCATCAATAACAGATTTAAGACAGATTTTACGTATTATGTGTGTGTGTAAATTCTGAGGAGAAAAGAAGCCATTGCATGTGCTGGTCTAATATTGTATGAATAATTTTCAATAGGTTATAACAAAAACACAGATTAACATGTTTTTGTACCTGTTAAGTAGAACCGAATAACCCATGACGATATATAATTATCTTAAGTGTTGAACGAGATTGTTTTAGGATATGTATAATGCAACATCTATAAAGGTGTGGCACTTATTTAGAATTTTTGATGACCCGTTCGCTAAGAGGTAGAGGGTGTAAAATGAGCAAAGTTCATACAAGATACTATCAAATAATTTAATGTGTATCAATATCAGATCACAGATACCAAAGTATTAATCTTCAGGATACAATATGCAAATCTGGTGACCATTGGACAAACACGGACTTCTAGAAATCTAGAAGTTGGATCAGGTGTCATGGAGGAGTAAGCATCCATTATTGAACGGTCACATCCACCGTGAGTCCATAGTTAAATTCAAATGAAATATGCGAGGAATGAATTCTCGTCACAACACAGACAACGTTAACAAACACTGCTGAACAGGTAACTCAACATATCATTTAGTGAAACATATCAAATGCAAACAAGGTAAGTATACCGACCGTAAAATTTGCGGAACGTTGACATCAAGCGCTATTCTTGATATCCCTGATATCAAGTGAGAAATACTGTAACGACGGCTGTACAACTACCTATACATAAACTTAGCACCCAATATTTCGGTACCAACTGATAATTTATACTAAAGTAATATTTCGCACTGATAACAACATTTTAATTCCAAATTATTTTAAAGCTAAGATAGTCATCTTTAAACAGTGGTTATTCTTAGACGGATTTGGCTACGCATTTAGATGTATTATTTGGGCTTGTATGATACCACTTTCTCTGTAGAAAATAATATATTAAATCGGAGCTCAACTGATGTAGTCTAATTAAAAGAAACGATCATCTTGAGCATTATAACTTTGATATTGTGTTGATAATATTCCAATAGATAATTCACTTTAAACGCGATTCGTCATAGGTTAATCGTTAAATGTTATAATCAATTAATCACGGTTATGTGGGTAAATATGCCGATTACTGATTTTGTGAAACGTTACCAGTGATCCATTGAGTAATTCCTATATAAAACCTGAGTAAAACCTAATACTTCTTTTTCTTTTTTTTTTAAAACTTTTTTGTAGATCTTTCAGTTCTGAACATTATCTATCACACATTTCAAGACAATGTAAAAAAAAGTCCAAAAAAAAAAGAAAAGTAAGAAAAATCAACTTAAAAGGGGAAATAACTCCTATAAGGGGCGACCTGACAATTTCGACTCTATAGACTTTTTTGTAGATCCCTCCGTGCTGAACATTTTTGCTTCGTTCACTTTTACTCTATTTATTATACTTTTCAAGATAATGTCAAAACACATCCAAAAACATGAAAAAATCCACAAAAAGAGGAAATAAAACACCTAAGGGTCGACCTGAAAATTTCCAAAATAAGGTATCGGTAGATTTTTACAAGCCGCTCATTTTAATGTAACGGTTTTTTCCTATCTTTAATTGTTTCGTTCTATATTTAGCCATGGCAGCCATGTTTGGTCCTAGCCCCTTTTCATCCGCAAACTTTATGCGGCTTTGCATGGTTATACTTCCTGTCAAGTTTTGTTCAAATTGGCCCAATGGTGCTAGAGAAGTAGTCAAAAATGTCGAAATGTTTACAAAAAAGACTTACATTTTCTGTTTACGTAGGTGCCTGTGACATTGACCTTTGACCCAATGACACTGGAACTTTGCAAACTCAATCCTTGCTTCAGTCCCTACAATTTATTAATACATATTATGCCTATACAAAAAATTGACGGTATTCTAGCAAATTCGCACTTTATTACTTTCTTTTGGCCACACCCAAATTGCCTCACTCCAGGAGGCTGAAAGTTTGATACAGGGGCCATGAATTTTGTATTTTGGTAGAGCAACACTAAGACATTACAAAAATATAATATATTTGGTTTAGTAAGGCACTGCAGCAGAGAAGAAGAATTAAAAAAAATACAGTATTTTTCATGGTTTTTCACTCCTTTCCCAGGACTCCTGGGGTGGGGACCACGAGTTTTTCCATTTTTCCATGCCCCTACATACATTGATGCTAGTGACCAAGTTTGGTTGGAATTGGCCCAGAGGTTCTTAAGAAGAATCTGAAAATGTGAAAAAGTTATTGCACGCTTACAACGACAGACAAATCACGATTGCATTAGGTCAACATGAGCTTTGCTGAGGTGACCTAAACTCTTCACGAAACAATGGCTTCTGTTTGTGATAAAATGATACATTACGAAATCCCTACAGTGTATACGAGGTGTACTCACAAGGTGATTAACAAGTAACGCGCCAAAGTTACAATCCTAGGTATGTTATAAGATTTATCTAAAAAAAGACCCAAACACATTAGTTTATTGTGAAAATATCCCACGGATGTATTTACTTAAAGTTTAGTTTCTTATCTGTTTTATTATTAAAGTCTGTTCGCTTGCTGAGACACAAAAGACCTTAGATTTAAAATTTCTGAACACACGTTAATTAGGGGAATTTATGATTCAAATGTAACTTCAATATGTAATGTGTTGTCTGACAACAAAAACTCGTGAACGAAAATAAATTTCATAAAGATATGATATACAGTAAAACTTTTGAGTTAAGTTAAAGTTCAAGGGTACACCTAAAAACATCAAGACTTCGACTCATGAATTCCAACCGAGAACCATGCAATTTTTTTCCAGAGGTTCTATTGTGTGTTTATGATAACTTCAAAACTATATAATACACATACGGTCATATTTGATAATTAACGCTAAAATTAACTTATTTTTTGTAAATTAAAACATTCGTAAGAACAAGAGTATTTTAAGAAAATAAATTCGTACACAATTTGTCAAATTCTGAGTTTGAGTTATATGTAGAGATTTGTTCATGTTTTATAGGAATGACACACCTATTTATTAGACACATCGAGAAATTCGATTCGTCAATTGTTTTTAAGTAGTGGTAAATAACAAAATTATTCGGGACTTTAACAATAGTTCTAAACACCGAGATATTCAGCTCTCTGACGTTCTACTGTACTTAAATATACCAATGAAGTCGTCGTCTCATTCACATTTAATATGATATACATATATATGTATGACATATATTTTTCTCATGCATCGAAAATAAAATTCAATTCAATCTTACAATTAAATTTTAGTGATATGAATAAGAACGAAGCCACTAAAATACCAAAAAATTATAGCTTTGAAAAAAATGATTAAGACGATCATTTCTATCAATAAACTTTCATCAGTTGAGCTCGAATTAAAAAAAGTTCCGAAACAAAAGGTGGTATCATTGAAGGACAAAACAAAATTAAGTGTATTTCTAATTTCGTCTAAGAGTAACCACTCCAAAAAGATGACTACCTTAGCTTTTGAAGAGGTAAGAATTTAAAGTATAAAATAGTCAGCTGGTACCGAAATACCAGGTACTTGGTTTAAGTGTACCATTGGGGACTAAAACGGTCCACCAATAGTGGACGCGCTCCCGTGGTTGTCTATATCATAAACAAAATTACAGCATTTCAAAAAGCGCCAAATGTCGGCAACAGCACTTGCGTAGATGTTTATTGAGCACAGCCTAGTGTCAATTACACATTTCTCAAACACCAAAATAAATCAGTTCAGTGCCCGAATTACAGACACTTCTGGCGTATTATAATATTTACAAATGATGTCACATTAAATACATTTATAATATTTGTAATAATCATTTCGATTTTTCGTTACAGGTTTTATGACAATGTCGTCCCTGGTATCTTGGAACTATGGGAGAGCTGTAATGTAGCAACCGCATATTTGATGACTTTGTATATAAAAGAGTAAGTTAGAATACAGATTGAAACGTAAATAAATGAATACTTAATATTTTTATCTGATATCCATACCTAATATATTACATTGACTAGATGACTTTGTATATAAAAGAGTAAGTTAAAATAAAGATTGAAACGTAAATAAATGAATACTTAATATTTTTATCTGATATCCATACCTAATATATTACATTGACCAGATGACTTTGTATATAAACGAGTAAGTTAAAATAAATGAATTTTTAATCATTTTATCTGATATCCATACCTAATATATTACATTGACCAGATGACTTTGTATATAAAAGAGTAAGTTATAGTAAAGATTTAACCGTAAATGAATGAATATGTGATATCTTTTATCTGAATCAGATATTGATATCTAATATATTCCAATGACCAGAATATTGCATTGCATCAAAATTTATGAATGGCAATAAGGCCATACTAATTGAATATATAGTTCTTTTGGGATGACTTCTCAGAATTTGGAACAAAATAGTTTTTAGTCCGAAAATAGACGAAAGTCCGGAGAGCTAATGGCATATCCCTGGCATCGTCGTTATTGTCGTTGTTGTTGTCGTCGGCGTCCGTAGAGAAAACTTTAACCTGGTCTTTGTCTCTTTAACCACAAGGGACAGTGCTTTGGTTTTTCACATATGGATTCCTTATGACCAGAGTTTTCATTTGGTACCTTGACTTTGGGGCTAGTGACCTTGACCTAGGACTTTGATTCCCTTTCAAATATTTAACCTTGTCTATATCATTAAAACCATGAAGGATAGGGCTTTGATATTTCACATGTAGATTTCTTATGACCAGAGCTTTCATTTAGTACCTTGATTTTTGACCTATTGACCTAGACCTTGGAGCAACTTTCAAAAACTTATACCTTGGCTTTATCTTTTAATCCATGAGAGATAGAGTTTCGATATTCACATATAGATTTCGTATGACCAGAGTTTTTATTTGGTTCCTTGACTTTTGACCTTGACATAGGACTTTGACCTATTTAATACTTTTAAGCTAAGCTGAAGGAATCATTATATTTACAGTACCTTGACCTTAAAAACCTGACAGCTGTAGGTCAAACACCTATTTTGAAAATTTACACCCATTTCGGACGAGCTTTGTTGTCTTTTGATAACTCTTGATTAATATTATTATTTCCATTTAATTTGAAGCAATATAAAGGAGAATCGAATGAAATCATTTAGTCTCATTTTCATTATTCTGATTCTACTAATCTCATATGAATAATACAAATATGACATTTACAATGTAGTAACAATTTCTTTCGGTTTCTGAATTGCATGATTGCAAAACTGCTTATTCATTTGCTTTTGAACAAAGCATTCTATGAACTTAAATTGAATTTGTTTTCTAAACGCGTTTTCAGATAGAGGTTGCCCCCTAAACTTGCTGTTGTCGTTCATAATACTAGAACGGTTCACCTGTAACATATATCACTATATCCTCTTGCTGTTCAACACTTTTTTCTTTCTGTAGTCATAACCAGAAGCACAATTGCGGTAGATGTGTTGCCTTCCGTTACACAACTGCACATGAAACAAATAATCGTGTAAATGTAGAAAAAACAAACACGATCTACTTCAGTTCGGCAAAACAAAATGGTTCCACGTGTATTTCAGGATATAGACATTATCATAATCCATTATAGTTATCATTATCATTCAAGTTTTAAAAGTAGCATTCAGATGTTTAATTCATATAATGTATGTATTATTTTCCATGTATCTTTTTCTGGTTTCTACAACGCGTTTCAGGGCTATGCGCCGAAAAATCTTAAGAATGGCTAGATATTTCCAAAGAACTACTGTTGTAAACTTGGACATTATCGCTTCCGTTTAATTTTTCACATTTTTTGTTCTGAGATGAGGGGGTCAAATTTTAAATCAAAGTGATATTTTAAAACTAAGTAATTGAAACACATACGAACATACAATCCATTAAACTATAGTGATTTATGCCGAATATAGGGCTGGGCGAATATACAGTCGTAAAATGGCGATAAGCAGAGACGAAGATTTGCAGGTATACAGTAATCAGTGTCGCCTAATACAACAGTAGATATATATCAGTATGCCCCTTACTGAATGTAATTATAATTACAATGTATTTCATACAGAAAGTTTCGCGTTTGGTATTTCATAACACTATTCTGTATTGTTTTTTTTTAATTTTTACAGATACTACGAGAAAAATGATGAATATATCAGATTGACAAAATCAGTCTCATCAATGTGTTCATCATGTGCAAAATTCGTAACAATTGCCATAGACCCAGCACAATATCCTATACCAGAGGGGTAAGTTAAGACGGATAAGTTATTTTTGTCTAAATCAATTCATTCGTCTCTTGGTATTTTCAAATTGCTTAATAATATTCCAAGACTTGTCATGTTGCAATTATGTTTAGATATACTTATAAGGAATGTCATCTGAAAATATTTGTGTTGATAAACTCAACTCAACTTCTATATAAAGACCACCTCCTTATAAAGACTGGTTTTGTTATGTATATACTATAAATCCTTCTATTCTTTTTTTTTAGGTCAGGAGATAAAGTTGCAGAGAGTTCAACAAAGCATTCAACTGTATCTAGTGAAAAACTGACAAAAATTTTACAGGCATTTGCAGATGCGTATGTATACAAACTTTATAAATAGACTTAAGAGATTAATAACTTATGAGAAGATTTAAGTTTAAAGAATAATGAAATTGACAACATAACACATTCTTTTGCAATATATTTGTTTATTATTAAATGAATCGTTTTTCCAACTTTTTCATTGTAATTTTCTTACACAGGTCTGAAGATATTTCTGATGAGGCATCACTGGAGATCATCACCTGGTTGCTATGTAGTTTATGTCACGTGACAGGAAAAGCTTTGAAGCCATTCTTAGATACAAAGTATTTTTACATTTCCTTTTGTTTTGTTTTGTATTTTTGTTTGTATCATTACTGTATAATGGAGTGAATCAGTAGGATATATTCATGTTTATCAAAGGAAAAACGTGAATTTTATACAATCGTTGTTGTCATAATATCCGTTTGTGGTTAGGAGTTTGATCTTTCGTTTTGAAAGTTGACGTGTAATTTGAACGAACATGAATACACATGGATATGATAAATCAGAATTAAAATTTGCTACAATAAACGGTATACCATACTTTTTATCTTTGAACCCAGGTCCATTGTTAGTTTGAAGGTACGAAGGAGAAGCCACACATAAATTGTACAAAAACCTTAGTTTTAACTGCTTCATGCAACTCATGAAACTTGAAATACATTTTCTTCATACATTACTTCTACATTATGACGTACTCCAATCTCGGATCTTTTAATCATAATAAATCTTTTGAAACTTTAATGTTTATCAGATTGCTATCACATATATTAGATTTCAAGATAATGTGATTTTATAAATATTGATCATGTGTTGATTTTCTAAAATTATATTATAGTAAGTAATTAAGTATGCATTTTAATTCAAACATGACAAAAAATGAAAAAAAAAATCATATCTTCGAATTACATACAGTCGTAAAATTTTGTTATTCTTACGGTTTTCATATTCCAGTTTTCTAAAATTGAACCAGTGGACGAAAGTCAAACTTGATAATAATAATATTAATAATAATAATAATAATAATAATAATAATAATAATAATAATAATAATAATCGAATTTCAGTGATAATGAATCAGAGAAAAAAGACTCCACGGATCTGACGTCATCTCTGAATCAGCTGTTTGAATGTTTAGGTGCACTAAAGAAACAACTAAAGAGCGGGTAAATGAGAAGAAATATTACCTTTACCTTGTTTTTGTATTAACATTTGACAGAAAAGTTGTAGAAATATATTTATTTTCAAATTATTTAGTTTTTATCTTAGAATTAATGTTACAAATTTTTCCAGAAACTTCTAATATGAAGTTTATGAAAAATAATATCTGAAGAAAAAAGTAAATAATACTCTTCTTTAAAAGTATTGTCGTTTAACACTTAAGCTATATTACGTCAACCAAATTTCAATATCCTACATTACATATACATGTAGTTTTCATATATTTTTTCAGCCCGCCAGCAGAAACGGAAAAGGAAGAAGGCAAAGAAAAAGATGAAATTAAGAAGTACGTCTGAGAACGTTGTAGATTTAACGATTTATAACAGTACAATGTATTAGTTAAATGATTCTTTATGAGGAAATATCCATATAAAAATTGAAATATCTAAAGCTTTTCTTTGACTAAATTGTAAAAATCTTAAGTTTATTTGAAGCTTTTTATACTTGTTATTTTATTTCAGATTTGAGGACTGTTCAAAAGCAATAAGTCATTTAGAGGAAGAATACAAAGAAGTGGTAGATGCAGCTGTATCCAGTGGCAAGTATGTTACATCGTGATTTTGTTTTTAATCCAATTGTTTTTCTAAGATAACTATTTCGCAAATAAATTGTAAGAGTACATCAGGAAAAATTCTTTGATGCATACGATGTCAATTCTTTCTATCTCTCAATTATCGCACAAATGTGGCTTTCCAGTGTGGTAAATCGTGTATGAAATACAGTAATATTTTTATATGTTGACACGATTTTTCCCTAAAAATAGAAAAAATCCGAAAATAGTTCTTCACAACAATAAAAAATATTTCAACTCCTACTTTAAGTACAGTGAAACCTGTATACAGGGGCCACCCAAGGGACCAGAAAATATTGGCCTTTATATGCAGGTGACCTTTATACACAGGTTCAATTTAGTTGATGTATGCAATCAAGGGACTTGAAAAAACTGGCCTTTATAAACAGGTCATCCTTATATAGAGGTGGCCACTAAAGCAGGTTTTACTGTAAATTGATTAATTTTAAACAGTAGACTATTTTCAAACATAACAGAAAATTATCCGATACAAGTGTGTTTTGATATAACATTTTCGTGATTTCTTTATTGTCCATTTCACATAACTGGGCGAGGTGGAGTAACCTCATGATTCTCATATGGACGATCACAATCACCTTGAGATTATGTCACGGGAAAAAAGTTTTATTCCTCACTGGATACTCCCTTACGTATGTTGACAAATAGGAACGATTGCCTTTGTCAGTATTATTTGAATGCTATTATGCATTATTATCTAAAATTTAAACACGTAAGGTCAGGATATTATTCATGAGACTATACTTGTTTTCAACAGCTTTTTATTTTTGTCGACCTACGCACTCTTTTTTCTTTGTCACTTTAACGTGATATGATACAATTTTACAATGTTAACGAGTTTTTTTTATCATTTTAAAAAACTTCTATTATTTGTTTTTCCTATAAAGCCTCACGATATGTATTGGCGACCCCGCAGGAAATGACGTAACCATTCACTATAGACCCGAACTATACCAAGAATTGGCAAAATGTTTTATCGGACCATGTGACATGAAAGACAGAAGTGCATGGCTAAACGAAATACCGGTAACGGAAGACCAACAAATTATTTCCGACATCTATATAATTAGAAAAGGCCCATTGAAGACTAGCCAGGATGTTGAAATCGATTTTTCATTTATTCCAAATCCCGATGATATCAATAAGAAAATTATTCTGAAAGTCAAATCTGAGGGAGAATGGAAAGATATGGACGATTGTCAACAGGTGCGTAGGGGTCTATGATTCGATGCGTAAAATTGGAAGAAAAAAAATGTTTGTTGTGGAGAACAACAGCTATGTCAGGGGCAATATATTAATTTTGATAATAACTTTGAATCGAAATCGATTACAGTGATTCAGTAGACTTTTGTGATGTAAGCGAAAAGACTTAGGTTCGAATCCCGGTCTGGACCATACCGGAAATTTCTCTAAAACAGGTAGTGTTTGTTCCTTCTCATACGTTCAGAGAAATAAATCGCACGAGCATCAACTTTGTGATTGTCGAAGCTCATTAACAAACCATTTTAAATCAATAGTATGCGTCCACAACATAGGTTAGGAGCCACTTAGAATTCATTCTACGATTAGTCTGCTCACCCATTCAGATTTTAGGATCAGCTGAAGTTTAGGAAACGTATCAAGCCTGGGGAATACTCCAGATTTGAGCACGTGAGCCCAGGCATTGTGATATATATAGCTTGTGACGTCATAAAGTGAAAAAAATGATAGGACGGATAAATACAGTTAAATCTATCTATAAAAATCACTGAAGGAAACAGGCAAAAGTGCCTGTAATAGACATATGGCCTTTATAAAGAAGTGTATTCATTTTAAGAAGTAAACATAGGTTATGTTCCAATTTCCTTTTAGTTTATATGCAGGTGCCCTTTAAAAACAGGTTTGACGGTAATACAAAACAAATATTTTGTGTATTGTGCATAGCCGTGTATTAGTTGAGTACATACAACTTAAGGATGCTTTACACATTGTTTGATGTTATTACTTTTTTAAATTTTAAGGAAGTGTCGGAAACAGATGCTCATATAGCCTTTAAAACGAACAACCTGGAGGCTTTTGTTGCTTACATTGAAACACCATCTGACAACTATGAATTGACACCAGAGGGCGGCACATATACATCATCATCCAATTCAGAAATACAGATTACGTTTCCACAAGGCACCGTAGAAGAAAAACAAAATTTCAAAATGAAGGTAATATTTCTGCTTGCCGCGATAAGTCACTTTGCTGTAGTAGAAATGACGAGAGAGAGAGAGAGAGAGAGAGAGAGAGAGAGAGAGAGAGAGAGAGAGAGAGAGAGAGAGAGAGAGAGAGAGAGAGAGAGAGAGAGAGAGAGAGAGAGAGAGAGAACTTACCCGTCATTTTAGACAATGTACAAATATATTATTTTCTTTCAACAATTCAGGTAATACCCTTTGATTACCGGAAATTCACGGACTTGAAAGAAAAATATCCGGATGCAATTCTTGGAATAGTTTCTATCTCGGATGCCGTTGAAATGTGGACAGATTCGGATGTTACAATGTTAAAGAATACGCTTGTACAGTTACCAATGGACGACGATGATGACAATGACACACAGCTTGTTGTTATAAGGTATGTCTGACTTACACTTCTACAGTTTCAAGTAAAATTTACCAAAGTCCTTCGACTAAGTTTCAAAAACTTTAACTCCTTTGAGGATTTACTGTTCAAGTATATGTTTAGCCTATATGTTCCTGATTAGCTCTTATTGTGAAGATTTGTTTATTTGATTATAACTTTGATCTTTTAAACTTTCGTTCACCCATAGGTACAAAGGCAACCAAATTCAAGTGTTAGATAAGTCCCAGTGCCATGTGAAAAAAGAAAAAGGACTTTATAAAGTCGAAAGTAAAGGTGTTTGGAGGTAAGAGATCAGAAAAGTATAATTGTTATAAACTTTATGATGGTGCTTAGCAGATAACTGAGGTGTTTAAAAGCAGGAAGTTTAGAAAAAAAAAGATAATTTAAAAAAAAGCTTCGATTTTGAAAAGCTTAAAGAATAGTACTTTTTGTCCCACTAAACTCCATTTATACATGATATAGTAAAATCCAAATAACCTGGCGGGATGGAGTCTTGTGAACCCTTTCTTGACCTAGACGAGTTTAAATTTTGGGTAATAAAGCATAACATTAAAATTACACTGACCAAAGTGATCGTTCCTACTTGTCACCATGCATACGAGACTAACCAGTGAGGAATAAAACGTTTTTCCCGGGCAGCTTGTCATGACCAAAGGTAAGTAGAATCATCCTATGATAATCTAAAGGTTACTCGCCATCTTACTTGAATCGGACAATATATTATTTGACTGCATTCATGTACATCATTTCTAAATACTGTCCAAAGTAAGGAAAAGTCAAAGACTCCATGGAATTGTTTTAATCCTTTAATCAACATTAAAACTGATGATGAGAATGACCTCAGCTATTTAACTTTTGTTTCTTATTTGTTCCATTTTATTTCGACTGTGGGCTAGTGGTGGGTATAGCCAGTCATCAGGGGATGATTACTTCCCCTTGACACCTAAACCCACCTCTGGATTTCTAGGTCCAGGTCCATGTTTGTCCAATGTTCATCAGATTTGTATATTTGTCTCCTGGTCCTGTTAAAGAACCCTCACTGCTCAATGGTCGTAAGTGCCGAGCATAGGCCAAACTTTGAAGCCCTTCACCAGCATTGGTGACGTCTCCATATGAGTGAAAGGTTCTTGAGTGGGACGTTAAACAACAATAAAATCAATGATAAAAAAAATACTCCCCCATGACACCTGATCCCACCTCTGTATTTCCAGAGTCCGTGTTCGTCCAATGTTCGCCTGATTTGTATATTTGTCTCCTGGATATCCTGAAGATTAATACTTTTGTATCTGTGTTTTTTATATTATGATTTATTTTTCTTTCACAAATATGAATACGTAGGGTTTCTATATTACATAGTAATAAAACCACCCATACTTCATATCTTAAGTGGTAATGGAGTGTCTAAGAACCAGGTACATTTCAGATACGGTCAACAGGGGATGCTTACTCCTCCATGGCACCTGATCCCATCTCTGGAATTTCAGAGGTCCGTGTTCGTCCAATGTTCACCAGATTTGTATATAGTCTCCTGGACATCCTGGAGATTAATACTTTGGTATCTGTGACTCTTATATTTGCCCTAATAATGATAATGATTACGACAATAATATTAATCCTTTCTTTTTGTTCTAGTTTTGCAGTTTTGAAGATTAGAAAGATATTTCTCAATATGCGTGATACAATTAAAAGAGAATTCCAAATTATTTTTGGAAAGGTGCAACTCTGCAACATTTGCACATTCATCGATGACACTCAAAGAGACATGGAAAATGGTTCGTTTTTCCTGTGGATAGAATGTATAGAAAAAAGCGCCCTCAAAGACGATTTAGAGGAGAAACGAAAAGCAGGGTATACCGAAGTAAAGAACAGTAGATCTAAAGATTTAACGATACGCCAAAACCAAACGATTATTATGACAGTGGATGGACAAGTGCGTATCAGAGATCCCGATCCACCCGAGAACTTCCGGATTACCTACCTTATTGGTGCTGATAACCATTTGAATATTCCAATGGAAGTTAGGCGATCTGATCAAGACAAGATGCCGTATGCCATACTTTCGTTTTGTGACGAGGGTAACGATCACCCATTACACAATGTCAATATATCCGTGAGAGATCTAGCAGAACTACCTACAGGTAATGCTCAGTTGCAGTATAGATTTATCAAGTGACAGTCTGTTTATATAAATACTCCTTGTCTAATGTGGCTGTATCTTAGATGACCCAACAGTGTTTCCTATATATTACCTGGATTGTGTTAAGCGACTGTCTTATATGACCAAAATCTACAACTTCCTTCGACAGTCACTTTAAACAGTCTCTCTGCTCTTCCAGTAAGATACAAGAATACAAGATAAAAACCTAATAAAAAGATTAATTTGTAAAGTCAATCATACAGTCTGAAGACACGTAATGGGAGCAAACGACTCTAAAATCTAAAAAGCCCGGATTGACAGATTTACTGGATTACTTTAAAATTTTACGTGGGACACTACATCAGTAGGTGCATATTAGCGGTGATCTTTTTTCCAGGTTATCGGTATTTTTCTATCTGTTGAATGTGGTATAATAATTAAAACAACAGATTGATCGTTAGAGAGGGACAGAAAGAAATATGCCATTACATGAAATTCAGACCGATTATCATTCTTAAACCCTGTTTTTCAGCCATTCAAATAGGTTTAGATCAGTCAGTTATGAATATTGTATCTCTGTTGAAGAAGAATTGATATTATATAGGTCTCCGTGTAAAGTTAAAGATTTATTTCACAGAGTAACCATTGTTATATGATTTTTCAGAGGAGATCACAGCACGACAATTGACCAAGAACAGCGAAAATAACAACCTGAGAGAGGCAATGAAGAAAAGAGATGAAGGTACGCTAATTTACATACAAAGTCCCAGATAAAACATGTATGAAAAATTGTTACGAACACAAAATCTAAACTCTCAGGTTACAAATATCATGAACAATTAACAAACACGGATGGGATCAGGTGTCATGGATAAACCCTGTTGATCCTTATTCTAGTAAATAAGGATCTCTGAAAAATCCAGGGATGGGATCAGGTGCTTTGGAATAAAGCATTATGAAAAAGTAAGCAAAGGTTCTGTGCTTGATAGTCAAGGATACTCACTCCTCTGTCGCACCTGAGCCCACCTCTGTAATATCCCGAAGTATGTGGTTGCCCACTGTTTACATTTGTATATCGTCCTCTGAACTTCTTTACAGTTAACATTTTGATGTTTGTATTTTTGTTATTGTCATATTTAATTGAATGAAGTAAAATGTTCCTAATGTTCCGAATTACGGCTTCAATTCTAGTTGATCAACTACATATACATATCATATTTCTCTGTCACTTCGTTTCAGCTGCCAGGAACATGTTGTCTCTGGACAGTTTAATGACGTTATCACGTCACATGACAGAAAACGATGGTCTAAAAATAGGTGTTCAACTTGGAGTCCCGATGTGTAAAATGGAAAAATTAAAGGAACAAAGTGATGACGACACCGTGCGTACCAATTTCCAAATATTGTGCGAATGGCGAGGAAGTGTGCCACGATCAGCAATGGTTGATTTTCTGATTTCATCTCTGAAAACCATTTGTCGAAATGAACTTGCCACCATAGTCACCAATGTCCGAAAGTCTGGAAGAGAATTAATAAATGAAGATTTTGCCTAGATCTACATACGGGATACACATTATGAAATTGAGAGAAATTTTAGTTTAACTAACGGAACTGGACACATTATATAGCTTAAATATGCCATATAGTTTACAAATATAATCGGATGTAACACTGTACTTGACAAGAAATGCATCATTGGTAGAACATCCTGTCAAAAGTAAAGCGTAATCGAAAAATGTTTGGGTAATAATTTTAGCAAAATTGACTTGCCTATACAAGATATCTTACAAATGGGTTTGCCTCATCGAGTGGTTGATTAATGCGAAAAATACAGGACTATACAACACCATATATTTATATATCATTGCCCTATGTCAAATTTGTACTGCACGATTTTTCTTTTCTATGAGTGAAGTCTTGTTACATGTATTGTTATCGGATTATTAAAATTGTATCGTTGAAAATGAGCATTTCCCAATCTTTTCTTTTGGTTTGCTTGTTGTATTACATTCCACAAAGAAATTTTCACTTGTCACCAGTTTTAGGCGAAGTGCTACGAATGTTGGCCTGTGCTATGGAACGACACCAATGCAGTGAGGGTTTTTCTTAAATGCCACGGGATCTCGTGCAATCTACTCTACAATATAATTTTTTTCAATTTAATTGGCCTCTAATTATCAATTTTTACAATGTATTATGATAGTCATCAGTAACGTTACACAACACTTGTGTATCTTTCCATCTTGAAAATTATGTTGACTTTCTTTCAAGAACTTTTAACTACATTATCAAATGAGAAGAAAATTGTTGTAAAGAAGTGTTCAAGTCACGCTTTGAAGTTTTATTTACTGGTCATTTTAAAGTCAAATTCCGGGGAGTAATGCATTCGTCAGAATCAAGTAATGTCATGATATAATTTCATCAAGTGGAGATGTGAATTCCTGGTACTCAACACTTACATATGTATCATCTGATTCCATTCTGTATACACTTGCTGATAAACTAATGGTAAAGCATGTGATATAATGTGTTAGAAAAACACTTACAACTCTTCAGATTGTCAGCCAATCAATTCTAAAGGTTTTTTTATTACATGGTATATCACATTACCACACCGCCAAAACTTAAAATGGAATTTTAACTTCATAAATACATTTTTTTCCTCTTCCCTTTGTAGGAATTGATTTCTGTAGAAAATGTCCAATTTTACAATAACTTCTTGGGGATGTTACTTTAATGCTATCATAAAAATATTATGTTTTGGTACTACCAACTGTTTTCTATTAGTTGATAGGTTGTTACAATAATTCTGTTTTCCTCTAACTATATATAATCTTATATCACAGTACACAAGATTTTATCACATATAAGTAGTACCGATACATTACATGTGAACTATAGCTCAGAAAAGATCAAACAAACTTATTTGACCATCTTTCATTGTTTATGGAACAAGCATGTGAAATAAAATATTTTTCTTTTTGTTTGAATATCGTTTAGGCCCCACGAAACAATTTTCAGATCAAACAAACTTATTTGAGCATCTTTCATTGTTTATGGAACAAGCATGTGAAATAAAATATTTTTCTTTTTGTTTGAATATCGTTTAGACCCCACAAAACAATTTTTTGGTTATAGGATGGCGACCAGTCTGGGAGTTTTTAATAATAGAAGAAAGAACCAGTTTACAAAAAAAGACCATCAGCTTTCCACAAGTAAATTGGCAAACTTTCTCACAAAATCAGCTTGGGTTCCAGCAGGGCTCAAACCATGGCGACTACATGTCATAAGCCGGTGCCCGTAGACAATACAATTACTTGGCCTATATCTTTTAAACCGCAAAGGACACAAAAACTTCCAACCTGAGCTGAATGAATCAAAATATGTACCATGTTTGTTTGACCAAACTTCACCAATTTATTTTCAGGTCGACTTTTTTTAAAATCCAATTTTGTCCAATTCCCATGTGAAAAACAACAAGAAGCCAAATTCGGACTAATTCGATCACCTGAGCATCATTTATCCACTCAGCTTCTAAATAAACTAAAAGTTATTTTCTTCAGCCAAAGCTATTCCAATCCTTACTAAGTTTTATTTGAGGATTTTCATATTTCTATTTATAGATCTGTATTCAACATCTGTTGCTAGAACATTCTATCCCAAATTTACAAGTATTATCTAGTCTATATATACCCTATGATACCATTTTTAAAGCTAAAATCTATTTTTCAATTTGCATCTTCAAACCTACAAATGACCAACATTAGTTTCTTATTCTAAACAAAATTTATTTTCTTATAAAACAAAACAAAAATAACAAAACATTCAATATTCTCATTGCAGTTTTCCAGTTCAAGTATTTTTACAGTATTGCTGTTTGCAGTTCGTTTTGGTCTTTTTAAATTACACAAATGTACTATTTACATACACTATACTATAAAACAGAGTTATGAAATCACTGTCAAGACATTTTGTAAATATGTCTGTGCCAATACAAACTCTCCCAATTTGAATTGTAAGTGGACAGGTATGTGAACTTACAGCCACATCAGCTGTGTGTTTTTAAAAAAAGTATTTTGTTTTTCTTTTTTACTAGCTAGATTGATGTACAATAACAAATAAGAGCTATACACAGGCATAAAAATTCTTATATTTCTATTACGTTGGTGAAAATAAGGTCCGGTCAACTGTTGCATGCATATACATATAGTAAGGTCAAATATATCATTTGCAAAGAGATAATTACCAAACTGGATTTCTGAAGCAATTTTCACAAAATATATAGGAATAAAGAATTTATATGCCTGTGTATATCCTTTATGTTATTGTGTATTAAAATAAGTAGTGAAAAAAGAGATTTCTTTTTTGTGGAAAATGCCCCTTTAAATTCACAAATTCATGAATTCCACAATTTCTGTCATGTCTATGTATGTAGTTTAACAGTAAGTCTCTGGAATTCAGACCTCGGGTGGTGAGACATTGTAATCTTCATCTGTTTCTATGCCAACTTCGTCCTGTATAAAAAAATCAGTATTATTATCAGAAATGTTTGTAAGATTTGATTTGATTTGATTTTTTGTTTTACGCAATACTCAACAATCTTTCAGTCATATGATGGCGTCCAGTTTTTATTGGTGGAGGAGAAACATTTATAACAAGTACATATATACATTTATACCAAATATGTACATACATTTATAACAAGTACATACATACATTTATACCAAATATGTACATACATTAATAACAAGTACATACATACATTTATACCAAATATGTACATACATACCAAATTAATAACAAGGACATACATACATACATTTATACCAAATATGTACATACATTAATAACAAGGACATACATACATTTATACCAAATATGTACATACATTTATAACAAGGAAGGACATACATACATGTACATACATTTATACCAAATATGTACAAATATGTACATACATTTATAACAAGGACATACATACATTTATACCAAATATGTACATACATTTATAACAAGGACATACATACATTTATACCAAATATGTACATACATTTATAACAAGTACATACATACATTTATACCAAATATGTACATACATTTATAACAAGTACATACATACATTTATACCAAATATGTACATACATTTATAACAAGTACATACATACATTTATACCAAATATGTACATACATTTATAACAAGTACATACATACATTTATACCAAATATGTACATACATTTATAACAAGTACATATATACATTTGCAACAGAAATATGCTGTAAATGACTATATCCCTGTAAAAGGGTATGATAGCGGGGAGACTATTTTCCTTGGGGTGGTGGTGGGGTGTTCTGTGTCAGCCTATCAGAGCATTTCAAACTCCACCTTTACCAAACACAAGACAAGTAAACAGATTTATAAGAATGGCAGTGTCCAGGTTTCACATAGTTGAACAAAGAACTACAGGATTTATTAGACACCTGCAGAAGTGAAAATATAAAAAAAAATCTGATAAAATCGTCTAAAGTGCCATCCCTAGTTTAATGATTATTTCGGTATAATAAAACAGTTAAATTATACTATTGAGGGAGTAAGCAAGATTCTAATTCTTGTTGACTACACTTATTTCTCTCGGCTTGATTACCTTATTGTTGAACTATTTTGTTTTTTCATCTTGTGATAATTTTTTTTTTCTAGGTATAAAAAAAATATATTGAATAGATATTTTGGGAAGCAGCACTTTTATTATCTCCCCCGAGATATAAACTATTTCCCGAGGTGATTGTTTATGTCCCAGGGGACAATAAAAGTGCTATTTGACTCATACCCATTCAATAACTATATAATATAGAATACCAATAACATTTCAGCAAATGCTTGTGATTTACAGTGGCTGTTACTGCCTATGCCTTCTGAAGTGAGAAAAATCAAAACAAAATACAAACTTTCATTAAAGGACACCTCTGTATAAAGGGCACCTGCCTATAAAGGTCATTCTTACATAACATTTGTTAGCTTTTTTTGTTAATGTTTGTTTGTTTATTGTTGCTTACCGTCCCACTCAAGAATCTTTCACTCATATGGAGACATCACCAAATGCTGGTGAGGGGCTTCAAATTTTGACCTATGCTCATCACTTACAGCCATTGTGCAGTGAGGGTTCTTTAACATGCCGACACCTACTGTGACACGGGACCTCGATTTTTACCGTCTCATCTAAGGACAGGAAACCAACCTGCCATTGGCTGGACTAGAACTCGCAATCAAGAGTCAAGCGGGCTACCGACTGAGATAGGCCGGCTCTTATGTAAATGAATAAACCTCTAAATAAATGGCACATGTCTTTAATAGATACTTTTGCTTATTTCCTTGAGTGGCCAGTGGCCTTTTTAGACAAGTTTGAGGGTTTATGTACCATTGGGCAAAATACTAGAATAATGGCAATAATCTAGAGTAAAGTCTATAAACAAGTGCACATTTTACTTGAATTTTGATGACTTGGGATCAAATTGCTGATCATTTGAGCATATATTTGGTGAAACTGTGGTTAGATAATTTGTCACAAACTATAGCTGACAAGAAAATATATCATATCATTAAACATAAAAGCTCAAATGCTAGAAATGTAACTGTAAACTTTGAGTTTGACTTGAAGTGTTTTACGCCACACTAAAAACATTTTCAGTTATAAAGTGGCACCAATTTTTATTGGTGGAGGAGAGAACCCAGTTAAAATGTACTCGGGAAGAGACCACCGACCTTCAGCAAGTAAACTAGCAAACTTTCTCACAAAACTAAGCTCAAGTTCCAGTGGAGCTCACAAGTGTGCAAATCAAAAGTGCGAGATTTCATGGTTCAAAGTATGATGCTCTAACTACTTGGCTATGTAGGCCCAAAAGGTAGTTCTTTCAGTACTAAAATAAAAAGCAAATTGTAATACTTACATATAACTGCTTTTTGGTTTTGGGATAGCCTTCAAGAATTGCACCTAAGATGTCATTGGCCTGTGAAATAAACAGTGACAGACATTAAATAATCAGCATTATGTTTCTTTGTAATATTATGTTACATCCTGCCAAGAACTGACATTTGTACAGATTTCCATAATTTATGAAATACTTCTGCTAAATGAAAAAAGAGGCCCATGGGCCACACAGCTCACCCGAACTGTCTTGGTATCTTACAAATACAATGGGACTTTGCCTAAAGACCACCTCACTTTTAAGACAACACATCACTTCTTAATAAATATGAAATAGGGTCAGATCCTCACGTAAGAGACTAACTTGCTAATCAGACCGATTTGAGTCAGTGAGGTGGTCTTAATAGCAAGGATCCACTGTATATGGTTTAGGATGGGAATCTCAATTTTCAAATATTACAACACTACTTAAAGTGGGTTGAGCTGAAAATGAATGAAAATGACAGAGTCTGAAAAGACGTCAAAACAAAGTCAATACCTTATTTTCCTATTTCTATGAAAAACACACATTTGAAATATACATCCATGTTGATAACTCAGGTGCAGTTAGTTTCTTTCAATTAAACTAGTGGTTCTAGAGAAGAAGACTTACAATTAACGTAAAAAATAATCTAAAAGTACCCACAATCAAAACATACAAATAATCTACAGGTACTAACAATCAAAACATACAAATAATCTACAAGTACTAACAATCAAAACATACAAATAATCTACGAGTACTTACAATTAACAGACAAATAATCTACAAGTACTATAATTAACACAAACAAATAATCTACAAGTACTTACAATTAACACAGGAAAAAAATCTACATGTACTTACAATTTACAGACAAATAATCTACAAGTACTTACAATTAACAGACAAATAATCTACAAGTACTTACAATTAACACAGACAAATAATCTACAAGTACTTACAATTAACACAGACAAATAATCTACAAGTACTTACAATTTTTAATCTACAAGTACTTAAATTAACATAGACAAATAATCTACAAGTACTTACAATTAACAGACAAATAATCTACAAGTACTTACAATTAACAGACAAATAATCTACAAGTACTTACAATTAACACAGACAAATAATCTAAAAGTACTTACAATTAACACAGGCAATTAATCTACAAGTACTTACAATTAACATAGACAAATAATCTACAAGTACTTACAATTAACAGACAAATAATCTACAAGTACTTACAATTAACAGACAAATAATCTACAAGTACTTACAATTAACACAGACAAATAATCTACAAGTACTTACAATTAATATACAAGTACTTACAATTAACACAGGCAAATAATCTACAAGTACTTACAATTAACACAGACAAATAATCTACAAGTACTTACAATTAACAGACAAATAATCTACAAGTACTTACAATTAACACAGACAAATAATCTACAAGTACTTACAATTAACACAGACAAATAATCTACAAGTACTTACAATTAAGACAAATAATCTACAAGTACTTACAATTAAGACAAATAATCTACAAGTACTTACAATTTACAGACAAATAATCTACAAGTACTTACAATTAACATAGACAAATAATCTACAAGTACTTACAATTAACACAGACAAATAATCTACAAGTACTTACAATTAACAGACAAATAATCTACAAGTACTTACAATTCTTTTTCTTTTTCTCCATTCCTTTACATATTTTTTTCTGGCATTATATACCTACATAGATATAAAACTGATAGGTATCAAAATATTTGCTTATAAAATACATATGTATAGTAAAAAAAAATAGCCAAACCAGGTCTGCAGAACTTGTGAAAATATTAAAGGACTCATAATTATAAATAGACCAAGGTGATAGATAAATCAGTATATGGTGTATATCTATGTGGTCAAGAAGATTTAGCAGTCCTTACCATTTAATAAAACAGATACTGGTCAGCGACCAATTCAACCGAGTACCTATTCTCACCAACTCATTTTATTATTTTTTTTCTGGTTTCTCAGAGAAACTGTTTTTGGTTTTGGTTCGGCAATCAAAATAGTGTCTTGTCCCATTTATAAGTCAATAATTGCCTTGAGAATAAAGCAGGACTATGTATCACACAGACAGATGGCAGGGGCTAATAGACCCTTTTTGGGACAGGGTCCTTTACCTTTTCCATTAGGAATTTTATGTCGCAATGGGCTAATACAGGGATGAATCTTTTACAACAGGCAGATGGACACGGTGAATCTTTTATAACAGGCAGATGGGCATGATGAATCTTTTATAACAGACAGATGGACACGGTGAATCTTTTATAACAGACAGATGGGCAAAGTGAATCTTTTATAACAGGCAGATGGACACGGTGAATCTTTTATAACAGACAGATGGGCATGGTGGATCTTTCATAACAGACAGATGGGCACGGTGGATCTTTCATAACAGACTGATGGACATGGTGAATCTTTAATAACAGAAAAATGGACACAGCGAATCTATTATAACAGAAAAATGGACACGGTGGAACTTTTATAACAGACAGATGGACATAGTGAATCTTTTATAACAAACAGATGGACATAGTGGAACTTTTATAACAGACAGATGGACATGGTGAATCTTTTATAACATTCCACCTCATCAACATTTAAATAAATGTTGAACATTTAGATCTAATCATGAATCTTCTTTACGCTTTCAGTGGAAATTGATGTGTTATAGATACACACAGATTAATGATGGTTTCAATGGAACGTTTCCCAAAATTCTCACAAAAGAAGTTAACATATTGTTTCAATAAGTCCATAAAAGCTTTTAACCCTGTCACTAAAGTATCTAAATGGTATGCCCTTTTCTATTGTTTAGACCAGTCAACTTTGGCCTATAGGGTTGAAAGGGTTAAATAAAATTTGTAAGAAATATGGATCATGATTTTCCTGAAATCAATCAATAAAATACAGAGTAAACAAAAAGGACCAAACCTGTTCTTTCTCTTCTGGGGATATAGTTTTTCCGCCCTCCTTTAATTGCTCTAGTTTTCTTTCACATGCTTCACACTAAAACAGATGAAATTTCTCCTCAGTATAAATGTCTATTGACTATCTCTTATACATAATTGATAAACACATAATTATTATAAAACAATTTCAAAACATACACAAACACATCACAGCTTAGTTTTCTCAAAAAGAGGCTTCAGCAGGAAAAATCAACTGCCAATTGTAAAGAGTTTGCAGGCTATGAGGTTTCTTGTTTTTACTTGTAGGGTACTAAAATATCAATTTTCTTTCCCCCCTATTTAAAGGTTCCCCCCTATCAAAAAACTTATTGAGAATACTGGGGTTTTACATACGGGTCAGGAGCTTGGTAAGAGCATATTTTTGTCAAAAAGTTATTGTGCTGCTTCAACCTTGCTAATTTATCACATGTCACTTTTACTCAGACTTACGGTCAACTCCACTTTTAACTAGGGGTGGAACAGTCTGGGATTTTTTCAGTTTGGTTCATTTTTTTTTCTGTTATGGTTTGGATATATTATCACATCAACGTTCAAATTATATTTGCATTTATCATTTACAGATTATTTTATATTCTGAGAAAGCATATTGAGTTTGTTTTGAAGTATTGGTGTTTATTTCATAAGAAAATGCACATCTAGGGTACATGGGGATCATTTGTGTGAAGTACAGTTCTAATCCACCCAGTAGGTTAGGAGTTCTGCCCCAGAAATGGTTTTCAGTGCCCAAGACCTAGTTTTCTGAAAGTAGTTTCCAAAAGGCAAATCTAAGGTACATGAGGATCATTTGTGTGAAGTATGGTTCCAATCCACCCAGTAGTTTAGGAGTTCTGCTCTGGAAACAATTTTCAGTAACTGTGACCTAGTTTCCAGAAAGTGAGTCAGACTGACCTTAGTACTCCAAAGGCATATCTAGGGTACATGAGGATCATTTGTGTGAAGTATGGTTCCAATCCATCCAGTAGTTTAGGAGTTCTGCTCCTGAAATGATTTTCAGTGACTGTGACCTAGTTTCCAGAAAGTAGATCAGACCTACCTTAGTACCCTAAAAGTCACATCTAGGGTACATCAAATATGTGAAGTATGGTTCTAATCCACAAAGTAGTTTAGCAGTTCTACCCCAAAAAACAAAATTTTAATGTCGCCGCCGGACAGAATTAATGGTCCCCATGTTTCACTTCTGCTTCGCAGGTGAGACAAAAACGATAATGTCATAATTTGTGGAAAAAATTAAAAGTCAACAATGGGCAAGCACACATTGCATACTTTCATGGATGGCAGAAATATCAATTGTCGGTGTTTTTAATTTCTTTCTAGGTAATATATGCATATGTTATAAAAAAATTCTAAGGCAATATATTCTTTTAATTCTTTTTAATCAAAGTTTAGGTCTAATTGTGGGATGCCTTTTTTTTTATCAAAATGTGAGGCTATATGCCTTCAAGGAACTATAATGAAAAATTTCCATATTTTTCTAACTTTGAATGTTGACCAAATTACACAAATTAAATCAATACAAACTTCTTTAACTAAATGAGTTAACTGCTGTTTGGCTTCTTCTGTAGAAATGGAGCTGTTGAGTCCACGAAGTTCTGAAATTATTTAAAGTTTTATATAAATATTTAAGACGTGATAATTCCATTATCATCCAAATGAAAATCCACACAGAGGATTGAAGAAAAAAAATCTCATCCTGAGAATATTGAAGAATCAATCAGTGTTAAGTAATGACCCTAGACAGTGTCCATGTGAAGTTTCATGGCTGCAGTTGCAGTACTTTGCTCACAATGGACTGAAACAAAAAGCTTAATACAGAAAAAGGATGACGTCCACTCTGAAGCAGTGACAGCAATAGCGCTTCTGTTCTTCAAACAGGTGAGCTAAAAATAAAGGTATTACAAATACCTAGGATGGGAGCAAGGATGTTTTAATTTTTTTTTAGTAAGCATAATTTATAATAGAAAGAATGATAAATAGAATTTTATACTAATTATAATATCATGAAATTCTGTGTCAGATCACCTTTACAATTTTATTGTCTTAACTTTGAGGCATTTCTTACCTGTATCTAATTTCCTCACTTCTTCTTGCCTCTGTTGTATGTCAGCTGATAATCGTGATATTTTGTTATCCATTTCTTTTATCTCTCCATCATCGACATCTGGAAATTGACTCTACAACCAATAAACTGTATATAAAGTTGCATACATGTTAATATTAACTGTATTACATCCTGACAGATGACTTGTAATAAATATCTATAGCGTAACATATCTGATCACCATTTAAGGTTCATGACTACATTGGGGGAGATAACTCTTGAAGCACAACAATTCTGCCAAGAATTTTCCACTTACATAGAGAAGTCACTAGCTTCAAGTGAAGTGCCACAAATTTAAACCTGTGGCTGTGCTATGGACTGATGCTAATACAGTGAGGTTTCCTTTATGTGTCACACCTGCTGTGTCATGGGATCTCGGTATAAGTCCCATCTGACTGATCTACGATCTTTTTAGTTTGTATGTTGCGCTTGATTTTTTTGTTTTTGAATGGTGTTTTACAACACACTCAACAATTTTTCAATTATACGGTGGCAGCCAGTTTTTAATGGTGGAGGAAAGAACCCTGTTACAATGAACCTGGGAAGAGACCACTGGCCTTCCAAAAAGTAAACTGGCAAACTTTCTCACAAAAATCAGCTTAGGTTCCAGCAGGACTCGAACCCGCGCTGACAGGAAGTGAGAGACTTCATGATTTATAGCACGATGCTATAACCACTCGGACACGGAGCCCCCACACCCCCAATACTCTGATAATACACAAGACTCAGAAAATACACAACTCAGATAATACTCATGACTCAGAAAATACACATGACTGATAATACACATGACTCAGATAATACACATGACTCAGATCATACACACGACTCAGATAATACACGCAACTCAGATAATACACGTGACTCAGATAATACAGGCGACTCAGATAATACATGCAACTCAGATAATACACGTGACTCAGATAATACACGCGACTAAGATAATACAGATCAGTCAGATAATACACGCGACTCAGATAATACACGCGACTCAGATAATACACGCGACTCAGATACAACATGAGCCACGTACACTTCAGTGGGAAGATACAGAAAGAAACCACATTACAGTTTTCCATTTAGATTGTAGCATTGTACATTTCTATCTTATAGACAGACAGACACACAGAGTACTGGTTTATAAAAAATCTTACAAATTACCTGATCAGCTACATACACTTTCTGTTTTCCATTCAATTTTTCTTTAATCTTTCCATCCTCGACTAAAGTTTCACAAGCCTTTACAATTGCCTTTAAAAGTAAAACAATAGGATGTATACATCATTCACATCCTTAGAATGTCAATTTGATGTAACTCAATCCAGGAGCCCACTTTACGAAAGGTCTTAAGTTCTAAATCCTAAGTCTTGGTCCCAATTGTCACGGGACTGACCAATCAGCGATGCGTTATCATGGTAGTTAGGAATAAAAGTTGGGATTTAGGACCCTTTGTAAAAGGGGCCCCAGGTCTTCAGAAGTTGATATCAATCATTATGCTGTTGTCATACCACTGTAACAGCCTTATAGTATAGTATCTGGTGATATCTGTCATTATAATATTGTCACACCATTGTTATAGGATAGTGTCTGGTGATATCTGTCATTATAATATTGTCATACCACTGTTACAGGACAGTGTCTGGTGACATCTGTCATTATAATATTGTCACACCACTGTTATAGGATAGTGTCTGGTGATATCTGTCATAATAATATTGTCATACCACTGTTATAGGATAGTGTCTGGTGATATCTGTCATTATAATATTGTCACACGACTGTTGCAGGACAGTGTCTGGTGACATCTGTCATTATAATATTGTCACACCACTGTTATAGGATAGTGTCTGGTGATTATACTACAGGATAGAGTCTGGTGATATCTGTCATTATAATATTGTCACACCACTGTTATAGGATAGTGTCTGGTGATATCTGTCATAATAATATTGTCATACCACTGTTATAGGATAGTGTCTGGTGATATCTGTCATTATAATATTGTCACACCACTGTTACAGGACAGTGTCTGATGATATCTGTCATTATAATATTGTCACACCACTGTTATAGGATAGTGTCTGGTGATTATACTACAGGATAGAGTCTGGTGATATCTGTCATTATAATATTGTCACACCACTGTTACAGGACAGTGTCTGGTGATATCTGTCATTATAATATTGTCATACCACTGTTACAGGATAGTGTCTGGTGATTATACTACAGGATAGAGTCTGGTGATATCTGTTATTATAATATTGTTATACCATTGTTACAGGATAATATCTGATGATATCTGTCATTATAATATTGTCATACCACTATTACAGGATAATATCTGGTGATATCTGTCATTATAATATTGTCACACCACTGTTACAGGACAGTGTCTGGTGATATCTGTCATTATAATATTGTCATACCACTGTTACAGGATAGTGTCTGGTGATTATACTACAGGATAGAGTCTGGTGATATCTGTTATTATAATATTGTCATACCACTGTTACAGGATAATATCTGGTGATATCTGTCATTATAACATTGTCATACCACTGTTACAGGATAGTGTCTGGTGATATCTGTCATAATAATATTGTCATACCATTGTTACAGGATAATATCTGGTGATATCAGTCACACTAGTACTGTTATACTACTGTTACACTACAGGATGCAATCTGATGATATATCATTTTATAGACAACACTACAGTACACAAATTAAGTAATGCAAGATCAGTATGGTGTTTGTGTCAGTACTACAACATATTTTTACACAAGATACATATTTAAAATGTGATTCGCAGAACTGTTCTAGGATCTCAGGGCTCAACATTAACGTTTGTCCATGTCCAGATGAAAATCAGCTCAATATTCCAAAGCACTTGTTGGAATGGACAACGTTGGTGTGCAAGTCTATACTAATGTACATTAATGTTATATAATTCTTTATTCCACTGAAACCAAGTAATCCACAGTTGTGTTGACCACTGAGAGTGAGAGGTTGAAAGCACAATTTCCCAAGTTAAACTAGCAAGTTACGAAAGACTTTCAAATGAACATCAATAAAACGGACCTCTGTATCCTACATCTGAAAATGAACCTATCATTCACAAATAGTCAAAATATTTAAATCAATAAAATTATTGTTAAAATGATATATTTTGTGGGAAAAAATGAACAAGTAATAATTTAAGGTGCCAATTCGGTAAATTCAGTAAATAAGTGCCGTTTCGGTAACTTGTCGTACCGCCGAGCTGGATACACCCAATTCCCAAGGTCTATATTTCCATCTGTAATACGTGTTAACAGTTCGTTTACATTGCAGTTTTCTCTACATCCTCCAATAATACTCCATTCAAGAATAATCCATGCCCCAAAGACAATCTGTGTTGATAATTAACTTATTTTACCACCGGCACCGAAGTTCAAGCACATAGTAACTAAACATAACACTGATCTACATCTTAGTCAATTGAATGCTTAATTTTCAAAATCGAATATGGTATAACACAACCTGGAATTGAAAATTCCAGAAATTTGCAGAATTGAAAATTCCAAAAGAGGAAAAAAAATGATAAAAATTTAGAATGCAGCATCATCTTTGGTAATGCGGTGGTGCTCGAGATCTGCAGCCAAAGAGAATTGATCTAGAAATCCTAACTGACGAATGATTTTGTATTATATGAAAAGTAATTCTAATCTTTCAACAAAATAGTAGCAGAAGTCAGGAGTTACAAGAAATAAGAAAAGTAATCATTGATTTGCATCTCTAGCAGAGACTACCACTGTTCAATATAATTGAACTTCTTTCTACAGTTGTAGTCCTTATCAATTCTAATACATACTGTTTTACCAAATTCCTTGTGTAGGTTGTTGAATATATCAATGGCACTGTATGGTCTGTTTTGTCTATTGAGGTAATTCAATACAGCTTTACCAGCTAAAAAATAAGAAAATATTCAAATCATTAAGATATTTTTAAAACGACTTTTCAAAAGGAATTACTGATCAAAGAAATGATTGAAGTTTTTACAATACTGGGAAAGATATACACTGCATGCAGGTATATAAATTTTGTGATATAAAATTATGTACAAAAATGTAAATGTACTCCTCACATAAATTTCATCCAATAGTTGTGGCCTTGTATGCAAACTGAATGCAATGGCCACCTGCATGATATTGATAAGATCGGAAGTGGTTTTGTCAATTTGTCAAATACAGTATAGAACAATCATTGCTGTGGAATTTGATTCATCTGGTGTTTAAACTCCAATATAGAACTGTTATTATATATCGTCATCGCAATAAATCACAATACTGAAAACCTGACAACGATATCGCAAAAATATTCAAGTATTGCGATATTGCCAACTCCAATAGAAAAGAAAGTCTTTATACTTATTATGTACTTGAGCTACCTAAACAAACACAATCACATACACTGTTGTTAAACTCTTCAAACAAATTTCTATAACATTTATTATGTGTCTGTCTTATCAAGACAAATGTTCATGTAATAACCCACAAACTTCTTAGCCTTAATGGTGCATAGTTAGCAGAGAATTTAATTCTGAGGAATATCATGATAATCAGTAAAATTTGCCAATATTGTGATGCTCATCTCAATCACGTTAACAGCTCCAAGGAATTGTAGCAATTTGTAGGTAAACAATCTGCCTGTTCAAGGTCCATAGTAACTTCATACACCAATACAGCTACGGAATAAGATTGCTCAAGCAATTTTACAGGACTTTTAATAGTGATTTTCAAGTAATTTCCATGGGTATCAATACCTTGCAAGTTTGCAACCCAAACTAAAGTTGGAAAATACATTGTTAACAAATATTTTTCACAGTTCCACTGAACATTAAAATTGTTTGCCTGTTTATTATTGTTTAATGTCCAACTGAAGAATATTTCACTCATATGGAGATGTCTCCAAATGCTGATGAAGGGCTCCAAATTTTGGTCTATGCTCGGCACTTACGGCCATTGAGCAGCGAGGGTTCTTTAACATGCTGACACCTACTGTGACACTGTACCTTGGTTTTTACTGTCTCAACCAAAAGACAGGAAACCAACCTGACGCCAGCTGGACTCCAACTCATCACCTCACGATCAAGAGTCGAGTGAGCTACCGACTGAGCCAGGCCGGCTCCTCAACATTAAAAAATTTCAGCAGTACAGCATCACAAAAATGTTTTACTCAAATGGAATATACTTGTACTGGGTACAAGTGTCTTTATGAATATGATAGAGTCTAATTTTTCTATCTTCAACTTGCCATTGGGAAACAGGTCTGCCTGTTATTCACCAAACTAAACTATGGTCAGGGTACAACTTGGTCAGGGTACAACTTAACAGTTAACGTACACTTGGTATAAAGTGCTTAACGAGGCCCAGTGGTCAGAATGCTCACATGAGCAAACTGACAACAGACAACTTCTGGTCAGAATAGCTCGCTCGAATTTTTGACCCAGGTGCGCTAACAAGAAAACAAACGGCTTTGAGGTTTGGATTGCAATAATTTAAACTGGTCCATTTCTGTCAAATTCTGAAAGGTTTGCCGAGCTCAGATTTATAAAATGCACTGTTACAAATAAATATTTTCTGACTCAAGGAACAAGAAAATATCCAGTGAATGGTTTGGTGTTGGAATCTCAATTGTTTTGAAGATATTTGACCACTTCTGAAAGAATCATAAATGACATAATGTAAACAAAAAGGATAAACGACCAATTAAATAGTATTACACGGAAATAACTTGACGACAAGTCTTTCTGTTGATGGGTATTAGTTTTTGTTTGTTGAAATGACTTTAAATTTAGTATTTCTCAATACCATTTGCATCTTTCGACTTGCTCATTTTCTCTCAGTGACTATGTATTAGGCCATTGACACTTGACAAATTATAGTGTGGCGGGAATGCGGTGGAGATTGTATTCAAGGGACGTAATCACGACGAATGCATGACTTTAGTGGACCAGTCGTTATTTCGTTGACAAGCGAAGTATGATATAAAGTTGATCAGTTGGGATGCAGTGATCGTATACGGATAAAGTGGGTAAACATATATTTTTTATCTTAAAAGTTAAATTCTTTATATGTAAATCCGGACCGATATGAAATCGTTAATAAGTATTTTTTTCAAATACGGAGACATTGAGATCAAATAACTGCTGAAAGAACTGTGTTTAATTCACTCAGTAATAAATGCACTGATATTTTTGTGTAACAGACACAAATAAACAGATTATTATTAGATAATAATAAATGGATTAATAGTTTGACAGTCAAATTATTAAACGTATAAATAAACAAAACAATGAATACGTTGATAATCAAATAAATATGTAGTTAACAAATAGTTAGATACATGTATAAATGAATAAATAAATGAATAAATAAATAGATAAACAATAAATAAATAAATAAATAAATAAATGTACGAATAAAGAACTAAACAAACATTCATAGAATACTGATTAATCTATCATACCTCCAGAATGGAAGTATGCAATATTATTATTGGGTATTTGTAATCCCGGCTTAGCGTACTTCCAGTACTTTGATTTATGTTCTCACTTTTTAGTATATCAAAACAGAGAACATGATACAACAATCATTAAAATCAAATACTTAAAATCAAAATAGGCTTATTTTAGGAATGGATATTAACTGATCCTAGATCACAAAAGGTTAGACAATGAAAAATGTTTGTGTCGGTGTAAGTTATTCAGTTTATTGACCTCCTTATGTCTAATATTATGATAATTCTCACCTAATTTACCGAAGAGACGCACACCATAGCCGTCCACTTTGTCTTAATTGTACCTCTACATATCAGAAGGGGAATTAGCTCAAATGGTAGAGCGCTCGCTTAGCATGTGAGAGGTACCGGGATCGATACCCGGATTCTCCAAAAGTTTTTAATCCATTATCTAGAAAGAATTTAAATTGGAAAAGGAATATCACATTAAAAGTTTATCTCACAGACGTGCTTTACGACAAAAGAAATTAGTTGAAAGGCGACTAAGATACATGTTTGTCAACAACTTTTAAAATAGGCCTATCAGGTAGACAGGTACTTGTGGACTGGACCATTTAAGTGTGCCGTGCCTATTACCCCTTGAATGTTTATTGTCTATTTTATTTATTCTTTTCATTAAAACATGGTAATTTTGGGATATACCAAGAAATATGGCCAACCAACAGGCTTAAGCCAAATGTAGTTACACCCTATATGGAACTATTCTATATATATAAAAACGAAAAGGTAAGACACTTCTCATTGTTGACATTGACAATGCGAGACACCTGCCCAGTTAAATCGTCTGTATTTTAATTAATAAACACTTAGCGGTCTTGTCTGTGCATTCTGTCTTCTCTAAAAAGATTACCCTCACTAAAAACATCAGTAGATTTTCACTTGAGATGATATAAAAGACATAAATCCATTTTTTGTTCAAATTTGAATTTATTTCTGAATTTCTGAATATTTTTAGTAGATGGTCATGTCCACAAGTACCTTTGATCAGATACACTCAGTATTTTGTAGTGGATACGAAAAATTGGCTGAGAATTTGCATTTGTTTTAAAAATCTAAAGGCATGTTTAATATAGTCTACTGATACCTCTAATATACGAAGAACAGTATTGCTAGAAAACCTTGAGGATTTTTTTTAGTGGGGGTCTGTTCGCCTACCAAAGCCAGTCTACCTGGTATAATAATTTCTGTGGAAACGCTGGGTAAAATGGGAGAATTTAATATAAAATTCTCCGATTTTACCCATCGTTTCCACAGAAATTACCTGGTATAAATGCTGTTATCTGCTATCAAAATTCTTAGAATTTTCAACTTGAAAAAATAGCATTCTATCTATTCGATACAAAATTCCATTAACCATTAATGTATATAATCCAGTTATTTTATATTTGTGCTTTAACCATAGAGACCTTATCTATTACTCAACACTTATAACGAAATACACGTACCTGTATAAATATTTCTCTTGATATTATGAAATCAATAAAACAGTTTATTTGTTTTTTAGGGATTATTTTAATTCGCTAGATAATAATGCGCTCCTCACATTGCGCAATGTTATATATTTACAGCGTTGCAGTTGCTAAACTCTGATCAGTACTGTATTATGTACAAGCTTTATATATCGCTGCTGATACACACTTTTGTATGATAACGAGAGACAAGGTACAAATTACTGTCCCACCTGATGTTAATTTATTACCCTCGATAAAGACACGGGGAATTAGCTCAAATGGTAGAGCGCTCGCTTAGCATGTGAGAGGTACCGGGATCGATACCCGGATTCTCCAAGCGTTCTTTTTTATTTTCTACTATTAACATTTGGGCAAGGCAAAGAAGCGAAATTGTAAACCGGTCCCCAATTTTTAAATATATTAAAAAAATAAAAATTATATTATCAATACATGCACCACGTGACTTGGGACTGCTTTTCTGACGATCGAGAGTAAACTTTGTAAATGGGACCTTTTTTATGAAATGAATAACATCTCATTCAATTTTGTAAGTCGCATTTTCATTGGTTGAACATTACACATCTATCAGATAGCATCCGCACATGGGCTTTTAGCGGATTGCGTTAGATCCTCCTCTTAAACCGATATCTACTCCTGTTTTCTGATATGTCGCGTACAGGATCTAACGCAATCTTCTATGGGGTCACGTGCGCATGACCTCTGGTAGATGTGTAATGTTTGAACAATGAAAATGCGGCTTACAAAATGAATGGCAAAGAGATATAATTTATTTTGAAAAAAAGGAAACAGGCAGTCCGCAAAATTCCATTGGAATATCTTAGGCGATTCATACCTATGGCAGTATATTAGTATCACCCCAGAAAAAAATATTCACATCTCTTTGCCATTTGATCGCTTACAAAATCGTGTAAGTCGCATTTTCAATGGTCGAAAACGAAACACCTACGAAGTCACCCGCACGTGACCCTATGCGTTTTTTTTATTGTTGTTTTAAACCCTGCCAAGAATCTTTCACTTATATAGGGATGTCGCCAACTTTAGATGAAGTGCTACAAATTTTGGTCTGTGCTATGGACTGACGCCAATGCAATGAGGGTTCTTTTACCATTGGGATCGAACCCGGGACCTTCCGCTTATGTGTAGAACGCTCTACCACTAGACATATCAGAAAACGGGAGCGATTAGATCTATGCACTTTTTTGTTTGATTGTTGTTTTAAATCCTGCCAAGAATCTTTCACTTGTATGGAGATGTCGCCGACTTTAGATGAAGTGCTACAAATTTTGGTCTGTGCTATGGATGACGCCAATGCAGTGGGGGTTCTTTTACGTGCCACGCCTTCCGCGACACGGGGCCTCGGTTTTAACTCTTATCCGAGAGATTCGTGACTCTCACTTGGTATGCCGAACGCTTGGCGAAGGAACTATAACTACCATTGAAATCGAACCCGGAACCTTCCGCTTGCGTGTCGAACACTCTACCGCTAGACATATCAGAAAGCGGAGCGATGAGAGATCATTTTAAATTAGACTGAGATCCTCTATGCGACATATCAGAAAACGGGAGCGATTAGTGATCGGTTTTTAATTAGAGATCCTCTATGCGACATATCAGAAAACGGTAGTGGTGAGAGGTCGGTAATTAGATTGCATATAAGTAGCTAGAGTGGCAACGAAGAAGGTATTTTTCTAAAAAGAGGAAATAAAAAGTAGTAGAATAGCATCTTTGTCACTGCAACTAGCATATATGTGTATGCCATATTTTTGTCGGTGAAAGATTAAGCAACAATTTTCTAATTCTAGTTTATCTTTAGTCGAGGAGACCTAATTATGTCTATCATAATTATGTTCACGTATTCTGCGGTGGATGTCTAAAAAAAGACGAGTCACATACTGTATTCATTATGCACAGAACAATTAATAAGGGGAATTAGCTCAAATGGTAGAGCGCTCGCTTAGCATGTGAGAGGTACCGGGATCGATACCCGGATTCTCCAAATTTGCATTTTTATTCACCTTGTTCCGACGCAGGGAACTGACAGTGGGATAATTAATGCCTTAGATTTATACCTTGTGTCGATACGCAGATCCTGTTAAACAATATGAAGTCTCCCTCCCAATAATGTGAGGAAGTGTTCTTGGGCAAGAGCATATACACTGACTATCACATCTAAAATTAATTGATGATATTTTCAACTTGTTTGACCTTTTCACCGAGCTTGAGAGGTTATCATATAGGACGGGTGTGAAATGCTAACAGCGGACGCAGACTCCTTCCGGACACCGGACTCATATCCAATCCCATATGGGGGAGGGGGTCGCAATTGTTCTTCATGTTAAAACAAATATCCGATTCGTCGTATTCTAATGAACTTGGACTGTCGATTATCAATTCAGTGGCGGATCCAGGATTTTTTGAAAGGGGGCGGGTGATGGGAATTTTCATCATTACGAAAAACGAGCGCCGAGGATGCGTGCCTTCAGAGGCGAGAGATCTGGGACCGCGACTCTTTTTATTTTTCAAAGGGATTTCATTCCCCCTACCCGCAACTCCCCTCGTGAATCAGCCATTGCAATTGCAATTGGTACTTCATTTTTAATTCGGAACTCAACGTCTATTTTGACAATCTAATTGACAGTAACGGTCGTATTGACCATTTGTTTTTATAAGACTATAACTTTGGTATTATATGTACATTGTATAACATTTATATTCAACCACTCGACCTTCTAATTGAAACTCAAAATTCTCCATATCAAAGTACCAAAATTTTACAAAATCTTGTCAATATAAGGCTACAGAAAATTACCCAATACAATCGACAAATTATGACTGATACTGGTGCAGAAGACTGTTTATGACTTTTACGGAAAATTTAACCACGAAGACTGACAGACTTGTGTAAAGGAAATACAAATTTATAATTTCTTTTTCAGTCGCACAGTCACAAGCTAGATAATGATATTAGTACACCTTGTCGTATTCCCAATCAAGAGTTATCTTTCTTTTTCCTAGTCTCTCCCATCTGTAACGTTCTTTGGTCTGAGGTTGTGTAACGACTGTAATGCCATGGGCGAATGCAGGATTTTAGGTTAGAGGGGCATGCTTTTTGACACTCAAAGTGTCACAGGATGCGAATCGAGAGTTTGCTCAAGGGGGTGGGTGGATGTAGAGTTACACAATTATATACTAGATTGTTAGCATTTCTGAACATGTATTTTAATTGTTGGATAAATTGTGAAACAATAATTCATCTGAGACTATGTGGACGATATGGCGTCTTTTCACATTTCTGGAGCTTTTAGACACGATCTAATGAAAAGTTCAATGCTTGTAGGGGTGGGGTCGCACGATCGAGAATAGAAACGCGATTTTTTGTAAATTTAATTTTCCAGCATTTTAAAGAAAATAATAAAGGTTTGACACACACTTTGTCAATTATAGGGGTCACATATCGTTGCGTTTCTGTCTGAAGCCTTCCCTGGTCACTGATCATAATACTAAATGTCGATTTATTGTGCGGCAATATTTCATAATGGGAACGAGTTTTACGCTTCTTTCAGAAAAAAATATTTTCATTATTTCATGATTTTATGCTGATAATTTCATTTCTTATTTTTCATGAAATGCGATAGCTTGATAGGAAAAAAATATTGAATATAAATAGTATATAGCGAAATAAATGAAAAAGAAAATAGAATAACAGAAAAAGTCAATATCACTTCCAGAGGTCCAATATTACAGGACTACGTTTGTCCCGTGGTCATGCATGCTTCCCAGAATTTTTCAAATACATGTAATTTTATTTACCTAAAATAACTTGAATTTCAACAAATACAAACCTTACAAGAGCAATTCAAGAGGTGTCCAGAAAATACTTATATTTTTAAAAAATCTGGGAAGCCTTTTTCTGGATACAGCCTAGAGAATTTTTTATTTTAAAAGCTCTGAGAGGCCATTTCCTGGCTTCCAGACACTAAAACTTGGTTTTACCTTATTCTCCTTTTTAAGAAAATGTTTATTTTAGGGGGGTTGTCAGTGAATGCTATATAGATTTGCAGTTATATCCCATATTTACTACTTTGTCACGATCAGTGTCACCCCTTTGGTGGCTGTTGTTTAAATGTCTGGTTAGATTGTGACCTGCAGTCATGCCCCATGCTTAAGCCTGCTATATTCTCACAAACAGTGTAACTCCTTTGCTGGCGATTGTTTTAGTGTTTGTTTGTAGATTGTGACCTGTAGTTATGTCCCTTGTTTTTATCTGTATTTGACTAAGATTTCACGGTGGATGTAACCTGTCGACATATTTAACCAAACTCCCCCATGACACCTGCTCCACTTCTTGATTTCCTTGTTGTCCACTACTTTAAAAATTAGATTGGTATCTGATTTCCTGCCCTCAAATGAATAATTTCATTAAGCCTACCTCATCTCAAAATCAATATAATTAAATAAAATATGTTAACGCCCCTTCATTCAAATAAGATTACGTCAACACAGATAATTAACGTATACTACATTTGCACAAATCTACAGTACAGATTACAAGAGGCCCCCAGTCACTTGAGAGAAATATGTGACTATGGTGAGGATATGTTGATTATTGGTCCATGAGAAGATTCGTAAGGATGTACATAATTGTTGTCCCATTAGGAACACCTATGGATACTTGCCCCTTTTCATTCCCAAATTTTATGCAGCTTTATATCGGGATAACTGCTACAAAATCTGACAAGAGTTGATCCATTGTTTCTTCAGAAGAAATCGAAAATATTTAAAAGTTGACGGAAAATCTTTTACATACGCGCTTGTTAATTCGACCTTTGACTATCAGGTCGTCTTGAGTTAATAAGCCATTTATATAAAACCATACCCCATTTGAATCGCCTCTTGGTGATATGTTCATGGACATATTTCATAACAATATGAAAACTCTAAATAAATTGACCAAATTTGAAAGATCTAATCATTAGTTGATGAAAAGAAGTATAACGTTTTGACCTTTTTTTACAACTTATGGAGTCTCAAAATGGATACTAAACTTTTCTTTTGCAAACTTATTTTGTATGATCCACCAGTCGAGGTACAATGGCCGACAGAGAATTGATGTGGTCACGTGTGTGAATATTTAGACAATAATCATAAATATATGTGGACTTGGAATTAATTGATTCCTATACCCCTGGTCCCATGTATTGTTTGCCTGTTATCCTCTAAGGTCTGTGTGACAGATTGGTAAGAACATCGAAAAAAGGTGGTCATTTCCGGGTACGTTGTTGCTGGGTCTTCTTTTTAACAATAAAACTGACTGCAACGATATAACAGAACTATCTATGTGGCTCCAAACACAAATAAAAGAAGGAAATCAATTATCTGGTGTACTTATAAATAAATAATATATATATATATATATATATATATATATATATATATATATATATATATATATATATATATATATATATATTTATATATTAGACATATCAATATGTATTTAAGCTCCTCTAAGTTCTCTAATGCGTGCTAAATCATGTTTGTAACGATATAGGTAATGTTGATAATAATATATCAGAAGTATTGATAACACGACCTTATATTCCAAATGATTTATGATTGCAATAGAGCTCAGTTCTCGACACACAAAAAATGTATGATATACGTGTAAATCAGAAGCTCTGTTTGCGCAAACTGGATAATTTACATTTTTTTTGGTCTTTGACCATCCCGTGAGAATGAAATGTGTTGAACTAAGAGAAAATGAAATGATAAAAAAAATGTCATTTGATTAAGACGATTATTCATTACCATGGTTACTGACACATTTAAACAACGTGTATGTATTCGTAATGTATATCACGACATGAAAAAAAATACCAACTGTAAATATGTAATGTATTATTATCAATACTAAAGTCATAGTTTTAATAAGGAGACGAAAACAAATACTCATGGCGATCGTTTCTGTCAATACGACTTCATCAGTTGCGCTCCAATGTGTTATAAATGTATTTTTTAGAAAATGATATTAGATTTTCACACCTTTCGGAGACAAACAGGTCTGTGTCGCATATATTACTGCTGCACCGTGTTATGTATGTTATCTGTTAAATTGCAACCTAGATGTGCATTTTAGAAAGTAAAGTTACCGTTCATTATCTTTTTACATTTTCCAGTATATATATATATATATATATATATATATATATATATATATATATATATATATATATATATATATATATATATATATATATATAGTTTAACTCTAATAACATAATGCAAAAACCATGTTATTCTCCTAGGTAGAATTAACCACTAGAAAATTAATTATCATAGCATTCTGTAATCTACTACAAAGTACGTCTTTGGTGTGTTTTCCAATGGTTGGTTCCTAGAGTCTTTTAACAGATAGACGAACTGTCTACATACATTGTTACTTTTTATCCTTCAATTATGACAAACAATCTCGAAGATAACTATTGACGCAACACACACACACACACACACACACACACACACACACACACACACACACACACACACGCACGCGCGCACGCACGCACGCACAAATACACATTATGCTGGACTTAATGGCTTTGTATTTAACTCTGCCGGTAGTATTTCTACATCAAATTTTCATTATATCTTCATATTATAGTTTCGTGACAATTACTTCTATATATTTACTTACTCATATTAAGTACATTTCTCTTCTACAATACAAAGAATTGTCAGTTCCCATGGAATTGTAAGTACTTTTTTGATACGGAAGTTTGTTACAAACATCCTAGGAGATAATATGTTTTTTATCGTTCATAGTATGATTGTCAACCAAATGCAATATCTTTGTAAAATTTTGCTACACTTCGAATGAAATAATCGACGTTTTGAGGACATATATTTTCGTAGATAGCATAGAGGCTAGAGTACTGTAGATATTTACTAGAGTAAACAAACTTTCTACCTTTTCGGCTTTCATCTGATAAATGAGCGTTTAAATTTTTATTTGAAACAAACATCAAAGCTGTATATTATCTCGACTCCACAGAAGCGGAAAGTGATTACTTAGGTTGTGCTAATTGATTATTATTGATACTGATGTCAATCATAATAACCTCTAGTTTGTCATTCAATGTAGGATGTATATATAGATATAGCCAAGAGAGAGTTATCAGGCGAAGTCATTCAAGTCCGTAATTATCACTGACCACTGTGGCGCCATTTGTTTTACACTGGACATGTCCGGGATGTAACATTATGATTATGTTGACAAGATGATAGATTGATCGGTCAGATGGAAACACATGTGGTCGTATCATCAGAATGCTGGCGACATCAATTCTCATATTGTTATCATTTTTTGTTAACAATTTTAAATGAAAAAGTCGAATTATCATACCTCGAGGCTGCAAAAACAGCTAAACAAATAAACAATGTAAAACCAAGTCTCTGCGTAGTTACTGGAGTATTAGGCTCCAAATATACATGTCTCTTATTCCCTAAAGACGAGATGGGAAAATAAGATTTCGAAGAGTACACCGGCCCATAAATACATTTTTGGATTCTTTTTTGCTGTAAAATATCATAGTTGTGTTTCAAATAAAAACAAATAATAGACGTCTCGCTATTTTTTTTTTTGCTCTTTTTTTCTTTTAGGAAATTGCTCTCAGAAATTATTTGACCAATCACTCATTTTCACCAGATTAGATACCGCTGGTTCACCTATAAACGATCAGAATTGAAAACGAATACAACTGTTTTCCGAAAGAAATGTCCATGTACTTCACCTATAGCCGGTGACATCCTCATGTGTATTGTTTATTTTATTTTGCGAAATGTTCAACATATCATGTTATTTATCATAGAAAACGGACATTTTTTTCAGTTTCAAAGGATGGAAATATATTTAACAAGGTTCAAACTGGATGAAGAAAATAATATCTGGATAAAAACGAATATTTGTAACCATTGAAAATATGAATAGAGAACATTCTAATTCTAAACTTGTGATGGAATTATCAACGATAAAGGCATCTCCTACAACGTAATTTCGCGTCACGCCGTCAATCGCTGTACCATTCAGCCTTGATTAATATTTCATAACATATATTCATTGTCGTGGAAAAACATGTTAAAATATCGTATCATTCGTATGAATTTGTTAATTTTGTAAAAGAAGCCACGAATATTTCAGAAGAAGCGCGATTTAACCGAAAACGAATTTTACCTTGCTCTTCGTTAAGCATGTGCCACGGACCCATTGTTATCCCTGTGTCTATATATATATATATATATATATATATATATATATATATATATATATATATATATATATATATATATATATATATATATATATATATTTATGGGTTAATAATATTTATGCGTTGTCTAACGATGATAGGCATAGTTATAAAAACGTTAACGGTGATATTTTCCTAATAACTCGACCACGGAGGCCCCCATCAATGACTATAAAACGGCAAATACCGTTTTCTGATTAAATCTCCATCTGGTTCGTTACAGTCATTACGTCTGGAGGAAACTGGTCGTTTATAGATAGGTATTATTTTTCGCCGTTTTCACACTAATTAAGAGAGACAGAATTTTCTTGTTGATGTACCTATTCAATCTTAAGTAAAATACACACATGCCGACTTCTTTTTACTTTTACTAGTTTTTGACACCGACATAAAGTTTGCTGTTGTCTATAACTTGAAAGGAGCACCACACAGACATTTGTCTCCACAGAACAATAACATCTGCCATCAGAACGTAACTAGAAATACATCTTTTCATATTACGCCACTTTGTTCTCTCGTCATTTCCATGATGTCTTATAAGTTCTATAGCCTACAGTTTGTCGAGCGTTCATTTTTATTAGGATTTCCTCTCAAATTTTGACACGTGGGAAAGATGAAAAGTACAGAATTGTAAAGTAAAATTTATGTACGGACGCCAATAAATAATTCCCAGAGACCAAGTTCTATAAATGCTTCACAAAACACTACTACATGTTATTAGTGCATTAGATGGTTTGAGATAAAAGAAAACGTAAGATGTAATGTCCCAAGATGGATTCAAGATATGTTATGACGTCATTCATAATTAGAAAGTTTCTCCAATGAATGAATGAGTGAATCTTGACGCTTAAAAACAAAGGAACCAATTTTTATACCCTGTTTAATACTTGCTTTCAATATGAATTTTTAATAAACTAATCGGAAACGATCTGAAATGTCAAAGGAATATAATATGTATATTTACCAGAGACATGTTAAGTTTTATTATGATACAAATATGATAGGGAGACGATGCTTTAGACTGTGAAACGGATATATAATCCTGAAGGCAGTTTATTCACATCAGACATGGTTGTGTGAAGTCAAATTAATTTCTCAACTCAACAACAATTATGCGAAGACTATTTTTGTTCAGATATGCTAACATTGAAATCTATACAATGGGCAAGACTTCTACCATCCCAATTTATTTCATGTTTTACTTACCAATGTATATTATATATGTATATTATCAATGTATGAAGGAAATAGCTGTGAAAACCTATATTGGTTTCTCAAGTTGACATCACTATTTCATACACACTCACAAACTAAAACACTGAAACGATTTTCAATATTGGTATTATATCTACCTGATGCCACCTCTGGATTCCCCAGAGCTCCATGTTTGTCTGATGTTTACAATCTATGTATGCTGTCTCTTGGACCACCTAATGGCTGATACTTTGGTATAAGAGTTTTGTTAAAGTATACCAACCGAAATATTTTCAGGAAGCAATATACAAAATTTATGTTTACCATAATTTTATTAAACAGTATTTTACACCACACTCAACAATTCGTCAGTCGTAAAGTGGCGGCCAGTTTTCAGTGTTGGAGAAGAGAACCCCACCTACCCTTGAAGAGAGCACCGGTATTCCCCGAGCCGTAAACTGGTAAACTTTTTCACAAAATCAGCTTATGTTCTAGGAAGGCTCAAACCAGGGCTAACCAGAGGTTAGAGACTTCATGGTATAAAGTGGGATGTCCAAACCACTCTGTCACGGAGAAATTCCTACCGAAATTAATGTTACCTACATAGAAATAGCTGTTTATCATAAAATTTATTTACTATTTTATCAGGATATCAGTTTCTCTTAATTGATAAAAAAAATAAACAGCAAAAAATTCATTGCAATGTTTTTGGAAATTGCATCTCCAAACGAGGACGCACGGGGGATGAAAAATAAATATAACGCCCGAAGCACTTTGCTAGTTCTATATATAGATAACTATATAAAACAATATAAATGCCAATTAATAGTTTGTTCGGTTATCTGAATTATTTTAAGCCGATGAAATAAATAACCCATAATAAATAACCCATCCAATAAATAACCAAAACTTGACAATAAAATGTTAACCTTACGTTCTGACAGTGAAGTAGCACCCTTGGAATCGGGTTTTATTTTTTACTTTGTAATGTTCTTACGGATGTTTTTTTTTACTTGAAACTAGAATAGACCCCTAGTGTAAAATACACGAAACGGATAATGATAAATTTGACAGATTGATCTTAATGCTTAACAGATCAGTCATAATAGAAAAACTTTCCTATAAATAGAGTATTGCAACATTTCAATACTTTTTGGAGATTTCATTTAAATATGTGAAATTAACAATGTACATAGATAGAATAACCACGCAATAATCACGAGGCTTTGTTCAGGTGCCCTCATGCAAATGAATACAAATATGGGCCAATGATTGTCAAGTAATTCGTTCAAAATTTATGCGTTCATTATGTCAACAGTGTCGACAAACACTGCGTTTAACAGCAGTATCAACGATGTATTACATTAAATTGTGTAAAATAATGTTTTGCACACAACAGCAAACACTTTTCAAAACACATTTGATTTAAGGAAAACTATTCCATAAAGTTTAATAAAACCTAAAGAAGGACGAAATCGAAATTTTGTTTACAAACAACAGGACAAAAACTAATCATATAGCTATGCATTGCTAAATTTGTAGAAGCAAATATTCCTGGCTTAATTCATTTAATTCACTTCAGAAATGTAAAATTTACAATTTTCATGAAATCAATCAACATAATTTACTAGTTGTACTGTTTGTATATGATAAATAGATTATGTCAAGGTAAAATTCATACCACATATCATATCTTACCGAGGTCTGATATTGAGCCCTTGGGCTGATATGATATGTGATATGAATTTTACCATGTAATAATCTCTCTCTCTCTCTCTCATACATTTAACGAACGTTACGTTTACTCGGAACAAATACGTTAATCCCTATAATAATCTTGCTGTTTTGGAGGATCACACTCTAAAATTATCTCTATCTCTTTCGGGCACAATCTTGGTCGATGAACGTAAAACTTGACAAATGTTGCAGTATCTTAGAACACCCGACGACGATTAAGTTTCGAAATGAACTTGATAACATTACATGTGTTGTATTACACAAATACTGAAATATACGATTATTAAATTGGGCTAATACACTAGAAGTGTCATGTTGTGATAATTCTACATAGTATAATGTACTTATACACAGGAATTGCATACGGCTAAATCAGACTACATTACCGGAATCTTAAACCTAATCTGTTACTCTCCCAATTTACGTAAATACTACCTAAAAAGTCTTAATTTTAAGTCCAACATGCCATGGGTAATTTATAGGCAAGCCATAAAATATATCAGTGTATTGAGCCAGAGTAATCATATGATGAAAAAAAGATGTAACGTGCTAAAAA